>JAGFBZ010000037.1:564351-1074351 GCA_018398805.1 Hirundichthys speculiger | reverse complement strand
TCCACTCCTGAGAAGACTTAGGTATGGAGCCCCGTTTGGGTCATAATTCAATGAATAAATGAGTCTATTATTATCAAATACAGCCATTTATTATTATGAAATACATGTTTATTATTATGAAATATTTTCCATTATTATGAAAAAAATGTAATTATTATGAAATATATTTTTATTATTATTTAATCTTAGTTTAATGCATAATAGTTTATTTCAGAAAGGCTTTTTTTTTAATCTAAGAATGAGCTTTAACATAATGGCTTCGTTTTTCATAAGAATGAGCTTTTACATAATAATGACATTTTGCCAGTGGGCGGGGCCAGTGGTTGACCTGCACGCTCATTGGCTGATCCTTCTCCATTCTACGCTCTGACATCGACTAGTTGGTGGGGGACTCACATCGAGCCTGTTGGCTACCTCTCGGAGTCAGTCAGAAAAGGATCTTTCTCCTGTCGCCATGTCGCCAAAATCAAGTTTTCCCTACATTTCGCGCTACGTTTCTTAACCGATGTCAACTTTTAACCGTAAAATGTGGTGCATCCTGCCACCTACTGCCCTGTATATACATTGAACCTCTCGCCCACTATCGATATTCACTGTTCTGTTGCTTATGCCTGAATGAAAGAGCAGCCAATCACATAAATGGCTCCGCCCTCTCTGCTGTGATTGACACACAAATCATTCTTATGAAAAACAAAACCATTATAATAATGGGAAATATTTCATAATAATAAATGCCTGTTTTTCATAATAATAGACTAATTTATTCATTGAATTATGACCCAAACAGGGCTCCATACTGGGGAACTGTCTTCAAGACTTTTCACTAGTAAATAATCTTTCTGGCTGTAGAACGCTGAACACAGTCAGGAAATGGTTTTACAACATTTTCCAGATTGTTGTGCAGCAGTTGCTGATGTCTTTCCCTCTTGGCATTGTTTTAACACAAAGCTGAATGCTCCAGACCATCAGACATCTGCTTCTGTAGAAGCAGTAAAAATATGATTTTTTTTTTTTTGACTGAATGCTTGTTAACATCTTTTAACACACACACACACACACACATACACACACAAGCAGAGACTAACTTGTGAAAAAAATGATATGTTGTTGTTTTTCCTAACAGTATGACCCATTATAACCAGATAAGTTTTAGCATGTTTTCATTAAAAAAAGAGAAAAAAAAGGTAGGACTAAAAGAGGGTGTTTGCTGTGGGAGCAGCTCTGAGGATAAAACCCAAGTCAACATGACGTCTGCGTACCAGGCAGGAGCTGTGCAGCCTGATGCTGCTGCTGCTGGAGGTCTCCGAGGAGAACGGGGGGCACGTCTCATTCAGGGGGGGGGGGAAGGACCTGCACGTGCTGATGAGGTCTGGTAGACTGGTGGAGGACAAGTGTTCAAAGTCCACCTCTGACTCCTCCTGCAGGGACGACAAGAGGCATGCATGTCAGGTGTATGCATGTCAGGTGTACGCGTGTCAGGTGTACGCATGTCAGATGTACGCGTGTCAGCGTTTTATACTTCAGATATGGAGAGAAGACAAAATGATGTGTGGCATTTTTTATCTGGGGGAGAAAAAAAAACTGACAAGCATTTCCTGAATACTGGGTACAGTAATCCCCCACACTTCACGGTTAATGGGGGCTGTGACACCCCCCCCCCGCGAATGGTGAAAACCACGATGTGGATGTGCTATAGGGGTGAGTACTGGCAAGGACCTCACAATATAATATGTATCATGATACTTGGATCATGATACGATATTATCACGATATCACGATATATTATGATATTCTGCTCAGTTAATATCAAAATTAAAAGTAGAGATAAAAAATCAAGTTGCTGAATATGTTCATCAGATGATATTGATCATTCAGAGGACAAATTGAGTCAAAACTATTTGCTTCAAAACAACCTATTTATTGTTTATTATTAGAGTTTTAGCGCATTTAAGTAACCATGACAACATACTGACAGCATTGTAACCGCTGTAAGTGAGAACATGAAGGATAAAGTACGCTGAGTTACTGACAATGCACAAAAATATGTAAAAAAAAAAAAAAAAACAATATTGGGGAAAAAAAATCGATATTAGGAGTAGAAAAATCGATATTATATTGGGCGGCCTGAAAATCACGATATATTGCCAAATCGATTTTTTTTTTCACACCCCTAATGTATGTATATGTACATGTACATTAGGGGTGTGAAAAAAAATTGATATAATATCGATTTTTCAAATTTTTTTTCAAATATTTTTTTTCTATGAATATTTTTAAAACTTCCACGATGTACTGAGACTGCGAAGTGTGGGGAATTACTGTATTTCCAAAAGGAACTTTATACTTGAAGCTGAACAGCTGGATTACTACTGCAACAACACATCATCAGTAGGGTAAAGCTAACCTGTCTCAGGTTAGCTAAACCCAGCTCACGTTCCCTCTTAGCGGGTGAACAATCCAACGCTTGGTGAGTCTGCTTCACAATGATAGGAAGAGCCGACACTGAAGGATCAAAGCTGCATTTCTACCGCTTTCATTCAACTGAGACGAGCAACACGCTTTAGAAAAAGTCCTTTTTCTTCTAAAGCAGGACCTTTTCTGTTATTAGGTCAATGACCGCTTCACAGCTGACCAGGCTGCTGAATCAGCAGAGACTACAGGCGACATTTTACCGTGATTCTGATCACAATTTCAATAATAGTTTTTTTCCGATGTACCACAGCGCTAAACATACATTTGTTCACGCTTACGTGAGACGCACAGTTTCACATTGGTGTCGTGTTTTGAGACGTCGCCCTGTAATTCCTCCACTAACCACTGGGTGGCAGTATGGGTTCCTTTCTGCAGCGCCATAGCTCACAGCGCCGAGGCTTTCTTTTGTTTACTTCCTATATGTAGCTCAGACACAGCAACAAAGCAAATAAAGAATATTTTACACGCGTTGGAGCTGCTAAATGTTTAGGGTCCTTCCTTTTTACAGACAATGCAGCGCACTATCGTTCTACGTGACTTTAAGACAGTGAAGAAGAAGCAGTGGCAGGGAATACAACGAAGAAGACGAAGGAGAACAAGCAGAGCGATCATATTTCCTGCAGTCCATTGTCGATGTGACACACATTTAATTTTTGAGAGTAGGGTTCACACCTAAGGTGCAGCTTTGAGCCTCCTGATGGATGAGCCGTGTTGATCTGTGCTTGGAGTTTCGATGATTAAACTGCTAATACAATTATGCTTACACGATGAGACAAGTTCCTGGCACGCCTGCTGTTTCAAAACTTATCTACTTTTCAAAGGAAACCCATCAATCATGCACCTCCTAGAATAACAGCTAAGCAGCAATAAAACTGAGAATCTTTCAGTTCAGTTCAGAGTCAGAGAGTCACCAGTAAAGTAGATTTAGTAAGTAGATTTTACTTCACCAGTAAAATCCGACTGTTTACTTGGTAGACGTGAATGATGGATCCTGATTTTTGATCAGGATTTGTCTTTGAATCACCATATCAAACATCTCTAGAGCAGCCCTTTTTTCATCTGCATAATATCGCCAAAATCAGGAGCATCCTGACTCTGAACGAGTGGTTGATGGATTCATCACATTCTTGCTGGATGTCCAAGGAACTCCTTGACTACCCTTTAGCTAATCCAAAAGACACCGGCGGGAACACTACGAGTTAGAATGAGGCATTCAGCTGCCACGGTAAAGACTGGGATTAATGTCTAATGGATGCATTAATGAACGTGAGTGGATTTACCCTGCTGGACACCACCAGCTGGACCAGTCCGGTAGTAGCACGGAGGATAGAAACCGCCTCCTGGTGTGTGAGGCCCACCAGGGACTGACCGTTAATCATCAATAATTCATCACCTGGACGAAGACGGCCATCTCTGAAACGCACACAAACACACACATTTAAGCAAAAACTTGTCAAACAGACATGGGCAACTAAAGCAGAGCAAAACTGTAAATGGTCGGCACTGGTGTGGTTCTTTTCAACCTTATCTGGGCTCTTTATCGCATCATACAGCGGCTCTTATTAAATGTATTCTTCGACAACTATCTGGCTTTCCTCTGTCTCAGCAATCACACACCAATGAGCATACTTGTGGCATATCTGGACCAAAGAAACATGGAAGGGTAATCCCTTTTAGACTCAAGGCAATCCATCCAAACAATCCGTCTTTTTTTTCTTAATCTCCGTTGTTATGGACTTCAACATTGAAAATATGTTTACTGAGACTTGTAGGGCTTCCGATGGAGCTTTTGAGAACTTCACAGTCTGACTTTGAGCTGAACTTTCTGGGACGTCAGTTCCAGGGAAGACTGGGAACATTCTGTCCAGATTGATGGCCACCAACAGTCGCTTCTCTAAGAGCATTGCTGATATCTTTGTTCCTTGGCACTCTGTTTACACGCACCTGAATGCTCCAGACCAGCAGACTGTCAAAACATCTGTTTGATACGTCATCAGCGTCATGTGGTGTTGTTGTAAAACCTTTTACGTACGTAAAATACACTCTGGGGAATATAAGATCAAGTGTTTTCTTTTTTACTGTACCTGTGAATGGCTCCGCCCTTCTCTATATGAGCTATGATGATGCCATGAGGGGAGCGCCTGGAGCCCCGCCCCCCTGTAATGTGTATGCCCAGGCCCTCCTGACCCTTCACCATGTGCATCTTCCAGATGTGGCTGCCCTCTCTGGGCTGAGGAAAAAAGGACATATAATAGACACAGGTGTCAGAAATACGTCAGAAAACCACAACATTTGGTCACTGGCTCAGAGTTTGATCTAATTTTGATGTTTGTAACCAAAACAACAGGTGCTCAGGTCCACTAGTGCTTTTTGATCGTGCTAGTGGAACAATATTATCGTTCAGTTCACTTATAATCCAAGTATATTCCAGTTACATCTGATTCATTATCATCAATAATATAATTCCTTCCTATTCAAAACAATTCATCCTAATTGCTTATTTAATAATTGCTGATAAATCTATCAGAACCAGACTAAGGGACAGAGAGAGAACAGATATAAAAAGAACAAATACACATACCACGTGCTTCATTTACTGTTTTAACTGGTCCTACGACTTATATTTCAAAGTGACTTATATGTCAAAAATATCCACCATGTCTCCATGACAACAACAGGACATCGTCTATACTCGCAATGACTGAACACTGCTACTGAAAAAATGACAAGAGTAACCCATAAAGACTGAGAGAACATAAATATGCCACCAAAAGGTAACTGGTACACCTGAGGAAAAGAGGAACACCTGAGGAACCAGTCCACAGGTGGAGAAACCAGTCCACAGACAGAGGAACCAGTCCACAGACGGAGAAACGAGTCCACAGACGGAGGAACGAGTCCACAGACGGAGGAACAAGTCCACGGATGGAGGAACCAGTTCACAGATGGAGAAACGAGTCCACAGACGAAGAAACGAGTCCACAGATGGAGGAACCAGTCCACAGACGAAGAAACGAGTCCACAGACGGAGGAACCAGTCCACAGACGAAGAAACGAGTCCACAGACGGAGAAACGAGTCCACAGACAGAGGAACGAGTCCACAGACAGAGGAACCAGTCAACAGATGGAGGAACAAGTCCAGAAACGGAGGAACAAGTCCACAGATGGAGGGGTAGGTCCACAGATGGAGGAACAAGTCCACGGATGGAGGAACAAGTCCAGAAATGAAGGAACAAGTCCACGGATGGAGGAACAAGTCCACGGATGGAGGAACAAGTCCCGAAATGAAGGAACAAGTCCACGGATGGAGGAACAAGTCCACGGATGGAGGAACAAGTCCACGGATGGAGGAACAAGTCCACAGACGGAGGAACGAGTCCACAGACAGAGGAACCAGTCAACAGATGGAGGAACAAGTCCAGAAACGGAGGAACAAGTCCACAGATGGAGGGGTAAGTCCACAGATGGAGGAACAAGTCCACGGATGGAGGAGTAGGTCCACGGATGGAGGAACAAGTCCACGGATGGAGGAACAGGTCCACGGATGGAGGAACAAGTCCACGGATGGAGGAACAAGTCCACGGATGGAGGAACAAGTCCACGGATGGAGCAACGAGTCCACAGATGGAGGAACGAGTCCTGAAATGGAGGAACAAGTCCACGGATGGAGGAACAAGTCCACAGATGGAGGAGTAGGTCCACAGATGGAGCAACAAGTCCACGGATGGAGGAACAAGTCCAGAAATGGAGGAACAAGTCCACGGATGGAGGAACAAGTCCAGAAAGGGAGGAACAAGTCCACAGATGGAGCAACGAGTCCACAGATGGAGGAACAAGTCCACGGATGGAGAAACAAGTCCAGAAATGGAGGAACAAGTCCACTGATGGAGGAGTAGGTCCACGGATGGAGGAACAAGTCCACGGATGGAGGAACAAGTCCACAGATGGAGCAACGAGTCCACAGATGGAGGAATGAGTCCTGAAAGGGAGGAACAAGTGGAGGAACACATCCACAGATGGAGGAGTAGGTCCACAGATGGAGGAACAAGTCCACAGATGGAGGAACAAGTCCACGGATGGAGGAACACGTCCACAGATGGAGGAACAAGTCCACAGATTGAGGAACAAGTCCACAGATGGAGGAACCAGTCCACAGATGGAGGAGTAGGTCCACAGATGGAGGAACAAGTCCACAGATGGAGGAACAAGTCCACGGATGGAGGAACAAGTCCAGAAAGGGAGGAACAAGTCCACAGATGGAGGAGTAGGTCCACAGATGGAGGAACAAGTCCAGAAATGGAGGAACAAGTCCACGGATGGAGGAGTAGGTCCACAGATGGAGGAACAAGTTTACGGATGGAGGAACAAGTCCACAGATGGAGCAACGAGTCCACAGATGGAGGAACGAGTCCAGAAACAGAGGAACAAGTCCACAGATGGAGGAGTAGATCCACAGATGGAGGAACAAATCCACAGATCGAGGAACAAGTCCACGGATGGAGGAACAAGTCCACGGATGGAGGAGTAGGTCCACAGATCGAGAAACAAGTCCACGGATGGAGGAACAAGTCCACGGATGGAGGAACAAGTCCACAGATGGAGGAACGAGTCCACGGATGGAGTAACAAGTCCACGGATGGAGGAACCAGTCCACGGATGGAGGAACACGTCCACAGATGGAGGATGAAGGGAAAAATACTGAGCTCTGTGTCCTGAAATGCCCTGATTCAACTCTTTATATCAAGTATGCACCTGCTTAACTGCTGATTCAACTCTTTATCAACTATGCAACTAGGGAGAGATGCACCCTGTTATGGGAACTCGATGCCAAGACTAAGTGTGTGAGCTTGCGAGAAGGGACCGGCCCTCCCTCCTTCGCACGCCAGAATGTTTGTTAAAATACTATAAAGACGGGGAGTCCCATAGTTCTGGTAGAGTCAGCTGCGGGTTTCGTACGGACACCCAGCCGGGTTAAAGCCACTCTGCTAGACTGACGGCTCTCCAGTCTCTGTGTCAAGGTAGGGTGAGAAATTACAACTTAAGGCTTAAACCCTGATGAAAGTCAGTGATGTGTAATGCTTGCTATTTGTGGGGAATAAATTGACACATTATTCTAGCAAAAGCGAGTGTGTGAGTTTCATTTTGTGCAGCCGACCACTCCCAACCTGATAAATTCTCTCATAAAACAGAGGAACAAGTCCACAGATGGAGGAACACATCCACAGATGGAGGAGTAGGTCCACAGATGGAGGAGTAGGTCCACAGATGGAGGAGTAGGTCCACAGATGGAGGAATAAGTCCACAGATAGAGGAACAAGTCCACGGATAGAGGAACCAGTCCACAGATGGAGGAACCCGTCCACAGATGGAGGAACAAGTCCACAGATGGAGGAACAAGTCCACAGATGGAGGAACAAGTCCACAGATGGAGTAACCAGTCCACAGATGGAGGAACAAGTCCACAGATGGAGTAACCAGTCCACAGATGGAGGAACACGTTCACAGATGGAGGAACCAGTCCACAGATGGAGGAACAAGTCCACAGACGGAGGAACCAGTCCACAGATGGAGGAACACGTCCACAGATGGAGGAACACGTCCACAGATGGAGGAACAACGTCCACAGATGGAGGAACAAGTCCACAGATGGAGGAACAAGTCCACGGATGGAGGAACAAGTCCACGGATGGAGTAACAAGTCCACGGATGGAGAACACGTCCACAGATGGAGGAACAAGTCCACGGATGGAGGAACAAGTCCACGGATGGAGGAACAAGTCCACAGATGGAGGAACAAGTCCACAGATGGAGGAACAAGTCCACGGATGGAGTAACAAGTCCACAGATGGAGTAACAAGTCCACGGATGGAGGAACACATCCACAGATGGAGGAACAAGTCCACAGATGGAGGAACAAGTCCACAGATGGAGGAACAAGTCCACAGATGGAGGAACAAGTCCACGGATGGAGGAACAAGTCCACGGATGGAGGAACAAGTCCACGGATGGAGTAACAAGTCCACGGATGGAGTAACAAGTCCACGGATGGAGGAACACGTCCACAGATGGAGGAACAAGTCCACAGATGGAGGAACAAGTCCACGGATGGAGTAACAAGTCCACGGATGGAGGAACACATCCACAGATGGAGGAACAAGTCCACAGATGGAGGAACAAGTCCACAGATGGAGGAACAAGTCCACAGATGGGTCCTTGAACAGCTGTTGCTGGAAGGGGCTCATCATCGGTGCAATTATCACCTGCTCTTACTGCCCAATGCAACTTGTATATTTTTTTTTTGACAGATGCGACTAATAATCCAATTTATAGTCCGGAAAATACGGAACATGAAATGTAAATAGAGCAGAGTGAGGAAAAAGCCCAGTGCATCATGGGGTGTCATCATGGTGCATCATCACTGGTGTATGAATGTGTGAATGAGAGGCCTGTTGTAAACCAGTTTGAGGGCACCTTGATGGTGTGGAGAAAGTGCAGTCCATTTACCTGACTCGCCGGTTCGCTGGTGAAAGAATTCATTTTGCATTCCAGCAGCGGACTGTGACATCTGACAGGCAGCGTCACAGCACCTTCACCGTGCAGATGGACAGTAAAGCCGTCTGGGCTTTTCTCTGTGAACAGGATGCAGCCCGAGTTATCCCCTGGAGGGCCGACTTCCACATCAGTCCTGAGAGGAGAGCCACAGCTGCTGGAACAGTTTCCACTTTCCAAGTCAGTGCTGTCCCTGTTGTCTTGGTTAAAGGAAGAACGCGATATGACACCAAACTTGCGTGTGCGTTTGGAGTTTGGGGTTTGTGTGGCCTGGTGCTGGTCCTGGTGCTGGTCCTGTGCTGGTCCTGGTGCTGGTCCTGGTGCCGGTCCGCACAGCTGTTAGTGCTAAGAGGAGTACTGACACTTTCACTGACTTCACAGGGAGGCAGAGGAGCCTTTCGCTTGACTCGACGCAGCAGGATCAGGTAGGTACAACCCCCATTCCAGCACTGGTCCGCCAGGTAACTGAAGAAAGGTAGCATTATTAGCATTATTGTTATAATGAAGGAAAACCGCAGCCCTGACAGTTAGTCAGTAGTTCATGCATCATTCTGTTAAGTTTACACTCAGTATTCACAGAGAAAAGTGAAAGTGGCACGTAAAGTTAGCAATTTAAAACTAAATAGTTGTTGGGATGAGGGCAATACCTTTGTAAGCAAGTTGTGCAGCAGCGTTCATTCCTCTAAATAATAACCAGATAATCTAACCACAAACAAATCAGAAAAAGGTGGGCTGACATGGTAAACAAACTTCAAATTTCTGACCTATCACACGACAGTTGATGGACACCACACAAGAAAAAAAACATCTGTTCAGATGATATCTAAAGAACCAGCTGCAGGAACCAATCAGCAACCAGGGCTGCAATGACGTCACTGATGCCAAATTTCTCTGTTCTTGCATTGTACGTATCCTCCTTCAAGACAGGCAGGTCACAAGTTAAGTCACAAGTCGAAACACAAGTCCCGTGTCACGTCTCAAGTCAAGACAGAGAAGTCTCGAGTCAGGCCACGGGTTGAGACAGGCAAGTCCCTTGTCATGTCTCAAGTCGAGACAGACAAGTCATGTCTCAAGTCGCAACAGGCAAATCACAAGTCATGAGTCACGTCTACAGTCGAAACAGACAAGTCACGAGTCATGTCTAGGGGCCATGACAAACAAGTTTCGTGTCACATCTCAAGTCGAGTCAGGCAAGTCACATATCAAGTCTCGCGTCGACTCAGGGAAGTCACAATTCACATCTAAGGTCGAGACAGACAAGTCACAAGTTATGAGTCACATCTAGGGGCCATGACAGACAAGTCTCGTGTCACGTCTTAAGTCCAGTCAGTCAAGTCACGTATCACATCTCAAGTCGAGGCAGTCAAGTCCCATGTCACATCTCAAGTTGAGACAAGCAAGTCACGGGTCCCGAGTCACATCTAGGGTCAAAACAGACAAGTCACGAGTCATGTCTAGGGGCCATGACAAACAACTCTCATGTCACATCTCAAGTTGAGTCAGGCAAGTCACGTATCAAGTCTCGAGTCGAGTCAGGGAAGTCACAAGTCACATCTAGGGTCGAGACAGACAAGCCACAAGTCACGTGTCACGTCTCAAGTTGAGACAGGCAAGTCACAAGTCATGAGTCACATCTAGCATCGAGACAGAAAAGTCACAAGTCATGAGTCACATCTAGCGTCGAGACAGACAAGTCACAAGTCATGAGTCACATCTAGGGGCCCTGACAAACAAGTCTTGTGTCACGTCTCAAGTTGAGTCAGGCAAGCCACGTATCAAGTCTCGAGTCGAGTCAGGGAAGTCACAAGTCACATCTAGGGTCGAGACAGACAAGCCACAAGTCACGTGTCACGTCTCAAGTTGAGACAGGCAAGTCACAAGTCATGAGTCACATCTAGCATCGAGACAGAAAAGTCACAAGTCATGAGTCAAATCTAGCGTCGAGACAGACAAGTCACAAGTCATGAGTCACATTTAGAGGCCATGACAAACAAATCTTGTGTCACGTCTCAAGTTGAGTCAGCCAAGTCACGTATCAAGTCTCGCGTCGACTCAGGGAAGTCACAAGTCACATCTAAGGTCGAGACAGACAAGCCACAAGTCACGTGTCACATCTTAAGTCGAGACAGACAAGTCACAAGTCATGAGTCACATCTAGCATTGAGACAGAAAAGTCACAAGTCATGAGTCAAATCTAGCGTCGAGACAGACAAGCCACAAGTCATGTGTCACGTCTAGAGGCCATGACAAACAAATCTTGTGTCACGTATCAAGTTGAGTTAGGCAAGTCACGTATCAAGTCTCGAGTCAACTCAGGGAAGTCACAAGTCACATCTAAGGTCGAGACAGACAAGCCACAAGTCATGTGTTACATCTTAAGTCGAGACAGACAAGCCACAAGTCACGTGTCACATCTTAAGTCAAGACAGACAAGTCACAAGTCATGAGTCACATCTAGCATCGAGACAGAAAAGTCACAAGTCATGAGTCAAATCTAGCGTCGAGACAGGCAAGTCACAAGTCATGAGTCACATTTAGAGGCCATGACAAACAAATCTTGTGTCACGTCTCAAGTTGAGTCAGGCAAGTCACGTATCAAGTCTCGAGTCGACTCAGGGAAGTCACAAGTCACATCTAAGGTCGAGACAGACAAGCCACAAGTCATGAGTCACATCTAGGGGCCATGACAGATAAGTCTCGTGTCACGTCTTGAGTCCAGTCAGGCAAGTCACGTATCGAGTAAGTCAAGTCCCATGTCACGTCTCAAGTTGAGACAAGCAAGTCACGAGTTCCAAGTCACATCTAGGGTCGAGATAGGACAAGTCCTGCGTCACATCTGAAGTCTGAAGTTATGTCTAGGGTCAAGACAGACAGGTCCAAGTGAAGTGACGAGTCAGTGGTGTAAAAATCCAAGTCAAGTCAAGGTGCAAGTCTTTTTACATTTTATCAATTCTCAAGTCATCAAGTTGAGTGTGACTTGAGTCCACACCTTTGTTTCCTGTTTGAAATCTTAGATTTCTATTTCAGTGCTGGATGAAGACAAAGTGTTAAAGGGGGCCAAAGATCTTTCATGTTGTTTTTCTTCATCAACTTCATTTAATATCTTAATGTTTTTGCGTTTCAGACCTGCAGCACATTCCAAACAAGACAGCACTAAATATCCCCAGAGTAAGAGGGCAAATGAAAAAACTAGTTTTGTTATTTAAGACAGGTGACTGAAACTGTTGATTTCAGGGCCATCTTCTGCACGTTTTTCTAAGGCTTCATTATTTCCTCCTGTGGCTTGGACGCTCACTGGAGGTTCGGGGTGATGCACTTGGTGTGAAACTCTTCATGCATTTTTAGTTTTCTCGTCTCGACGCCCATGTCTTCCACGATGATCCATGGGATCATCAAGTATCTGATTTACTGCATCAGGACATGTATTTTCAGACCGTCTTGCACCAACGATAGTACTGTAACCTCACCTGGCTCCAGTGACATCCACTCCCACCATCAGCTGGCCGTTCAGCGACAGCAGCTCGTCTCTCAGTTTGATGCGTTTACAGCGAGCTGCTGGGCTCCTCTTCCTCACCTCTGTCACCCAGATGTAACCCACATCAATGATGGGGCCCTGGTCCTTCCTCTTCCTTTGGCTCCCTTTTTTTCTCACTTCAGGATCCCCGAAAATGGGAATGTTACCAAAGCTGAGGCCGAAGTCATCGCTGTCCCCCTCCTCTTTCCTGAGGCAAACCGCATGGATCTCAACGTCTAAGCCCTCCCCGCTGATGGACAGCCTCGTTGGTGGAGCTGTCTCACTTTCCAAGAAGTTGAACTTGATGTACTCCACCAGCTTCTGAATGGCAGCCAGACACAGGGACATGTCCTCCACGTGAACACTGCCGCCGCTGCTGCTGCTGCACATGCTGTCCCCTTCTCCATTCTGGTGGTCCTCATCCTAGAAGACAAAGATTATGGAGACATTTAAAGAGATGAATGAATGACTGAAAGAATGCGGGGGGAAATTACATGGGCAATATTAAGTACCCCTGTGATTCAACAGCTTGTAGATCCATCTTTAGCAGCAATAACTTGACATAGTCACTTCCTGTCTGTCTTTTTCAGTCTCTCACACGGTTCTGGAGGTGTTCTGGTCCATTCTTCTTCACAACATTGCTTCAGTCCATTGAGGTTTTTGGATGTTTGCTTATGCACAGCTCTCTTAAGGTCCCACCACCACATTTTTATTTGGTTGTTTCATCTTGTAATTTTGGTCATTATATTTATCTTTAACAATATGTTTAAAAGGGATTTGTCTTTCTTAACAAAACCAATACACATCATAATCAACAAAGACCAAATGTGTGACAAAAGCCAAGCACGGGGGTCAGCTGTGATTCTGAATAAACATTCCTAAATTCAATTAACATCAAGTAAATAACGTCTTGATCAAGGAACTGTATAGAGTCCCTAAATTCAATCAGTCTGTTTTAAGACAAATGTCCCTTTGCCTTCACCGCTACCTGCTGTGATCCACTCTGTATGCAAACACCTGTAGAAGAATCAACACCTTTTGTCTTGTTATAAAAGAAAACCCTCATCTCTGTTCAGAGCCCTCATTGGCTGCGGTTACATGATGTTTTTTAATTCGGAATTAAAATTAGGAATTAAATAATTCCGAATTAAACTATTTTCCTTCGAGTTTACATGGAAATAGTAATTCCGAATTAAGGTTTACATGGAAAACACGTTAGTTCGGCTTTATCCAACTCCGCTTTAGGTCTGGGGGTTGGGAAGGGTTCTGATTGGATGAGGGGGGCGGACGTCTTTACATCTACCGGAAGAAAACAAACTTAGCTAACTGGTTAGCAACAACATTCCACTTATTTTTGACCTGGGTGGCATCTCTATCTGCGAAACCTCCTTCATTTAACCTGGCCGCTTTGAAAAGCTCACAATTTTTATGTTTCCTGCCATCTGTTCTTTTAATTATTTCCAGTTCCTCCAAATTATTTATTAAATAAATCGTCTCTGCTCTTGAACACCGTTTACTGCGTGCTGTCGGAATATAAGCGTCATGGCGACAGACGGGCAAGAGAACTAGCATGCGCAGAAAGACGGGAATTAATTTAAACAGGAATGAGTGTATACATGACCGCGGAATTACTTAATGCGGAATTAAAATGGGAATAAACCAGCCACTTACTTCGGAATTAAGTTAATTCGGAATTGACATTTTCATATGGAATTAAGTGTTTACATGGTAACTTTTATTCAGCTTTAACTTTAATTCTGAATTAAAGAGGAACTAAACTTCCCATGTAAACGCACCCATTCAGAATTCTCTGTAATGCTGACTGACTGCTCTCCTTATGCTGCATAAGTTTGTTTCTTTTCTCTAATAAAGCTTTTGGGTGCGCACGCAGCGACCGGCAGAAAGGAAACAAATCTGCCTACGGGTATTAATAAAGTCAACTTGGAACTTAACTTAAATTCTATTTTGATTTTCTCATCAAGATCGGATCTTATTTTTTTCCACAACACATGGAACTATCCTGAAGACTTTTACATGTGAATAATCTTTCCTTCTGTAGAACTCTGAACATAAACTTGTCAGGAAATGGTTTTAAAAAAAACTTTTTCCAAATCGTTGTGCAGCAATCACTGATGTCTTTCCCTCTCTGCGCTGTGTTAACTCCCACCTGAATGATCCAGACCAGCAAACTGCCAAAACATCTCAGAATGGGGGTATTTATGATTGCCCAGGTCATTTCTTATTTATGGAGGGAATTTTTGTCAAATGGTGCAAAAAAAAAAAAAGAAAAAAAAAGTTCCATGTTGTGGTTTGACCAGCTGCAATCAGATGATTTTTATACAAACATGAGATCAACAGAGGGTTATTTATGGAGGAGTCACGATGCGCTCGAGGATTCAGCTGATATCATGAACACAAACTAATCAGCTAGAGCTAATAACGACAACCCGCAGTCCGGATCACACGTTTGGATGAAGCCATTCATTACCAGGTGAGTTAAAGAGCGGGGCCAGGTATGGGAATGACGTACCTTGTAGCTGATGCTGTCCTGGTTCAGGCCGTCGTTCTGCTGTGGTCGTCTGCTCTGAGCCCGGTGCCAGTCCTCCAGCAGCAGGAGGATGCTGAGGGCGTTGTCCTGAGTGATAGGCATCCTGGCATTTTGCACCAGCTGAGCATCACTCACCGAGAGCCGCTGTGGTCCTCCCAGCAGCCATGGTGGGCATCAGGACCTGCAGAGGCCGACGTCCCCAGACCCAGGCTTCCAGGTGAGGTTAATGGTACGGTACACCTGCTGGAGCATCAGCTGCATCGCATTCACCTGAAGAAAACACAACAGCAACCACATGTTATGGCGGAAAAAGGGTGCTAGATGTTTAACTCACAGTTACGTTGAACCAGTTCTATTTGAACTTGACATTTTGAATCCAACTCTAAGATTATTTATTGCTCTGAAACTTAAACATAGTTCCTCGTTTAGGGAAAAGCTTCTGCTGAATGACTAAATGAAATCAAGGTAATGAAAGGGAAACTAAATGCTGACTTCTGGCCGTGAGCCAGAATGGTACATGAGGCAGTGCTGTCCAGAAGTCTTCTTGTTTTATCTCAGTGGTGAGGGACTGATGCTGCATATTAGTAATAAAGAGACTGATAGTCAATATTTGACACCAGTGTGTTTATTTGAAGAAGTTTTCTTTGGTATTTTATCTTAACATAAAGTATTATTTTTAGAGCTGGGCAAGTTAACGCATTATTATCGCTTTAACTCGTTAATATATTAACGCCGACGTTTATTTTATCGTGCGTTAACGCATGTTGCTCACATGCTTTTGTTTTGAAAAGTCTGTTTCTGGCTGAACCGGAAAACAGTAAACATCAGGAAAAGCTAAAACAGACATGGAGAACGGTAAAAATCTGTGAACTTTACAGTTCAGGTAGCAACTCAGATAGCAATATTAACAATTCTGTCTGAAATAAAAATCTGGACTGCAACCAAACTTTGGCATTCCTCCATGTTCCATCAGATCTGCTCCATGTGTTCACTGTCCTGCTGTTCTCTAGCTGGTTACTGCAGTGCGGCTCCATCTAGTGGCACAGATGTGTAATGACAACAGAAAGTCCAGTCCTCCATTATAAAACAAATTCAGTTCTGTGGCCCGTTTTTTAATTTCGTATTTGTGATCTAAGTCTAAAATTGAAATACAAAAAAACAAGCATTTTTTTGTGTGTCTGTGATTACAAAACAAAAAATGTAATAAAATCTCACATTTTATTTATTTTTTTTAATTTTTGATTGACAATTGAAAATGGAAAGAATGAATGATACACGGATTGGTAAAGTTACTGAACTTTAACATGGACATTTTCATTTTAAAGTTCTCCCAGACGGAGGATTCAACAGAAACAAGGTTATTTAACTGACAAGTTGAACTCCCCGTTAAAAGTTTCTGCTGTTACCTCAGAAATTACCTGTTTTAATGTTCTGATTGTGCTGAGACACAATCATTTTGTTGGATTTTGTTTGTAGACTTTTTTTTCAATATAAAAACAGGATAACATTAATGTGGCAATAAGCTTTATTTTATTTGACATTTTTTAAGATGAGATTTACACTAAATATGTGTTACTGACAAGTGCTGATGTTAAAAGTGTTTGAACAACAAATGTTATGACACTTTAGTTCATATGGCAGCAGAACATTTAAATAAAAGTGACCTTTACACTACTTTTGAATTCATTATTTGATTTTGCGTATACAATGCGATTAATCGTGATTAATCAGGGAAATAATGCGATTAATCGCGATTAAAAATTTTAATCGTTGCCCAGCCGTATTTATTTTAAGACGTGAAGAGAGCTGTCAGCAGCACATCTAAAGTGCTGCGAGGTCAAAATGACCTGACGGCAGTTCTGCATTGTTGGAGGTTCCAGTGTTGCTAGGCAACAGTGTGGTCGTAACTTCATCAACAGATGCTGCTGATGAAGAACTCAGGACCACTGTGAGGTCCGAATGTTCTGCCTGCGCTTCCACGGGCCTCCAGTCTCCTGCCTGCTGAATCCAGACTGCATGTGCTTGTTTGTCTAGACAGCTGGGTTCGAAATAACAGCAGCGTGTTCGAGTAAAGCTCCAAATCTTAATCACAGCTTTTATTTCCAAACATGCAAATGCAGTGGGAGCGCTGCACAGTCTGTTCCAGATGAAAAAAATCTAATCTGTTAATGTGAAGAAAAAGGTTCAGAAGAACAGCACGCTTTGATTCAGCAGTTGATTGAAGAAGAGAAAACGTATAAAGAAGCTGCTCAGCTAAAATCACCTCACATGCTTTAATGAAGTTATCAAAACCAGAAAGAGGTGGAAGAAAACTGAAAAGTACCATCTGAATGGATGGAAGAACAGCCAAAACAGCTCCAGGTGATCAAATATCTAAAGTTACCTGTGAGGACCGGAACAAACTAGTACACGTTTGAAGCCAAGACATCAGCAAGAAGACCTCCAAACACTGAACTGGAGCCACAGAACACTGAAGACAGTGAAGCACGGTGGAGCGAGCATCATGATGAACCTGAGACCCTGGGAGGAACCTGAGACCCTGGACAGGAGGAACCTGAGACCCTGGAAGGAGGAACCTGAGACCCTGGAAAGGAGGAACCTGAGACCCTGGGCAGGAGGAACCTGAGACCTGGACAGGAGGAACCTGAGATCCTGGGCAGGAGGAACCTGAGACCCTGGACAGGAGGAACCTGAGACCCTGGGCAGGAGGAACCGGAGATCCTGGACAGGAGGAACCTGAGATCCTGGGCAGGAGGAACCTGAGACCCTGGACAGGAGGAACCTGAGACCCTGGACAGGAGGAACCTGAGACCCTGGAGGAGGAACCTGAGATCCTGGACAGGAGGAACCTGAGACCCTGGGCAGGAGGAACCTGAGACCCTGGACAGGAGGAACCTGAGACCCTGGACAGGAGGAACCTGAGACCCTGGACAGGAGGAACCTGAGACCCTGGGCAGGAGGAACCTGAGATCCTGGACAGGAGGAACCTGAGATCCTGGGCAGGAGGAACCTGAGACCCTGGACAGGAGGAACCTGAGATCCTGGGCAGGAGGAACCTGAGACCCTGGACAGGAGGAACCTGAGACCCTGGAAAGGAGGAAGCTGAGACCCTAGGAGGAACCTGAGACCCTGAACAGGAGGAACCTGAGACCCTAGGCAGGAGGAACCTGAGACCCTGGACAGGAGGAACCTGAAACCCTGGACAGGAGGAACCTGAGACCCTAGGAGGAACCTGAGACCCTGGGCAGGAGGAACCTGAGACCCTGGACAGGAGGAACCTGAGACCCTGGGCAGGAGGAACCTGAGACCCTGGGCAGGAGGAACCTGAGACCCTGGACAGGAGGAACCTGAGACCCTGGACATCCCGCCCAACCATTGCTCAACCCACATTTCAATTGAAATGAGCATCTCTATTTATTTTTCAGTCTCTTCTTTAAGACAGGCTGATTAATTAGCTGCCTGATTGTTGGTCATTTTCAAATACATGTTGATCACAGAAAAAACTAGCGACGCACAATAACTGTTTTTAAAACTGATACCAATAACCGATAACTTTCAGCTCCTAAAGGCCGATAACCGATAACACACACATATACCTCAGATCATTACATCAATACTATGAACAAAATCAAAAGCAGTTTTAACTCTTTAAATGAACAGATATTTATTTTTTCCAGTGAAAAACTATTGTCAAGCCTCTCAAACATTTTCATAAAGCTATCAAACAAACCTATTTGATATCTCACATTAACTTAAATAAGGTTTATTACTGACTGATATAAAAAATAAAGGCTCCTAGAACTGATGGAAATACATGCATCAGAATTACTAACTGAAAAAATACATTCCTAAATGACAATAAAATTAATGCACAGGTCATAATGTACTGACAAGTTAGACTTGTCTGTGTAAATAAACTGAGAAAGTGCACTCCATAGTAAGAAAGAAATTATTTTTAAAGGATTTTGGCTTGTGGTTCCGTTCAAATGAATTCCTTTAATTAAAGTAAATGAAACAAAAACTACTGGATCTCATCTCATGGAAGCTTCAGATGAGAGAGATGATGGTGAGGGGAGACTTGCTGCTGGCTTGCTCACGTTAGCTCACGTTAGCTCACGTTAGCTCACGTTAGCTCACGTTAGCGCGATTTCAAAACTCCATGGAAGTGATTGTTATGTTTCAGGTGGCTGATCAGGTTTGACGTATTAAAGGTGGGGTAGGTGTTCTTCGAAAAAACGGTTCCAGCAATCCAACTCAAGTGAGATTTTGTAAATAAACACTCCCTCCCTCCTCCCAAAGGCTCCGCCTCCTCCTCTTCAGCCCACCCCTCGAAACCACGCCTTCACACGATTCACGACTACATGAACCGCAGGGAGGGAGGGAGGGGTGGGAGTGCATTGATATTTGATGGACGTATTAGGCAGCCAATGAAAGTAATGATGATCACTATTTTGATTGGTTAGAGTTTTTCCCTGATTATACCCTCTAGACTGGACCAAAACATTTCGGGTTTTTTTTGCAAACATTTTATTTCAGTGGGTGCAATGGGAATGTGAAAAGGTTTTCAGGCAATATTATAAAAACTGCTGCAAAAAAAGATCTCCCACCCTACCTTTAAAGCTTGTGCTATTTTTCCCTCCTTTCCTTGGAGCATTTGTCACAAATAACCAGCGAATTATCTTCTTCTGAAACTTTATAGAAGTTCCATGCAGTCGCCTCCATGTTTTTTTTTGTTTTTTTTTTTAAATCAGCACACTGTGTTGCAATGCTGCATTCAAAGTGAAACGTAAATTCCCCCGTTCCCTCGTTTGCTAGTCGTTCTTTCGGCCTTTTCTATTTTTTCTATTTTTCATGTGTAACATGTGGGAAAATACTGCAAATATCAAATAAAGTCAGCAACTACCAAAATTATGACGAGTTAACAAGTTGTTTTCTGGCATGAGGGGGTATTCTTGATTTTCCTTATTGAGTATTCGTTTTTCTGATTATGCCGACGTCACTTGAACATAACATTCACTGCCGGTCATTCAAGGCTCAGAGGGAGCGAGACACTGCCGTGTTGACAAAAATATAAATGTTATCGGGGCTATTTGTTGTTATATCAGACTTATCGGGATGACGTCATAATTTCATGTTATCGGCCCGATAGTTATCGTGCACCCCTAGAAAAAACAAAATTGTCCAAACTCTAGATAATGTGAACACAAAATAAAACTGCATAAGAACAAAATGACTCCACAAGCAAAAGTCAGTATTTAGTGGCTTCCCTCAGAAGCGGGCACAGATTTAACCCTTTAATGAGACTGTCCCATACAGATGTTTGGAATCAGATTCATTAGGCTTCCTTTCTATTTACGCTTAAGAGAAGATTCCTGGAATTTCTGTTTTTACCTTTAAGAGACTGGGAAAAAAAAAAAAAAGACTAGAGGTGTGAAAGACTTTTGCACGTGACTGTTCATCTGGACATGACGGCGTAACTAAAAACACCGTCTCATTGGAGGAAAGTCAGGTTGTAATGAGTCATTTCAAACAACTTTTAAAAGACATGGTACGGTAATCTAACCATTTATAGTCAAGCTGCAAACATTCTCAAACACAGCCAAAGTCAAAGAGCGTTGGCGACTTACGATATCATGTATCGAAAAAGGCAAACGTAACGTTCAATTTAATGCCAATGGTTTGAAACATGCTAATGCAGCAGATACCTTCAGAGGCCTCACTCATAAAAAAAAAAAAAAAAAAAAAAAAAAAAAAGGACTGCAGGAATCTGGGTCGACACACAACGACACACTTAGAACAGCGTGCAGCCACATCTGTGGCAGACGGAGACAAAAACACAGGCTAGCAGAGCGCCACACTGTAATGACTATGTAACGCTCGGGCTTCAAATAAACTCTCTGGCTTTGTGGTGCCATGCGATTCCTCTACACCCAGCTGGAGCAAAACGCCCTGCCCTGCTCAGGCCGGAGCGCAACCACAGAGAGGAGGCACGGAAGTTTACAAGCCAGCACTGGAGGGGGAGGTTCGGGAGGATCTCTGGAGAACGACTCCTTCAGAATGTCACATCTGGGGGCGAAGAGGCCGGTTCCTGACCCGCATCATGTGATTACGAGCGAGAGGTAAGCGTGTGCCGTCTCAGAAGGCAGCCTCCGCTTTTATACTTTACAGTTGAGTTAAGGTTCAGTAGGCCTTTCCATCTAAAGCAGCGGTTCCCAAACTTTTTTAGCTGCGCACCCCCTTCTATGTCTCAACCGGGTTGACGCACCCCCGATCCCCCACCCCTTAAAAAAAATGCAAAAAGCTTTATTATAGCCATATTAAAGTCGCCATGTTTATTCATGCTAAAATGACCAGAACACACATATAACATAATAATCACAATCACAACAATGCGCTCTCGCATTTAAATTAAACTGAAACACTGTAACACAGTTCCAATATAATGAAACAAAGTTATGCGCAGGCTTCCACTTTTAAGAGCAAAGAGGATGGATGACATGCTCAGACTCAGTGGCAGAAAGCAGATAAGTTGAGGAAAATGTTAGAATATTTTGAACATTGAACAAAAATTGCAGCAAGTTTAAATGACCGTGGAACTAACACAACCCGTCATCATAACACAGCATTGAGCATATTTGCGAGAATGAATAAAGTAGAGGCCACAAGCTAGGTCCAAATGCAGTGGTAGAAGAATATAACTTCTTCTACGCTTCACTTTAAGATGACGTGCATTTTGAATAGCCTGCATTTATTTATTCATTAAAATTACAGTTTTTGATTTAAAATTTTACAAAGGAAATGTTTATTTACACATCTTTATTGTGTGAAAAAAAAAATGATCAGACCGCCATTACATTTTTCATCTCGCGCACCCCCTAGAGGCAGCTTGCGCACCCCTTGGGGTGCACGCACCCCACTTTGGGAATCCCTGATCTAAAGAGACTAAAAATGCATGTTGAACATTTTGAGGGCTAAAGGAGAAATCTCACTGAACAAACAGAACCAAACAGAGGTCAATGTGATGCAACAGCGGTCCACAGCCAGACGTCTTACAACACCAGCGCCCTACAACTTACCTAACTGCTGTTTGTGTGTAGCATCTGTGGCTTATATTTGGAAAAGATTATCAATAACTCACTGTTAAAAATTTGTAAATGTCTCAAAGTATGCACTGCTTATTAAAAAAAAAAAAGACAAGAACCAGAACTATGGCTAACCCATGACTGAGTGGGACCTGCTGCTGCTTCCCTGGTGGTTGAACTTTCTTGTGGAGCTTGCAGAAATCTAAATGTGCATCACCGCAGACATGCGACTAACTCCTTGTCCTCTCGCCTGCAGGATCAAACCTTGGAGTGAACATGCTGAGACGTCCACTCCTGGGAAGAGTGACAACCATCTTGAATGTTTTCCACTTGTAGATGATCTCTCTGATTTGCAGCAACAGTTGCTTCTCTAAGGTACCTTCTCTAAGGTACGTGGCACCTATTCACGTCGGCCCAAAGGAGTTTTGGTCATGAGTGGGGTTCACTTGGGTCAGTATGAACACAGCAACTGCTCTCTGGTGCTCACCAAAGCAGCTGTACCAGGACCGGACTGAAGTACTTCCAGCCACTTCATTTCCAAGGTGCTTAGCTTGTCCAGAGTGGTACGGACAAATGAAAGAGAGAAACATGTCCAACTCTGGGTCAACAACGTGCAGTTGTTGTGCTGCCATGCTTTTCAGCTCTTCGCTTCAGGCCGGTGACCATGAAAAACATGACGCTCTGCCAAGACTGCTGTTGACCAATGACAGCACTGACCATCGTCACGTGACATGTGGTGCAGCGCTTGAGCTGCAGTCAAAACAACATTGTGTGAACATGAACTGAACTAACTGAAAGATGATACAATGTAATCTGCCATGCACCAACGCTGCACCGACACGTGTGGAACCCTGAGATCATTGCTGCTGTCTTTTCTTGATGGCATTGTGTTAACGCACATCAGCTTGTGCCAGATCAGAAAACTGTCAAACACCTGCTTTTATAGAGGTGATCACACTTCCTGCAAATCAGTTTAGAGCATCGGATGAGAAGCTCCTGGCTGCTTTCACCCTCTTATGCCGAAGCAGTGGCGGGGGGGGGAACGAAGCAGCACTGAGGGGGTGAGGGGGGGGGACGCAGAAGCAATGAGGTGGGGGATGTAGAAGCAGCGAGGGGGTGAAGCATCGAGGGGGGGAGAAGCAGAGGGGGGGCGTAGAAGCAAAAAAGGAGGGGCGTAGAAGCAGAGGGAGTGTCGCAGAAGCAGAGAGGGAGGGGCATAGAAACAGAGGGGGGCGTAGAAGCAGAGGGGGGGTGTAGAAGCAGGGGGGGGCGTAGAAGCAGGGGGGGGGCCTAGAAGCAGAGAGGGGGTGTAGAAGCAGTGGGGGGGGGCGTAGAAGCAGAGGGAGTGTCACAGAAGCAGAGAGGGAGGGGCATAGAAACAGAGGGGGGCGTAGAAGCAGAGGGGGGTGTAGAAGCAGAGAGGGGGGTGTAGAAGCAGTGAGGGGGGTGTAGAAGCAGAGGGGGGGGTCGCAGAAGCAGAGAGGGAGGAGCGTAGAAGAGATGGGGTGAAGCAGTGGGGGGGGCCATAGAAGCGGGGGGGGGGTGTAGAAGCAGAGGGGGGTGTAGAAGTGGGGGGGTGTAGAAGCAGAGGGGGGTGTAGATTTCAAACTGCTGTAAGGACTTTGTCTCAGTTTTTGTTCAGTAAATAAAATCAGTGAGTCATGTGATGTTACGTTTACTTCAGTTGAAGTCCTTGTAAGGACCGGAGGGGTGTACTACGAAGCGAGATTAGAGGGTTAGCGAGGTATGTTGAGTCTAAAGCCAGGATTTCCAGAACCACGAAGGTGGCTCTCTTTTAACCTGGCTAGATCACTATGGTAACTTACTCTGCAAGCTTAACCTGGTCCGGAGCAGGTTATGTGCAGAGTTTAGGCTCAAATCGGCTATAAAAAGCGCCGCCCTTTCACTTTCACCCAATCCTGTTGACCTGAGCGCCAGGATTGTGCGAGGATCTCTATGGAGGGAGAGTATTCAGAGACCGGACTGATCCGCTGGCTTCCCATGACCATATTCTCTATGAACGCTAGAGATTTCCAGCTGAGGGAATACGTTACATTTGTAATCTGCTAGAGCCAGATATTGGCAGCGCCACCAAACGCAGCCGTGTACTCACAGTAGCGCAAACGGTGTGCGTTTCTTTGCGTTTCTTTGCCACGGGAACCTACATGCATTCAGTTGGTGATGCAGAAAATCTGAGCCAGAATACTGGAATAAAGGTTGTACTTGCTCTTACTGAACTGCTGAATATGTTTGTAGTATTCCCTGGCCATCTGCCCACGCTTCAAATAAAAGAAGCGTTTTACTAAATCACAGGTAACATTAATTAATAGTCCATTATATTGATAATCAGTGTGACGTGGAATTTCATGTAAAATGTTTTAATATAATTCATTCATAAGATTCCCCAGGGTGATAGGGTACCTATTAAAGTGGCCGGTGAGTGTGTATAACAGATAATATTAAATCTTAAATTAATTTCACATAGATTTAGCAAAAAACTAAAGTGATTTTCATTTATCATTCATAATGGGACAGTCAGACCTACATAATGTTTAAATCTGCTGCATTAAGTTTAAAGTTTAAGCGCTCTAAAAGAGGGAGGGAGATTAATTAAGGTGCATTAAGTGGTGAAATAAATATAATTTACGAATTTACACGATCTGCAATTTTTTGCCAGCACTCCTCTCTGGCTTTATTCGCACCTACAGTGTTGCTTTTGGCCGTAAAGATTTCTTTGAAATCCTCATAGCCCTGCATTATTAAAACCTGCTCCTCCTGACTGAAATATACGGACCGCCATCTATCCATTTGATCCGGAATAGGCGTCAAATGACGCGTCAAACGCCCCCTTTTATGAACGTGCACAGAGCAGAAAGCAGAAAGCCGCGGTTAACAAAGATAGTTGATAACCACCGTCGTGGTACCAGTTATCTCTGATGGAGAGTTTCAGGTTTGTTAAGCAGCTCACCCAAAGAAAGCCTGGCTGTGTCCAACTTGCTTCGTAGTACAGCCCTCTGATGTCTTTTTATGTTTATTATTTTTATTTCTCTATTATATCCTGAAAATCTCAACGTGTGAAAGATTGTCTACTTTCTTCTTCACGTGACTGTAAGTCAGTAGAACGTGGCGCTCCTGGTTCAGACATGTTTTTGTTCAGCGTTCGGGTTGTTTGACCAAAAGTGTAGGAGTCAACCTGTAATCCGCCAAAAGAACAATTTAATAAGATACATTATGACAAAAGATATGACTTCTTCCTGATCAACCGTCAAGTTTTTATTGCCTAACTGAAACCATGTAGATCTGAATAAGCTAATAAACACCTGAACAGCGAGCTAAGTACAGCTGCTCTTAAACCGCACTGGTTTGGACTTGACAACCATGCGTGCAGCTCCGCCCCCCTCCCCCAACCCCTCCAGCCCCCTCAACGCGTTCCTGTGTGTTGCTGTTTTCATGTCCACTAATGGACAGATTAATTTATTTCATGATTTACGGTGATGGACAGAGGAGACCCAGAGAGAAGCAGAATCCATTCATCAGCTGTTGAAACACATCAGTTAAATGACAACAGCATTAACATGAAATTTCCAGTAATGACCTAAATCCCTGTAAACGGAGCCCTCCCCCCCCCCCCCCCCCCCCCCCCCGCTCAGATAATCTCCGGCTCACTGTGCTACACTTGTAAAGAATTTCAGACCTGCTCAGAAACAGATTTACAGCAGCATTCGTCAGTCTTCATCCTCTTCTGTAGATCAAAGATGTTAATTCAAGTCTGGAAATAAATCTGTTTTTACTTAATCCCATCAACGACGCCGTTACTTCTACCATCTACCTGGGGGAGTTTATGACCTGCAGGACTCCTGACAGATGACTTGACTGGATGAAAACATACCTGAGGTCACACATGCACATGTAAAGTTTTTCACAAACATTATTCCAGTTTATGCTGCAGCCATGATACTGGGAGTTAGAGCTGTTCCAGGGCCTGGAAATAAGGGTACTGGTTGGTGAGTATTTACTTCTACGCACCATCTGATAGCATGTTATCTATATTTACAGAACCTATACTCTTCTTTGTTGCTCATACAGCGACGATACAGTCAAAATTTATACCACGATATACTCTTAAAACTGGGCGATACGATACAGTTCTGAAACTACCACAAATGTTCATAAAGTCTAACTGCACCCACAAACCTCTGAAAAATGAAAAACTGCCAAATCCATAAAACCTGGTCTTGTTAATTATTCAACATTTTAGATAAATTGAGAAAAAAAACTTTAAAATGACACGTGACAGTACCATCAAACAAACTCCATAACATCTTCATAATAATAATAATACAGTGATCCATTCCCAATTCGCACTTTAAGTTCCACGGTTTTAGTTATTTGCAGATTTTTCAGAAATATATAATATTAAAAAAAAGAAAAAAAATCAAGAAAAAATCTCAGAAATTGCCAGAAGTCAGTTTGGTCAGCTGACTAAACGCCTCCCTGGAGAGGTGTTTCGGGCATGTCCAACGGGGAGAAGACAACAGGGAAGACCCAGGACCCGCTGAAGGGATTATGGGTGAATTCCAGTTCCTCCCTTAACCCTCAATCTCAACCCTCAATCTCAAAAATGCGTGCTCCCGTGAAAGTACCAGTGTTGTCCCGATTCTTAAAAGTCAAGTTGAGGGACAAGTTTGAGGGCTGTATCGCCCTCAATATTGAGATTCCCTTGGCACCACCCTTGGAAGTAAGGGCTACCCAGAAGGCATTGCGTATTTTTACCAAAACGTCTTCGAAAAGGATGGCACTGAAAAAAGCTAGCTTCAAATGTAAGTATTTTCGTAGTTAGTAAAGTTATAAATATTACAAAACTATCTTATTGTCTTCATTATATATATTTATATTATGTTATTCTTCTTCTACGTCTTCTTCTCCTTCCTCTTCATCGTCGTCGTTTTCTTGACAGACTGGACGTAGCTTTGGCGTAAGGCCGCCCCCCACAGTCTGAAGACGTAACTGCACTCAAGGGGTGTCCCATTTCTAAGTCACAAGATAACCCTTACACTTACTTTGGAGGGCCAAGACTGAGGGCCAAAGACTGAGGGTTAGCCGCTAGCCGCTAATTACGAATAGCACAATACCAGCAGTTTCTTTACTACGGTTCGGAGACCAGAGGCTGTGAAGGAAACAGAAAGACCACAGTTGAGCCTTTGTCTTGTTTCGCTGCAGTACCTCGCTACTTTTTTACAGTTTTAAACATATTTTAACCGCGAAAAATAAGGGATAGCTGTAATAACGTTTATCAAAATACTGGAAATGTGTTTAAAACTCATATCATCATTATTGAAACTCTTTCTATTGCGATATATATTGTTTTAGAAATATTGTCCAGCCCTGGTTGGTCAAAAACCCAACACATGAAGTTATTTAGCACTAACTTGGAACTTCCTGGTATGAGTCACCAGGTGAGCAGTCCATACAGACAAATGAAGTATGAAACCAAGTGAACCAGTAACAGTGAAAGTGATTTGGCAATATATCACCATTTTCGGCCACCCGATATAATATCGATTTTTTTTTAGCTCCTAATATCGATTTTTTTTTAGGAAAATTCATTCATTCACTTAAATGTGCAAAAACACTAATAATAAACAATAAATAGGTTGTTTTGAAGCAAATAGTTTTGACTCAATTTGTCCTCTGAATGATCAATATCATCTGATGAACATATACAGCAACTTGATTTTTCATCTCTACTTTTAATTTTGATATTAACTGGGTAGAATATCAATATATCGTGGTACCGCGATATCGTGATAATATCGTATCATGACCCAAGTATCACGATACATATCGTATTGCAAGGTCCTTGCCAATACTCACCCCTGGTCATTATCATATTCAAAGTGGTCTACTTGAGTTCAATTCCACGTTAACTGCGATGTACTACAAGGATGTGCTTGGATTCAGGGTTTAGTACATGTGAACCTTTTTCTGCTAATAGAAATTCCACGCAAAGCTTTAGCATGAAATCCACGTAGGTCCATGTATATGAGGCCCCAGGACATTTGTCCAGCAGTGGAGGTGAGTGCAGACACACAGTTGTGAAGTGGAGCAGGGCAGACGTGAACACAAGCAGACACTTCAGGTTTAGAGGGGGAACAGAACATCAGGAGTCTGAACAGTCAATAAATAAAGAAATGGTATGAGGTTGTGCCTCATGCATGTCATGCATGCTAGGTTAATTGGTAATTCTAAATTGCCCGTAGGAGTGAATGTGGTGAGTGAGTGTGGTCTGTGTGTGGCCCTGCGATGGACTGGCGACCTGTCCAGGGTGGACCCCTGCCTTTCGCCCGTAGATGGCTGGGATAGACTCCAGCAGATCCCCGTGACCCTTCAGAGGATGAAACGGGTATAGATAATGGATGGATGGATGGATGGTATGAGGTTGTCTGAGTCCCTTTGCAATGCTCATTTCCACTTCTGTGATGGCACCATTAATCCAGAAAGAGACACTGAGATACTGGAGCGACCACCAGCAACACAACGCTAAACCACATTCTGTCCACACTGCACAGTCACGGCTGAGGAAGAGCGTGTTGGTACTAGGGATGGGACGGTTACCAGTATTACGGTAAAGCCTGGTAAAATTAACGATTACCATTTATGTTTGACTTCATCTCATTATCGCGGCCGATTACCGAGATATGTAATATCAGCCTCATTCAAGTCTGCGAGCGACTCGCGACTGTGTCTTGCGTGAATATGCAGCTTGTAACATTAGTATCGTAACTTTAGCATGGCAGAAAGTGGTGACAGCACGCAGGACATTTACCAACACACTAAAATGATGAAATCCGAGGTCTGGTCATATTTTGTTTTGTTTTGAATGCAGAGGGACAACTGGTGGAGGACAGTTATCCTGTCTGCAGAGCAATTGTTTCCATTTTATTGTAATTTGTAGAAGCAACTTGAAGAAGCTAAGGCTAATGCTTCAAGCTACTGAGATGTTTGACCAAGAGTAACCTGGTCGACGCGCTTCGCTAACTCACAATTTTGTAAACGTTACTGTTGCGTGTTGATTGAAAAAGGACCGGAACGATGTTCTTCTGATGCAGTTAAAATATTAATTTATTCCATTAACTGATCCGACAACCACAGCGGTCAAACAGCTAACCAATAACAGGCAACTACCTTTATACCTGACCCTCAGGTAACAACACAGCGACACCCAGAGACACACAGAGTGAACTACAATTCAGAACAACATATTTGGCTCCTAAACAACTGTTTCTTTATTTGCACATTTATACGTATTTAAGGTTCAGCTTAAAGTCAAAAGTTTACTTCATTTGAACTTGCACTATAATTTTTGTTTCTGATAATTGTTTGCATATTTTGACCTACTATGGTTGTTAAAGTGTTTATTTAAAACGGCACCAGACAAATAAGCTTTGTTCCTGTTATTTATTTCATTCATTTAAAATAAAAGCTTTCTGTGCCAGTTGTTTGCCCTTTTAATGTGAAAGTTTCATTTTGATAAAATTTTGTCTTCTGATGTTTTAGTATCACAAGAAAATCACAAGATTTTGTGAAATTATTTAAATGTATGTGTTTTTTTGACATTTGTACAAGCAATGAAGAATACCGCGATAATATTGTAAACCGTGATAATTTGGTCACTATAATCCAGATATCAAATTTTCTATATCGTTACATCCCTAGTCGGTACTGGACTGACCCACCTGCAGTCCTGACCTGGTTAGAGAATGTGTGAAGATATTTGAAGCCAAATAAACATGACAATAAATAAAAAATAAATTAAAAAGTACTGCGAAAACCAGATATCTGCTCTGTGGCAGTAACATTGCATTTGGGTTTTCTTGGAGACACGACCCCGTCCGGTTAAGAAAGCAACAAGTCAAAACAAGCAAAACACATCATTCATTTTGAGACATTTTCTGCTTTTACTACTGCGATGCTGAGGAGTGTATATCATGCAGCTCCAATGCAAAGAAGCTACACATCTATCCCTTCATTGCTCACATGATGTCGGTCAGTCGGCCAAAAGAGAAGGTAGAAGGCATCAATTGAAGGACAAAATGGAGGAAGGACAAAATGTAAAAGGACATCAACATGCTGAACCTCACAAGAAATTCCAGGCTATGATCCTGTCACTTAGACAAGGAAAAGATCAACAATGACCACTACACCACTGTCTACTTTGCCTTGAATAACCGGAGGAACCCACTACCGTGTGGAAGACCAGAAAAGTACAGATCTGCAAAGCGCCGGATGAGTTTGAGTGCTGCCACCTTACATGTCACGTTCCACCTCAATTTTACCAATTTGGGGTTGTAAGTCTACAGTCGCTGCCAGTGTTAAGTAGCATTTAACATTCTGAACACTGTTGGGATTAAAAAATGACAATTACAAGTAGGGATGTACATTTTGGATTTTTTTTATGACCGTTAACTGACGCCCTTTAACGATTAAAAACCGTTAATCGATAAGTCTGGGAGGGTTGGCTGCCGCGATGTTGCGCGCGTTGTCGTGGACGCATGTGGACACTTCCCCGTGTATACTCTCGTGGCAATGTGTCGCCATCAGCTTGTTGCAGAGATGCCGCCGTCACTTTTGATTTATACTAGCGCGGTCTCCGCTATGTTATTACACGCCGCAACGCAAGAACGACAATCACAAACTAGCTAAACTTACTAAACTTATCTCTTGCGTTTTTCCACTTCCTCACCGTCTCGGCCGTATCCAGACCCACATTCATCGCTATCTCCCTCCATGAATTACTAGAAATATGTGCTGTCTTTGTAGTGCGGAGAACCAGAATCATACAGATGTGGGTACTTTCTCATTTTTGATTGAATTACGTAGCTTAAAAACAAAATCGACCGTTAGTATTAATCGGTTAGAGTTACTGTTATCGGTTAACGTTTAAACGGTTAACCATGTGCATCCCTATTTACAAGCAAAGACCATGCAGCCAATAAGATGTGTTACTGTGTTTCTGCTCTTCGTTAAGCTCCTCCCTTTTCATCACCTCTTAATGAAAGCATTTCTTCAGATCCTTAGTCGGCGCTCTTAGTCCAGAAAGCAAAGAGAGTATTTCTGGTTTTGACCCTCTTTCCCAACTAATTCTTGGTCTCTCCCTCTAAGCGCTAAACATGACAATCACATCATTCATAATTCAAAATGAATTATCCAGATAGACTTAAAACATTCTCCACAACTCTGACTCACCCGTGCTCAGCATGGCTCAGCATGGCTCTCCTGGCATCAGGTCGCCTTAGCCATGCTAGCACTATAGCGTTTCTTCCAAGTGTTTCTCTCTCGTGGTTTGACCCTGCCTTTTCAACAACACCCTCCCAAACCTAGTTGCTCCTGTTCATCTGCCTCCCCTCATTCCCGCCATTATTCACTCCTCTCTCTCCACCGGTATTGTCCCTTCTGCTTTCAGAATTGCTGCTGTCACCCCCATCCTGAAGAAACCCGGTTCAGATACCAACGACTTCAATAACCTCCGTCCTATTTCCAACTTGCCTTTCATTTCAAAAATCCTTGAAAAACAGTTTCCTCTCAACTCCATGCCCATCTCACCCTCAGTAGCCTCTACGAACCCTTTCAATCTGGTTTTCGCCCAGGCCACAGCACTGAAACTGCCCTCCTCAAAATCACCAATGACCTCCTCACTGCAGCTGACTCCGGTTCACTTTCCATCCTCATCCTCCTTGATCTGAGTGCAGCCTTCGACACTATTTCTCACCCCATCCTCCTCCAAAGACTCTCCTCCTTAGGCATCTCCAACACCCCCCTTAACTGGTTTCATTCATACCTGACAGGCTGCACTCAGTTCACCTCCGATCCCTCCCCAGTCACCACAGGTGTGCCCCAGGGCTCTGTCCTGGGGCCCCTCCTCTTCATCACTTACCTAATCTTCCGAAAATTTAACATTTCATTTCACTGTTTCGCGGATGACACCCAGCTCTACCTTTCAACCAAACCAAACTCCACACTCCCTCCCCCCTCCCTTTCCTCCATGTCTCTCTGAAATAAAATCCTGGTTCACTGCAAACTTCCACAAACTTAACAGCAATAAAACAGAATTTCTACTCATCGGCACCAAATCCACCCTCTCCAGAGTCAACAATTTTTCCCTCCTCATCGACAGCTCCTCTGTGTCCCCCTCCCCTGAGGTTAAGAGTCTGGGTGTCATCCTCCACAGTTCACTATCCTTTCATTCCCATATCAACAGCATCACCCGGTCCGCTTACTTCCATCTACGCTCCATAAACCGTCTTCCGCCCCTCCCTCACCCCCCACACCACACACACACACACACACCACCGCCATCCTCGTCCACAGCCTCGTCACCTCCCGTCTTGATTAGTCCAAAACTCTGCCGCCCGGATCATCACCAGAACTCCCTCTCACCACCATATCACCCCCAACCTCCAGCAACCCCACCGGCTCCCCATCAACCGAAGGATCATCTACAAAATTATTCTGTATACTTACAACCTGGCTCCTCCTTACCTCTCCAACCTCCGTGTAATGATCCCCTCTCGCTCCCTCAGGTCCTCTTCCTCCCCCCACCTCACTGTCCCCTCCGCCCGTCTCAGCTCCATGGGGAGCCCCCAAGCTTTGGAACCCACCAGACCTCCGTAATTTAGCCTCCCTCCCCATCTTCAAATCCGGACTAAAAACCCACTTATTCAGAACAACTTACAGCCAGTAATCCATTTTTCATTGCCCCCCCCCCCCCCCCCATCTTATTTCATATATGTTGGTGTTTGTTTTAATTTTACTTGTGTTTTATTGTTCTTTTTATTCTGTACAGCGACCTTGGGTGAACAATGCTTCAGGATCCCCAGAAAGGGACTGAAATCACTGGTTCTCAGGCTGCATGCACCGTGAGAGCAGGTTTACAGTAATAACTCTACCTTTACATGAATGAAAAATCTAGATCTTAGAGTTTATCATCAAGGATTAGTTTACTCTTTGTTCCATGCTGCAGACTGACCTAAATGCATCACCCCACCCTTCCCCCTCCACCCTGTTCTTCTCCCAAAGCACCATATGGCCAAAGATTAAAAAAAAAAAGCCCCATTTCAGTATATCTGGGATGTCTGCAGTAATCTGAACACAAAGCTGGTGACAATGACTTTCAAAACATGCTTTGGACCATCCTCCAACATAATAAAGCCAACGGCGACATGATGGAGATGATGGCTGCTGCATTCACCATACTGGTGGTGGCCCAGTGCAGGCTTTCCTTCTCCACTACAACTGTACAGAGATGCCAACACAGATCCCATCACCACCAGTTTAATTAAACAAAACCAAGGACACCAGACCTGAACGGTCTGGTAGCACCAGTTAACATCTCTCTCTATGTCAAAGGACAAACATAATACCTAGAGGTGCACGATAATTATCGACAAGATAACTATCGGGCTGATATCAGGAAATTATGACGTCATCCCGATAAGTCCGATATCATGACGAATAGCCCCGATAACATATATATTCCTGTCAACACAGCAGTGTCTCGCTCCCTCTGAGCCTTGAATGACCAGCAGTGAATGTTATGTTCAAGTAACGTCAGCATAATCAGAAAAACGATTACTCAATAAGGAAAATCAAGAATACCCCCTCATGCCAGAAAACAACTTGTTAACTCGGTCATAATTTTAGTAGTTGCTGACTTGAATTGATTTGTATTTTCCCACATGTTACACATAAAAAATAGAAAAATAGAAAAGGCTGAAAAAAACGACTAGCAAACAAGGACACAGAGGAATTTACGTTACACCCTGAATGCAGCATCGCAGCACAGTGCGCTGATAAAAAAAAAAAAAAACACAAAACAAAACAAACATGGCGGCGATTATATGGAACTTTGTTAAAGTTTCAGAAGAAGATAGTTCGCTGGTTATTTGTGACAAATACTCCAAGTGAAGGAGGGAAAATAGCACAAGCTTTAATACGTCAAACCAGACCAGCCACCTGAAACATAACCATCACTTCCATGGAGTTTTGAAATCACGCTAACGTGAGCTAACGTGAGCTAACATGAGCTAACATGAGCTAACGTGAGAAAACCAGGAGCAAGTCTCCCCTCCCTTCCCCTCTCCTGCTCATCGCCATCATCTCTCTCATCTAAAGCTTCCATGAGATTAAAAAAACCCGAAAAACTACTGAACCTCATTTACTTTAATTACCACAAGCCAAAATCCTTTAAACATAATTTTTTGTTACTTTGGAGTGCACATTTTTTCAGTTTGTAATTCTGATGCATGTATTTCCATCAGTTCAAGGAGCCTTTATTTTTTATATCAGTCAGTAATGAACCTTATTTAAGTTAATGTGAGATATCAAATAGGTTTGTTTGATAGATTTAAGAAAATGTTTGAGAGGCTTCCAATAGTTTTTCATTGGAAAAAATAAATATCTGTTCATTTAAAGAGTCAAAATTGTTTTCAGTTTTGTTCATAGTATTGATGTAATGATCTTAGGTATATGTGTGTGTTATCAGTATCGGCCTTTAGGAGCTGAAAGTTATCGGTTATCGGTACCGGTTTTTAAAAACAGTTATCGTGCATCCCTAATAATACCACATTTTCTCAATTACAATAAACGAAATACAGAACAAGTAATCTTCTATTCCCGTACGATTGACCATTGATTAACATTAGAACAAAAGCTGCTCCTTCTGTCACATAAATAACTTAAAGAAGTCAAGGGAGATGTTAGAGATGATTCTCCAGAAGCTCCAGATGAGGCCTGAATCATTCATTGTATTTGTGATAATGTGACAAACTGAGAAAGACCTCCTCAGTTATTCAAAGCTGGCTTCACAAACTGATCTGTTACAAGACTTCAACAGAAGAGTCGGAGCAGCACATCGGCTGCGTGGAACCCGTAAGCTTTTAGAATAAACAGAAGATGCTCCACAGCGTGGTCCACTTCACTGACTTCCACCTGGAAGCTTGTGGCCTTTAGACTGCTGACCTTCCAGACAACCACGCAGGAGGAAACATGATGAAGAGCAACTCGTCCAACATGGTGACTGCACGGAGGCTTCATGAACGGACTGAACTCCAGCGTCACTTCTATTTATTCCTGCATCCACACCCTCACATCCAGGCCGGGTCTGCAGAAAACAACAGTTTCTGTTTAGTATTGTGTTGGCCTCAACACAGGAGGATTTATGGTTTATGTTTGTTCACTAACATGGAAGATAAACAGGAGAATTAAGTTGGTGTTCCTTTTTTTTGCAGTTTAGAGTTAGGGTTAGGCTTCCTGAGCAGGATCTGTGAAGCCTGAGGAGATCAAAAACGTCACAAGCCGAGCCTTCAGTTCACAGGCCTCACATTTCACACCGAGGTGTGAAGCTAAAGAAAGCCAAAGAGCCGGCTTCCCGTTGGTGGGGAAGCCCGAGGTTCAGCCCACGCAGAGGACGCTGCAGCGGTATGTGGGCTTGTGTGTGCGAGGTGTCAGGATTTCCAGTTTGCTTTCTACATGTTGGAGCGGTCGCGGCTGCAGGCCTTCTCAGAGAGGCAGCAGTAGGGGTGAGTACTGGCAAGGACCTCGCAATACGATATGCATCGTGATACTTGGGTCGCGATATCACGGTATATTGCGATATTCTACCCAGTTAATATCAAAATTAAAAGTAGAGATGAAAAATCAAGTTGCTGTATATGTTCATCGGATGATATTGATCATTCAGAGGACAAATTGAGTCAAAACTATTTGCTTCAAAACAACCTATTTATTGTTTATTATTAGTGTTTTTGCACATTTAAGTGAATTGAATTAAGTTTTCCTAAAAATTCAGATATTAGGAGCTGAAAAAAAAATCGATATTATATCGGCCGGCCGAAAATCACGATATATCGCTAAATCGATTTTTTTCACACTCCTAGTCAGCAGTAAAGCAAGTTTCCAGCAAAAACACTCAACTAAACCAGTGGTTGGATCGACAAATTGAGCTCATAGGAACGCAGCCTTTCACCAGTTAACGAGATACTGAAGTAAAACGACAGCTTGAGAGTAGAGATGAGCGATTTTATCGATTCTGCGATATATATCGATATTTTATTTTACCAAAGAGTATCGATTTTACAGCCGCGGGTATCGATATTCTAAGCTTCTTTCAAAACCCCCGATTAAAAGCTTGCAAGTAACAATTTGCACTGTTTAAATAAATGAAACTCCTTTTCTCAACAAATCTTTTATTCATTTTGTCCAGCATTTGCAAGCTGCCTGTCAGCCATATAATGTGTAATTGATGCTTTCAGTTCAGTTAATTCAAACAAAGTCATTGGAACATCTATATGTCTGTCAACACAGCAGTGTCTCGCTCCCTCTGAGCCTTGAACGACCGGCAGTGAATGTTATGTTCAAGTTACGTCGGCATAATCAGAAAAATAATTTCTCAATAAGGAAAATCAAGAATACCTCCTCATGCCAGAAAACAACTCGTTAACTCGGTCATAATTTTGGTAGTTGCTGACTTGAATTGATTTGTATTTTCCCACATGTTACACATAAAAAAAGAAAAAATATAAAAGGCTGAAAGAACGACTAGCAAACAAGGGAACGTGGGAATTTATGTTTCACCTTGAATGCAGCCTGCAGCACAGCGTACTAATCACAACAAACATGGCGGCGTGGAACTTTCGTTAAAGTTTCAGAAGAAGATAGTTTGGTGGTTATTTGTGATGAATCCTCCGAGTGAATTCTACGAGGAGGGAAGCACAAGCTTTAATACGTAAAACCTGATCAGCCACCTACAACATAACAATCGCTTCCATGGAGTTTTGAAATCGTGCTAACGTGAAGCTAACGGAAGCTAATGCTAATGTGCGCAAGCCAGCAGCAGTCTCCCCTTCCTCTCCCTCATCTCTCTCATCTAAAGCTTCCATGATATTAAAAACAAAAAAACTACTGAACCTCATTTACTTTAATTAAAGGTATTAATTTAAATGGAACCACAAGCCAAAATCCTATAAATGTTAATCTTTTTCAGTTAGTAATTCTGATGCATGTATTTCCATCAGTTCAAGGAGCCTTTATTTTTATATCAGTCAGTAATGAACCTTATTTAAGTTAATGTGAGATATCAAATAGGTTTGTTTGTTAGCTTTATGAAAATGTTTGAGAGGCTTCCAATAGTTTTTCATTAGAAAAAATAAATATCTGTTCATCTAAAAAGTCAAAACTTTTTTATTTTGTTTATAGTATTGATGTAATGATCTTAGGTATATGTGTGTGTTATCAGTTATCAGTATCGGCCTTTAGGAGCTGAAAGTTATCGGAATTGGTTTTAAAAAACAGTTATCATGCATCCCTACTATTTATTGTTTATTATTAGTGTTTTTGCACATTTAAGTAACCATGACAACATACTGACAGCATCGTAACCACTGTAAGTGAGAACATGAAGGATAAAGTACCCTGAGTTTCTGACAATGCATGAAAACATGAAAAAATAATTTCTCCCATCGGGTCAGTTTAAAAAAAAATCAAAAAATTAATTAAAATTTTAAAAATCGGTATTAGGAGCTGAAAAATCGATATTATATTGGGCAGCCGAAAATCGCGACATATTGCCAAATCGATATTTTTTCACAGCCCTAGTTGAAACACGGTCCCAGTCGTGGTTGCAGTCGGTTGTTTCTGTGATGCTCATCGAACTGCTGAGTCCTGTTTATGGCCGCTGCGTTTTCCAGCCTCAGCATCGCTGCCTCTTTGTTTGCAACCCCGCAGCGCTGAGTCCCACGCTTTAATTGTGCTGCACCGGGACGTAAAACCCGGTAAATCCATCCCAGAAGCGCAGCTTTTGTGCAGCGCGGCCGGGCGTTTACTGCGTTTCTGTGGCAGGGGAGACTCTTCTGTCTCATTGTAGCCTAATTTTAGACTGGTTTTCTCTCTTTCCTTCCTACCAACATACACAGACGCGCACCACAGCGGTGTGTGAGATCACAGCCGGCGCTGGGAAACCCGATCACTTCGCAGTCTGTCTGCGAGCAGCAGTGACCCGTGACATCATTGTCCATGTGCTCCTCCACTTCCTTCCTCACGCAGGTCGGCCCAGATGTTCGGATGAAGGAATACCGGTGGGAGAAAGCAAATAAACATTCATTTGCCGTTAAATTAAAATGACCTGGGAGAATATCTTCATAAACTTGGGAACGCATCTTCTGAGGCAGCAAAGCATGATGCTCCCTTCGCCGTACTTCACCACTGGAAAGGTGATGTGATGCTGGTCAGACCTACCGCCGAGTAGAACGGTTCAACTTTTGTTTCATTGGTTCAAAAACCCATTTTTGCAGAGTAACAATTATAACTTTTTTTTTTATCTCCCTTAAACAGACACTTTTAATAACAGTTTGCAACTTAAAATGTTCCTCACGTAACGCGGCGCAGGTCGGCGTCTAACAACCCTGCAAACCGGTTTGCTGCAGCTGGTGTTTGTGAAACATCTGGTACACATCAATGCCCTTTTCAGAGGAATGAACCGGCGCCAGCTGCTGGTATCAAAACTCCCAAGCACCACAACGAAAATGAAACTGCAACTGCTGCTCATGAATGCAGCTGGTAGCAGCGGTTGTGAACGCAGCTCCGTGCAGCATTCAGAAACAGCGAGGGGTGCGATGCTGAAACGTCCAACTACGGGGAAATGGGAAGGCTGGTGAGCTCACGGGCCGACGCTGCAACCCAGAGCTGATGCCGGAGTTTTTACTAGGAACCAGAACCGACCACGCCGGCTCTGGTTTCTGTAAACATGATGGTCTGCGTGGTCACCGAAGCTCCGCCTCCAGGGTCTGAGATAGGCGGCTGTTTACTCTGGGGCAGCGAGGACTTGGAGATTCTGCAACTGGCAGCCGGTCTATGTGGTTAGACTTTCTAGTTCAGTCCTGGACACACTTCAGTAGAAACCCTGAGGTTCCCTCCATATCGTAAGGTCCGGACCAGAGAGCCACAGAGACGTTTGAGCCTCTCCTCGCCATCACAAGGGGGCCTCCAGAAAGTATTTAGGATGATTTAAAATGACCCATTTTCTTTGAAGGAATCCCCGTCTCCTCATGTCTTTAGTGAAACCATCACTGAACACTAGGGGGGAGTATTGGCAAGGACCTCGCAATATATGTATCATTATCTCATTATCTCATCATTATCATTATGTATCTGATCTGTGAAACCTTTTTTCTATTTGTGAAAATGCAATAAAGGCACACAAGTGTTCAACAAAGAATGAAAAAGTAGAGACAACTCTTAAAATGTACAGAAAAAAAATCAGAAAAAAACCTATTACATTCAAAATATGAATGACATGACTTTAAAAACATTATATGCAGAAGGATGTGTTGAACAACAGAAAGGGTTGAAGATTTTGATGGCAGAACTGTTGAAATCGCAAAAAGAATAAAGAAGTGGGTCACAGTGCGATATTATCACGATATCGCAATATCACGATATATTGTAATTCTACCCAATTAATATCAAAATTAAAAGTATCGTGATCCCTTATTTTTCGTGGTTAATAGGGGACCGGAACCGCGATCCGCGAACTGGAGCCAGAGCCCCCCGAGCCTAAATAATGTGTTTAAAATATGTTTAAAAACCGCAAGAAAAGTAGTGAGGCACTGCAGTGAAACAAGACAAAGGCTCAACTGTGGTGTTTCTGTTACCTTCACAGCCTCTGGTCTCTGAACCGTAGTAAACAAACCGCTCTTTCATCTAACCTTGTTTTCATTCTGCCGCCCCACGTCACACACACTACATTACCCATAAGGCCACCTTCTTAAAGGGGCCAGGCTGGCTCACAACATTTCTTCACTGTGAGAGAACGCGCACAACATCCTGTGATGTTTCCGCAATTTTTTCTTGACTTTTTTTTTTATATTATATATTTCTGAAAAAAATCCGCAAATAACTAAAACCGCGGAACTTAAAGCGCTAATTGGCGAGGGATCACTGTAGAGATGAAAAATCACGTTGCTGTATATGTTCATCAGATGATATTGATCATTCAGAGGACAAATTGAGTCAAAACTATTTGCTTCAAAACAACCTATTTATTGTTTATTATTAGTGTTTTTGTGACGTAAGAACAGTGATCCGTTACCAATTCGTGCTTTAAGTTCCGCGGTTTTAGTTATTCGTGGATTTTTAAGAAATAAATAATAAAATTTAAAAAAAATCAAGAAAAAAATCACAGAAACATCACAGGATGTTGTGCGCGTTCTCTCACAGTGAAGAAATGCTGTGAGCCAGCCTGGCCCCGTTAAGAAGGTGGCCTTATGGGTAATGGTGTGGCCTTATGGGTAATGGTGTGTGTGGGTCATGGGACAGTGTGTATAGATTTACATTCTCTGTTAACCGACAGGAGCCCAACAATACAACCTGTGTGATGTTACAAGTTCCTGCAGTGCCAGAATAAAGTTCCCGTTCCATGCAGAGAAAACCGGACTGTTTCTTTTGTTGTTGTTAGCGTGTTAGCCGCTAATTACAAGCCAAAAATAGCACAATAGCAGCAGTTTCTTTACTACGGTTCAGAGACCAGAGGCTGTGAAGGAAACAGAAAGACCACAGTTGAGCCTTTGTCTTGTTTCGCTGCAGTGTCTCGCTACTTTTTTGTGGTTTTTAAACATATTTTAAACACATTATTTAGGCTCGGGGGGGGTCCGGCTTCAGTTCGCGGATTTTGATTTTCGCTGGGGGGGGCCGGTCCCCATTAACCACGAAAAATAAGGGATCATTGAATTTTCCTGAAAAATCGATATTAGGAGCTGAAAAATTGATATTATATAGGGCGGCCAATAATCCCGATATATTGCCAAGTCAATTTTTTTTCCACACCCCTACTGAACACAGAAGCGTTTCACTGTCAAGGACCCGCGGGCTCTTTAGCCCCAGATCTATGTCGAGTTATCACAAGTTTATGAAGTCACATTTTGTGTTTTTTTTTCTTTTTTTGTAAATGTGCACATTTATAAAGGTCCTCTTGATAGAATTGTGTTTTTTTTGTTGTGTTTTTTTTTTTTTTTTTACCACACACATGACCTTTTCCTTAAACGGCCCTGTGACTCACCAGTCCTGGTCTTATCAGCCTCAGGAACATTTCTGTCAGCTGGTTAGCTGTAAATAAAAGCTCCATTTAAGTTTTAGCCTTAGATCACGATGCATCATTAACTTAAAAGCTCTGACCTTCAACGTCGCACCATGGTTTTAGAAAACAAGGAGCTCTGAAACTGAATCTCATCTCGGGCCCTAAAAAAGCTTGAAACGGCCCTGTCAGCTTTCCTCCGGCTTCTGTTTCTCAGTTTGAGCCCTGAAACGAGTTGAATCTTGTTTGAGTTGGAAAAACTTCCCCTCAAAGCCACTTCTCTTCAATTCTGAGAGGATTTACATTAAGGAGGATTATAACAGGAAGCCAGAAGCAGAAATGTGGGTTCGTGGGAGAGTAAGCGATAACAATGAAACGATGAACAGATGAAAAGTCTCGCCTCCACAAGTACTGCATTTGAAAGAACATTTTTGCGGTTTCAGTCAGTAATTCACATCTGTGATATCCTTTCTAGGAGAACTGGCATCAGTCCAGGAGAATCAAAACAACCATCCCAGGAAGGTAAACTCACTAAAGCAGCACAGAGGACTTCTGATCATGAGTTCGCTGTCGCTGTAGCCCAGTACCTCCCATGGACATCTACGTCTCATCTTACGGCAGTAGGTGACACAGCAGAGGCGACTGACTCGAGACAGTGATTATGAGAGGATGGGAGCAAAGACAGCTTTCTCAACTGGCTTTCTCAACCTTTATTCAGTCACGACACCTTTCAAGAGTGAATAAAATCTCACGACACCCCAGAGTAAACTATATTCCAAAGCCACGCTGCATCGCTCCGACTGTAAATGCATACGTCCCGTTTATTTAGTTTAAATAACCTGAACAGGATAACTGCACCAGAGTAGGCCTCAGCAGGGAAAGCTTCTCTTCATCCTTGATGTGCTTGCTTCCATCCATCATCCTTGTATCGCCTCTTTTTAGCCTTATCGCTAGCAGCTAGCTTTGGTACCTATGGAGCAGATTCAGAGCTGGTGGACGAAGGCTTGATGAAGAAGTCGGCTCCTCTGTGATGTTCCGTTCATGTGGGGCTTTTCTTTTTAGAAAACGATCCATGATGCTGCTAAAAAGTTCTCTTTGCTATCTGTGAAATAAAATTCCAGCGGTTAAATGATATTACGACACAAGCTAACTGGGCAGTCACGTTGACCTTATGCTGACCCCATACTGACGTTGTTAACATTGGGAAATGGGCATGTGAGACATATTTTTATTATTCATTTCATGTCCAATTATGTATATTATTTATTTATTTATTCATTCAAAGGCAAAAAGTATGTATTTATGTGTGCATTCATATATTTATACACCGGTACCTCTACTTATGAAATTAATTGGTTCTGGAAGTAGTTTCATAACCTGAAAATTTCTTAAGTAGAGACGTGTTTTCCTTGTAAATGTCCTAATCCGTTCCAAGTCAAACCAGCTCGGTTTGGCGGTACTTTAATCTAGAAAATGAAAACAAGGTAGTATGTAGACTGTGTCAGAAACAACTGGCATACAATCACTCGACTGGAGCAATGCGCAACCGCATTCAACTCAAGCATTTGGATGTTAATCTGCACGAGACGACGGCTGCTGACGCTAGCGGTGCTGATGCTAGCGGTGCTAGCCACACTCAGGCCGATTTGACATTGTTTACCCGGAGACGTGTTCTCCCGTCTGGTCTGAGAGAATTTAGATGTTTGTTTAATTTTACACTCATATTGAACTGCGCATAGAGCTTAATAATTCAGCAGCAATTTATCTTTTTTAGATGTTACATTATTTGTTAACTTTAAGTGAGTTTTTGTCAGATGTACAGGGTTTATATTCATACTGCACGGTGCAAAATGCTGCTCGTTTCGGTTGAAATTTAATTATAAATTAGATGTTTTATTAACTTGAAAGTGAATTAAAGCTATAATTTTTGTCGGATAATCTGCAAGATTCAATGTGTCAGAGGCAATTTATTTATTTTGGTGGTTAACGTTTGACTGAGTTGCCTTCATGTTCACATTCATTCATACTGCACGGTGCAAAGTGTCTCGTACTTCAGCGGCATTTAAAATCCGACATGGTTGTTGAACATTGTGATTAAAGGCTTAAAGAACTCTTGTTACACACAATATTTTTTGGGACAATGTTTCAAATTCTGTTTCGATGTTTCAATAAATTGTGCTAAATTTTCACTGTTTTCTGAGTGTTTTCCTTTTTTTTAGACTAGTCGACTAGTCTTAATTAAAATTTTCGTTTAGTCGACAGGGAAATTAGTCGCCAGGAACATCCCTAATAAAAACCAGAAATACATGTTAAAACTAGAAAAGGCACTCAGAGAGCGCAGACCTCCACTAAACGCAACAATTATCGAAAATTTGAAAGTGATCCAGAATCCAGGGTTTCTTCCGGATCAGAACCAAAATGAAACCAATTCCTCCTTTTCACATTTCTGACAACTCCTGAAAATTTCATCAAAATCCATCCATAACTTTTTGAGTTATCTTGATCACAGACAGACAGACAGATAAACAAAAACATAACCTCCTTGGCGGAGGTCAAAATTGTTTGTTTACCTGGGTTGCCTAGGTTACGCTCATACAGACATTGGGGCCCTCCTAGCCAATGGGATGCCAGTAAGATCTAAGCGACAGCCAATGGCAGAGCAGCTCGGACGCACCGCTTTCAAACTGAAATACAGAGCCGACAACTACGTTTACGTTCAGTAAACTCTGGGAGCTGCGAGTAGCAGCGCTACTGGATTTCTGCCTTTCGTATCCTGAAATTTCTTTCGTAACTAGAGGCAATATTTTCCCTTTGAGACGTTTCATAACCTGAAAATTTTGTACGTAGAAACGTTCATAAGTAGAGGTACCACTGTATATGAAATGTGAGAACAGGTCATTTTTTTGACGACACCCCTGAAGCAGTCAGACGACACCCCGGTTGAGAAAGGCTGCTCTAAACCCACGGCTCAGGTCGGCTGTGGATGACGTCACAACATTCAAAGTCTACGGAGACCAACGCAACAACGCGTATGAGCCCAGTAACCTTTTTCTTGCTCCATGCAGACTGTGCAGATCCACGTGGCCCCCATAGGCACTGGGGCCCCCAAACCACAAGGTCACCCTCAATATGAGGACATGCAACATAAAGTCCGTGCCAAGTCCGTGCCATGCACCGTGGCAACCCTTGACCCATCTTTTACTGTGGTCACCTCCACTGTGAATTAAAAGGATTTCTCTTATAAACTTGCTACTGAGGAGTTTTCTTTCTTGCAAATTTGCGAGGTTTTTTGAGTCAGAAATTCTTTTTTTTTTCTTTTATACATTTAATTATTTAGGCCATATATTTTTAATACTAACCCCACGTCCAGCAGATTTAGCTCTTTCTTTAATGGCCCTGACACATCACGTCTGCCATCTTCAGCAGCTAAAGAGCTTTATTTTTCTCTACTTCAGTTTCAGCTTCAGATTCACAAATCTGTTTTTGTTTTAACTCGGGCTGGGCAAGTTAACGCGTTATTATTGTGTTAACGCGTTCATTTATCAACGCTGACATTTATTTTATCGCGCGTTAACGCATGTTGTTCACGTGCTTTTGTTTTGAAAAGTCTGTTTCTGGCTGCTGCAGAACCAGAAGATAATTTGCAGGTAAACATGCAGGTAAAGCTAAAACAGTCCTGCTGTTCTCTAGCTGGTTACTTCAGTGCGGCTCCATCTAGTGGCACAGATGTGTAATGACAACAGAAAGTCTGTTCCTTCATTATAAAACAAAGCCATTTCTGGGTCACATAAACCAGACAATAAAATATTAAAAACAAATTCAGTCCCGTGGCCTGTTTGCTAAAATTGAAATATAAAAAAAATGGCATTCTTTTGTGTTAGATTAAAAAAATGGAAAAAAAAAATAAAACGTCACTTTTCAATTTTTTTAAATTTTTGATTGACAATCGAAGATGGAAAAAAAAACAAATGATACACAGATAATTACGGATTGGTAAAGTTACTGAACTTTAACATGGACATTTTCATTTTAAAGTTCTCCCAGACGGAGGATTCAACAGAAACAAGGTTATTTGTAACAACTGACAAGTTGAACTCCCCGTTAAAAGTTTCTGCTGTTACCTCAGAAATTACCCGTTTTAATGTTCTGATTGTGGCCTCTAGATTGTTGGATTTTGTTTGTAGACTTTTTTATTATTTTTTATAAATACAGGATGACATTAATGCCCTGGCAGTGGCAATAAGCTTTATTTTATTTTACATTTTTTAAGATGAGATTTACACTGAATATGTGTTAATGACAAGTGCTGATGTTAAAAGTGTTTGAACAACAAATGTTATGACACTTTAGTTCATATGGCAGCAGAACATTTAAATAAAAGTGACCTTTACACTACTTTTGAATTCATTATTTGATTCTGCGTATACAATGCAATTTATCGTGATTAATCAGGGAAATGATGCGATTAATCACGATTAAAAATTTTAATTGTTGCCCAGCCCTAGTTTTCATTCATCTTAAAGGCTTTAAACTCCTCTGCAGTGCTGTACTTTAACAGCACAGGGGCCCCAGAAAAACTAGAACCGGCCCTGGGAGGACGGTGTGCTGAACAGTGTTGGGTTCTGTTGGACTCATCTCTGATCGTGGAGTTGGAAGAAAAGAAGAAAGTGATTTCAGTTCAAGCAGCCTGCAAAATGCCACAGAACATTTCAAAGTTGAAGCTATCAGAAGTAAAAGCAGCCTACAGCATCAGTGGTGGAGGCGAACGGAACCGGATCCAATCAGACACAGCTGAGGCTCTGCGTCTGACTTGATCCTTTCAGCCCAGTCTGAGAGGAAAACGGTCCGGTCCACCGGCTCGGTTCCGTTCACCAACATGTCAACATGCGCAGACTTTTTCAGACAGTCTCTAAACGGTAACCAAAGACCGCCGTACCTGCGGACTACTTCATCCAGCTCCGGAGCTCCGAACTCCAGCCTAGAAACATCTCCCAACTGGTCCTGCTGGTTCCTCTGATAGTGGACTCGAAGCTACGGCGAGATGATCCTCTGCAGCCGCGCATCCGCCGTTTATAAAAGCATCCTCCAAGTTAAATGCGTGCGAGAATAAAGTAGAGCGGAGATGCGTTCACGCTCGGCTGGGAAAACGGGGACTTCAGGGAGTTCATGGCTACCCGCCGCAGGGAAAAAACAAACAAAAAAACCAAAAATAAAAACAAAAATAAGTCACAAAAGAAACGAAAAAGTACTTGACGCGCTCAAGTCCGGCGTTTCTCGACTCCTCTAGGTCCAGATGAAGAACTGGACGTCACTGAGCTCCCGCTCCACTGGCCTGTTGTCTGATTTCGGGGGGGCGGAGTCACGGCGACGACGTCACGTCTACGACCGCGGGGCCAGGACTCCGCCTGCAAGCAGGGCCGCCTCTGGTCAGACGGGGGTCCTGAGAGGGTCCCAGGCGGGTCTCAGGAACCCCGACATTGATTTCTCCTCACCCGGTCCACCTCAGACCTCCAGGACCAGCCAGAGTCCTGACATCTGCAGAAACATCTGTACACATCTGGATCTGTATATAAACGGCTGTTCAGATTAGAGTTAGCTTCATTTACATTTTGTCAGTGGTTCTTCACCATGTTGGAGGTTCTGAACCCACCAGTTTCATCTGCACATTCACCGAATCCTTATTTATTGAAAAATAAAAAAAAAGGTTTTTTTTTTTTTTTTTTTCAAATACAAGGCATAGGTATGTTTTCACTGGTGCATTAACATCACTGTGTTCACAGAACAAAACCAGTACAATGCATAAACCCCATGAATTACATACATTACTTATTGTTTATTGTGTTTATCATTCATTTTCTGTACCTGCTTTATCATGAAAAATATGATTTTTTTTTCCAATTCTGGACTAGAATTGCTTAACTAGAATTGCTTAACTTACTTTTTTTGCTCGACATAGTTAGTATGGATTAAAACTAGGGCTGGGCAATGATTAAAAATTTTAATCGCGATTAATCAAATGATTTCCCTGATTAATCACGATTAATCGCATTGTATACGCAAAATCAAATAATGAATTCAAAAGTAGTATAAAGGTCACTTTTATGTAAATGTTCTGCTGCCATATGAACTAAAGTGCCATAACATTTGTTGTTCAAACACTTTTAACATCAGCACTTGTCAGTAACACATATTTAGTGTAAATCTCATCTTAAAAAATGTCAAATAAAATAAAGCTTATTGCCACTGCCAAATCTCTGATCCTGACTACATGCAGACCTGCTGCTTAGAGGTCACGCAGTGGTCTGCACCTTTAACCTCCTTATATGGTGGTGCCTGGGCGGGGTTTATGCTAATTAATGAGTTTCATGAGCGAACTCCCAACCTTACAAAAATAAATAAATCAGGAATGTTTATGAATCCAGCGCAGATTTTTATCAAGGATGTGATTTATGTGCAAATCTACTCACAGATTTACAAAGATTTCATGAATGAGCCGAAAAACTGGAATTTACCATCTTAGATGGGGATGCTTAGTGTTGTCCGGTCCTGAGCTTCATATTTGTTAAATTAATAATGGCAAAATAAAAGTTATATGTTTGTGTTCATCTCAGGCTGCATTTGGCTAATGCTAATGCGAAGACCTGTTATGATCGGATGATTTTTCCTTTAATTACATATTTACACACACACATTTACACACTGTAAAAAGCAGCAACATGAAACAGGATAGCACAAGATAAAAACGTAAGAAGAGTTTAAAATATTAATTAAAAGCCTGATTAAAAAGGTGTCTTTAATCTTCTTTTTAAAAATAGTTTCACATTTATGTGTACTTTTATGTTCAAACTAATTGTGTAACAAATTTCACAAACTTGTTTTCTATTACCTCACACACTATGCCATTAAAATAGAAATAAAGCGTATGCCCAAATCTGCTATCTGTTGAGGTTGAAAGTTACAGAGATGTTGCTACTCTGGCCAGTCACTCAGTGATGTCACTCAGTGATGTCACTCAATGATGTCACTCAGTGATGTCACATTGTGTAGAAGTACTTACATGCTAAAGAATCTGATAAATGTCAAATGAGAAAAGTTAGAAAATACTGCATTGCAATAGTCCAAGCAGTAAGTAGTATATTTAAGAATGGCAATCTTTAAGTTCTTTAAAGAAGCGTCATACTTTAAATTTTCAATCTCAATAGGAGAATTTATTTTGCTGTATGACATTTAGCACCAGACATTGTATTAAAATCTTCATCAAAGACTTCAGGACTACAGAAATGCCAGTGATGGGCCACACAGTGGTTAGGACAGGTGGTCAACATACTGTAGTGATCTGGCAGGTCCTTTTGGGTCGTTTCCCAGCATCCTTTGCAGCCCTGGTTGTTTAGGTGCTTATCTGTGTTTATTTGTTAGCTATTTGATTTGATTTAATGCTGCCACGTTAAGTCTGTTGCTGGTTTGAGCCCCTGTTGATTCATACCCTTTAGCTAGCGCCATGGCTCTGTCAGGTGTTGCAGACCAGGATCCACTACAATCCTTAAAACTGTTGCAATTTTAAACCCAATAGTTTTTCAACAGGTTTTTGACATGTTTTTTGAATTATATATATATATATATATATATATATATATATTTTTTGTGTCATATACTGTTATATTACATCAAACACAAATTATTATACAACTTCTTTACATGAAATAATGTCAATGAAACCAATTTATAACAGCCCATTTATGTAAATTTAAGCCTTATTATTCATAATACAGCATTTTGATTCGTTTTGTAACGTGTAATTTGTATTATTTAATGTGTATAATGTGTATTATGTGTAATGTGTTTTATGAGTGTGCTACTTGACACCTTAATTTCCTTTGGGATCATTAAAGTTACTCTACTCTATTTATTTACCATATTTCTAGGTAATTCATTTTTTTTTAAATGTGAAAATGTTTCTAATTAAATGTTAAAAACAACCTGAAAATAAGGCAAAATCTTGTTAAAATTACAACTACAAACTGTATCTTAATTATGGAAAAAAACTGTTTTTATAAGAAAGTAATTTTCTATTATTTCACTGTATTCTTCTGGCACCCAAGCTGCCGGAAAATTACCATTTTTTTTAAGATTTTCTTTTTTCTACAGTACATAAAAAAGCTCAAAAGAAGGGAACACACCTTTAATTCTGTTACGAGTTATCAATTAATAATCAAATTATTCATCAAATCATAGAGAGCAGCAGCCAGATCCTTGGACTTGTACAGGGAAGTCAGTACTGGACTCAAAATAACCATTTTCATCTACATGAGTGTGGTTTCATTTAAACAAAAAAAAAGGAAACTCTTGTTTTCCTTTCACTATTCAATTCAATTCAATTCAATTCAATTCAATTCAATTTTATTTGTATAGCTGTATAGCTGCGTTCTGGATCAGTTGGAGACTATTCAGCGAGCTTTTCGGACATCCTGCTAACAACGCATTGCAGTGTTGTTAGCAGGATGTCAGGAACCAGCGATAACTATGGTTACGGCAGGCATGCAGCTCTAAATTACCAATATAGACACTGATTTACTGATCGTAAATAGTTAAATGAAAATGTAGTTTGACAGTTTCTTTAAATGAGCCTAAAGAAGAGGCTGGAGACACCAATGTTTGTGAGTTAGCAGTAGCATCAGCTCCTCCCACAAGACTCTGATTGAGTAACAGGCATCCTAACAAAGAAATTGTCTTTTTTTTTATCAAAGAGTGGATGGAACAGAGGATTTGGTCCATTCAACATTAATGGATGACAGAGGCAGCACATAAAATTGTGTTCATAAGAGTTAATATGATACAACATGCTCTTTTAGAGGCTATTATGCTCTAAATAAAGCACCATCAATAAACACCAGTTTTCCCATTCTAGTGGCAGCCGTACATGCCCGTACCATAACACTTCCTCCGCCGTGTTTGACACATGATGTGGTTTGCTGTTCCTGTCTTTCTCCGTTCTTTTATATTCCCATCATTCTGAAGCAGGTTGATCTTGGTTTCATCCAAAGAATCTGATCTGGTGGGTTTCTTTTTTATTAAAATCTGCTCTGGCTTCTTTGTTCCTGGATGTTATAAGTGGTTTGAACCTTGTTGTAAACTCTCTGCATTTACATTCATGGAGGGTTACATGATTCGAGAGTAGAGTATTCTTCCCTTCTTTTGTTGTTATGAAGGGTTTTTTCCTTCACCTGAGAAAATAAAGATATCAGAGTGACTGTCACAAAGCCAGTGTTGGGTTAGGGTTAGGGTTAGGGGTTAGGGTTAGGGTTAGAGTAAGGGTTAGAGTTGGGGTTGGGGTTGGGGTTAGGGGTTAGGGTTAGGGTTAGGGTTAGGATTGGGGGGTTAGGGTTAGGGTTAGGGTTAGGGGTTAGGGGGTTGGGGTTAGGGGTTGGGGTTAGGGGTTAGGGGTTAGGGTTAGGGGTTAGGGTTAGGGGTTAGGGTTAGGGTTAGGGTTAGGGTTAGGGGTTAGGGTTAGGGTTAGGGTTAGGGTTAGGGTTAGGGTTAGGTTCGGGTTAGGGGTTAGTTCGGTTGTTAGGGGTTAGGGTTAGGGGTTTAGGGGTTAGGGTTAGGGGTTAGGGTTAGGGTTAGAGTTAGGGTTAGGGTTGGGGTTAGGATTAGGGTAAGGGTTATGGGTTAGGGGTTAGGGGTTTTTAGGTTAGGGTTAGGGGTTAGGTTAGTTAGGGTTTTTCGGGTTCGGGTTAGGGTTAGGGTTAGTTAGGTTAGGGTTCGGTTTAGGTTTAGTTAGGTTCGGGTTAGGGGTTAGGGTTCGGGGTTTAGGGTTAGGGTTAGGGGTTAGGGTTAGGGTTAGGGTTTCGTTTAGGGTTAGGTTAGGGTTCAGGGTTAGGGTTAGGGTTAGGGTTTAGGGTTGGGGTTGGGGTTGGGGTTGGGGGTTAGGGTTTAGGGTTAGTTAGGGGTTAAGTTCGGGGTTCGGGGTTTTTAGGGTTAGGGTTAGGGGTTAGGGGTTAGGGGTTAGGGGTTAGGGTTAGGGGTTAAGGTTAGGGGTTAGGGTTAGAGTTAGGGTTAGGGGTTAGGGTTAGGGTTAGGGGTTAGGGTTAGGGCCAAGTCCAAATCGTGACCTCAATCCTGTACAAAAGAAGGTCCACAAACGTGACTCATCTCCGGCAGTTGTGACAGGAGACACTTCAAGCTAGATATTAAACATTTGAGCAAAGTCCAACAGTTTAAAGGCAACAGAGCAAACCTCAGTACCGTGAAAATGGCATCCACTGGGTGGCAGCACTGGCCGAAACCGGTTCCTACTGCTCACTGCTTGATTGGAAAACTTCCAGTTTTGAAGAGACTCTGCAAACTCCCACTGACTTCACTGTGTGAGGACAAAATGGGAAAGGACTGGATCTGGACTGGTTTGACTGGAATAACTGGAGGAAGCCAAAGCAGAGAGACGAAGCCCCAGATGAGTGTGAGTTCTGCCCCCATACATACGGAGCCCTGTCCGTATGTATGTATGCCACTATCCGTTCGCACTTCAAGCTCTGTTGAGGCTTTTAAAAAGCAGCTGAAAACCCTGTTATTCAGGCAGGCTTTTAGTTAGGTGTGGGGTTTTATGGTTTCATGTTTTTACATTTATTTGTTTTCTACATGTTTTTATGCTGATTATGAAATTGTATTTTATGTATGCTTTTATTTTACTGTGAAGCACTTTGTGAATTCTTTCTGTGAAAAGTGCTATATAAATAAACTTTACTTACTTACTTACTTACTGTTTGGGTCATAATTTAATGAATAAATGAGTCTATTATTATGAAATGCAGGCATTTATTATTATGAAATATTCTCATTATTATGATAATGGTTTTGTTTTTCATAAGAATGAGCTGTTACATAATAATGGCTTTGTTTTTCATAAGAATGATTTGTGTGTCAATCACAGCAGAGAGGGCGGAGCCATTTATGTAATTGGCTGCTCTTTCATTCAGGCATAAGCAACAGAACAGTGAATTGTCAGATCGGGTCAAAATAGGGTTAGGGTTAGGGTTAGGGATGTCCCGATCACGTTTTTTGGGTCCCGATCCGATTCGGATCTTTTAATTTTGATGATCGGCCGATTTCCGATTTTTTCCGATCCGATTTCACTTTTTTTGAGTGGCAAACAGAGTTTAATTTCCTGTGCATTTTATTTCCTATGTACATTAATAAATAGGCCTGCATCCAAGCTGAGATTAATAGCTTTTATCATCTCATAAAATAAACAATAACTTATTTAAACACTCTTCTTTCTTAACAGTGCCTGTTCAACAGTCTCAGTACTAAAGAACATAGCACTTCCATTTAAATAGCAGCAGGTGAACTTGGCTAGCAGTTTAAGGCAATGAAAACACTAGCAGAAGTCTTTGCAATCAATGAAATCACATCAGAATAAAAATAACATAAAATATTAACTTCACTTCTTTCAAGACCCGCTGCACATGTTCGCGCACCTTTGTGTCCTTTGTCGTTCATGTAATGACGGGAACGAGGCTCGAGGTAATTAATGAGCCGGTTAAATGCCTTGTAAATGTGCTGGTCGTCCTCAGTAATACATTCCGCGATTAGCTCGGTGATTTTTCTGTATTTCTCTGAGTCTTTCGGGAGTTTCTTTCTTTTAAAAGTTTCACAGAGCGTTTGCTGCCGAAGCTGGTGCCGCCGGCAGCAGCTCTAAAGCTGCAGCCGTCGGCACCACGGCACCTGACAGAAGGCTGCGGTGATCGGTGCTGCGTGCTTTTTTAAGTGTCTGATTAAATTGGTGGTGTTGTAAACTCTCTTCTTACTTACCCCTCATGATATATCAGCCTTCCACACGTTTCAAGTCGCAGTTGAAGCGTTGGTCTTTGTAATTTTATAGCGCTGCCACACTGCTGACATTTTTGCTAAAGTTTAGCCTGACGCCGCCGGTCTTAAAACTTTTAAGGTGGATACAAGACAGCGCTGCTGGGAAACTTCATTTCAGTGCAAATTATTAAATGTATATAGTTTAAAAAATATTGTTGTTTGTGTAATATGATTACTTTATTAATTTGTGTTAATCAGGATCACTTTTTGAGGAAAAAAATAATGAAAAAAAAAGATCGGCGTGTTATAATAATGTTGATCGGCCGATCCGATCCACCTTAAATTTTTAAGATCGAAGGCCGATTGCCGATCGCGATCGGGATCGGGACATCCCTAGTTAGGGTTAGGTTGATAAATGATAAATTATCATTTTCGATATTGTCTGCTAACCTGGTCAAGGTTTCCCGTAGCTCAGTCCAAGCTGCCATAGCTACAATCGGACTAGGAGCGCACCTTGATGACATCACGGCCCGCTGCTAACGGGACCTCACGGCCAAAACTAGTCGACGTCAGAGCGTAGAATGGAGAAGGATCAGCCAATGAACGTGCAGGTTAACCACTGGTCCCGCCCACTGGCAAAATGTCATTATTATGTAAAAGCTCATTCTTATGAAAAACGAAGCCATTATGTAAAAACTCATTCTTAGATATAAAAAAGAGCCATTCTGAAATAAACTATAATGCATTAATCTAAGATTAAATAATAATAAAATATATTTCATAATAATTAAATGTTTTCATAATAATGGGAAATATTTCATAATAATACACATGTATTTCATAATAATGGCAAACATTTCATAATAATGGATACATATTTCATAATAATAAATGCCTGTATTTCATAATAATAGACTAATTTATTCATTGAATTATAACCCAAACGGGGCTCCATACATACACACCATATTCACCGGTACTCGGGTCGCCTCTATTCTGACAAATAGTAATTAAGTCTATGGAACTTCTGACTTAAAACAAAATCATCATCTAACCATTATTCTGACATTTTACAGAAAAAAAAATTTGGGGAATCTTAATTGATCTCAAATAGAAAAAGATTTCTCATCTTCACTGCCAGTTATTTCTATACTGATGTAAACTTCTGATTGAAACTGTATCTTTATAAACTGTCTCTCTGTACTCTGGTCACTTTCTATTAAGATCTTTAAGGAAATCAGCAGGCTTGCAGGATTTATTAAATTTTTTTTTTTATTCTTTTTCCTTTCCTTTCTACTCTGCACCTGGTCTGAGCAGCTTCTAGTAAAACGAAAGGCCACCAAGGATGGGAGTTTTTCCCATCCCAACATGCAGTAGGACTCTACAAGAATAAAATATGGTGGGAAGAAAAGCTACGCGAACCTCTTGGAACCATTGTTCTGCATTAATTTGTCATGAAATGTGATCTGTTCTGCACCTAAGACACAATAAAACACCAGCATGCACTTAACCTGACATAACACATTTATTATGCCTTGTTTCTTTCCTGAACACATGCACTGAAAATTCAAAGTACTGGAAGAAAAGGACTAATTACTGCAGCCACAGTTTGACAAACCGTCTAGAAATGGAGGCAGTTGATACTGTGGCTACTTTTCCTTGAAGTGGACACCCTGATACGTCTTCAGCAGGGGTGTCAGACTCATTTCCACTGAAAGGTTTAAAATTTAAGCCAATAATGCCCAAGCTCTTGAGGGCCACATAAAATGATGTGATGGGCCACATTTGGCCCGCGGGCCTTGTGTTTGACACATGTGCTCTAAAGACACAGAATCTCATGCATTAACACACTGCGGTGTTTCTGAAGTTTGCCAAAAAGCATCTCTGCAATCTGCAAGGCTTCTGACAGAATGTTTTAATGAACTAATGAAACAGAAGATGAATCAATCAGGAGGAATACTAAGCCCTATGCATCAAAGCATTTGAGAGGGAGCATCATGATTTGGGCCTTGACAACTCACCACCACTGAGAGGAAAGTGAATTCCCAAGCTTATCAAAATATACTCCAGGATCATTTCAGCAAGTTGAAGCTTAGAAGAAATGGGTGATGCAACAGGGCAATGGCCCAAAGCGTGGAAATAAATCCAACAATGGCTGCGGTTACATGATGTTTTTTAATTTGGAATTAAAATTAGGAATTAAATAATTCCGAATTAAACTATTTTCCTTCGAGTTTACATGGAAATAGTAATTCCGAATTAAGGTTTACATGGAAAACACGTTAGTTCGGCTTTATCCAACTCCGCTTTAGGTCTGGGGGTTGGGAAGGGTTCTGATTGGATAGGGGGGGCGGACATCTTTACATCTACCGGAAGAAAACAAACTTAGCTAACTGGTTAGCAACAACATTCCACTTATTTTTGACCTGGGTGGCGTCTCTATCTGCGAAACCTTCATTTAACCTGGCCGCTTTGAAAAGCTCACAATTTTTATGTTTCCTGCCATCTGTTCTTTTAATTATTTCCAGTTCCTCCAAGCTATTTATTAAATAAATCGTCTCTGCTCTTGAACACCGTTTTACTGCGTGCTGCCGGAATATAAGCTTCATCACGACAGACGGGCAAGAGAACGAGCATGCGCAGAAAGACGGGAATTAATTTAAAGAGGAATGAGTGTAAACATGACCGCGGAATTACTTAATGCGGAATTAAAATGGGAATAAACCAGCCACTTACTTCAGAATTAAGTTAATTCGGAATTGACATTTTCATATGGAATTAAGTGTTTACATGGTAACTTTTATTCGGCTTTAACTTTAATTCTGAATTAAAGAGGAATTAAACTTCCCATGTAAACGCACCCATTGAATGGCTTTTGAAAAAAAAAAAGCTGTTTAATAATAAAAATATTGATACTGTCTGAAAAAAAAAGCTGTTTAAGCTGTTATCTGCATCAACACTGATGGAAACTGTAGCTAACAAAAACAGTGGAGCTCCAGCTAAAAACGTTCAGCGCTGCATTTTTTTTTCTGGAAGACAATTTTTCCATATAACGTCAGTGATGGGTATTTACTTATATGGGGTATTAAAATATTTTATAATAAAATAAAGTATTTAAAATTTAATAAATAAAATCAGCCATTTTAAGCAACAATCAGATCAATGAGATTTATGAGATATTTCTATTGATGTCACTTTTCATTCCATGACTGAATTGATGCATTTGGCCTACTTGTGGTCAAATACCTAAAACATTAGGCTACATGTTAGGCTACTGGTTTGTGTACTAATGTTTTGATCCATGACACATGTGCAAATTTTGATTTAAAAACATTTATTCTTGAACAGGAGACAACTGCACACTCAAATAAATCAAATCAAATAAGCTACATTACTTTTGTAACAAGAAGGTACAGTAGAAATGAACAGAAAATATTAAGTTTCAGTGTGAAAAAAAGAAGTTGTCATTGGTTTCTGCTTTTTACATCAAAGGCCTGTGTCATCTTATCAACAGAGCCTGCGATAGTACAAAATGTCAACTGTCAAATTGTTCTTCAGCTTGCAGAAAAAGAAATAAAATAAAGCATTGCTGACACGAGATGTAAAGATGTAATTTACATCCCAGTAAATGCCCACTGACGGGTCTTTTTGTTTGCAAAGTCACTAATAAGATCCGTAAAGTCCAATTGTTTTGCTAATTGGCTTTCAATCGACAGAATGGCGAGGCTGTTCAGTCTATCCAATTCAATTCAAATCAAATATACTTTATTAATCCCCCAAGGGGGAAATTCAGGTTGTCAGTACACCAGTCTGGAGTACTTGAGGAGCTGCCGGCATCCAGCGCTCCTTTTCATGCCTGGTCCCGTGGTCCGAGTGCTAACTCCAGTTAACAGCCGTTCAAAACGTTAACAGCCGTTAAAACCAGTATATCTCCATAATGATGACAAGTGAGATATCTAGGTCAGAGGAGGAAACACCGATGAACCAAACGTTAGCTAGCCCATAACTGCAGCCTGGTTGCCAACTAGCTAGGCTAAAGACGTAAGCATACAGACATCAGCAGCAGCTGTCTGGAGTGGACTACGTTAACTTTAATTGGACTTGACATAACAAGCAAACTCGGTTCACCTTTGGGAAAGAAAGCAGTCAACAGCTGCCTCCCCTCATTCTGCCTTTGTTTTTCTTCTCTCTCTTTCTTCTTGCATTAGCCCGATTTCTGCCTTTTAGGCAACATGATGCCAATTGACCTTTCGGTAAGTGCCGAGGGTGATGAGTTCTCTGTTAGCATTAGCTCTGGTCCATAGGTCTATCCCACACCAGAACTATGTTAACATCAGACAGTCGCAACATTGTATTAATATAATTATTAAAGTGACGTTAACATCACTAGCCTCACCTTATACCTAACAAAATAAATATCCAGGGCCATATATATTTGTAGACAACGAGGCAGGCTTATAGGTGGCTAGCAAGCTAGCCAGAATGCTAACGGAGAGATGTTTTCACTCATCACCCTCCCTGCTGCCATATCATATTACTTTTACTAAACGGTGGTTAAATCAATCATCTAATAAACAAAGTAAACTTACAGTGGAGTAAATGTAGGTGTGTTTTGTAAACTTTCTCCACGTTCAGTTGATTGTGTAGATGGACACAACTTAACTCCCTGCCCGCATTCTCCAGCATTTGTTTTAGTTTGGGAAAGAGAATAAAAATGTCCCTCCAAACGTTCTGGACACCTCGAGTCAATGTTGCAGGTCCCCTGCAGCAATATTTCACCATGGCGTTATTATAGTATAATATAAATACGGTTGATAGGCATCGGAAAAATGGCAAAATAACATTGTCCTTAATGGAGGAGCAGCGAGAATGTCCGACCTAGCAACAGTAACTAGGAAGGGGGCGGTGCTTACCGAAAGGTCAATTCATCGTGGGTTCACTGACGTTACACTTGCTGCTGTCAGGCGGACTAAACCATTTTGCGCCTCCAAGAGGGGGGCTCCAGAATGTCCAATATGTTGGGAGGACTGTGACATAAAGTTCATTCTCTCAGCTGATGTTATCAATATATGAAATAAAGCATGACACAAATTAATTGGAGGGTCCAATTCATTCGGGGGAAAAAAAAAAGGGTTTTCATGGGCCCCTCTCCCTACTCGGGCCCTGGGTTGTCAGGTCCACTACATGGTTTTAAGTATTTAGGGTCAACAGTCCACAGCAACAGAGAAGAAGACTCGGAATATTAATGATAACGTTCAAAAAAATGATGTGTGTTTTCAGACTAAACACAATGTGTTTGTCTATTATTGTGACTTAGCCATTTTTATTCCAAATGGGTCACATACTTTTTTCCCGCCACGGTATTTTCAGTGTGGAATGATCCCTGCGGGACACCGGGTCATCGACGTAATCCTGTCAGTCATCATCTGCTGCTGTGAAGTGCTGATGTGGCACCGGGTGTTCGGGTCATATCTGTCTCCACCTGCTGGCTCGGCTCGGTACTGCAGGTGCATTACAGGGCGCCATATTAGATCGAAATAACACCGCTGCAGACGGAGTGCAGGAAGTGGAGCGGTTTTCCTGATGGCAGGGCTGCTCGCGCTGCTGTGTTCGGTCTGACAACTGTGCACGAGACTCCCGCATGATCGACAAGTAACCGGGTGAACAAAATAACCCGGGCAGACGAGTCCGCGGCTTGTGGCTCCCGCCGTTGTCCAGACTGCTCTCCGGCAGACATGACTTCCTTAACTCAGAGAACTTCGGGCCTCGTGCAGAGGCGGACAGAAGCCTCGCGCATCGCCGCGGACAAAGAGCGTGCGCTCGGTCAGGAGGACCGCGAGCCCCGGCGGGGAGACGAGCAGGACGACGACGACGACACCGGCGACTCCAAGGAAACGCGGCTCACCCTGATGGAGGAGGTGCTGCTGCTGGGACTGAAGGACCGGGAGGTAACGGCAGCTGTCGAAGCTCGGTTTGTTATCTGCGTTAATGCTAACCGAAGCTAACGAGACCGGCGGAGCTCCGGTTCGGTTGGTTTCCGTTAAACAGCGGCGATGCTCGGAGCCAGGAACTTTATCACCACCGCCGTCCCTGCTGGTTTAACAGCCCAGTTAACAGCACCAACGGAGCCGACTTTAGATGAAAACGAGCCGCTAAAACTAAATACCTGACAGTTGAAAACAGTTTCGAGCAGGGGCGGTGTCGAGGTCCAGCCGCTGTGGGGGCTTGGCCCGGTCCAGAGGAGGCATGCGCTTCTCTTTAGCTGTTTAATGGAAACTTGAATGTGAGATTAGTTGTGTCAGTCATTTGCAGAGACGAAACAAGTTCAGTGTGAGTTGTCATTTAGCTTTATAACCATTTGTATTATTAACAGACGTAAAAAAGAAGACTATTAGCTTGGGATCATGTTATCAGCAGTTTTGATAAAAGCTGCCATGTTGGTAGTTGCGTGTTCCGTTGTGTACATCAGTAGGTAGAGGGCTATCTACATGTTACTGTTTATTTTTCTACTATTTGTCTTTTGTTGTATAATTGACCTTTCGGTAAGCACCGCCCCCTTCCTAGTTACTGTTGCTAGGTCAGATTAAACTTGCTGCTCCTGCGTTAAGGACTGTGGTAATTCGCTATATTTCCAATGCCTATCAACCGTATTTACATTACACTATAATAACGCCGTGGTGAAATATTGCTGCTGGGGACCTGCAACAGTGACTCGAGGTGTCCAGAACATTTGGAGGGACATTTTTATTCTCTTTCCCAAACCAAAACAAACGCTGGGAAAAATGCAGCTGTAGGTTCAGTTGTGTCTGTCCACACAATCAACTGAATGTGGGGAAAGTTACAAAACACACCTACATTTACTCCACGGTAAGTTTACTTTATTAGATGATTGATTTAACCACCGTTTAGTAAAAGTAATAATATGATGTAGCAGCAGGGAGGGTGATGAGTTCTCTGTTAGCATTAGCTCTGGTCCATAGGTCTGTCCCACACAGAGCTCTGCTAACATCAGACAGTCGCAACATTGTATTAATGTAATTAATAAAGTGACGTTAACATCACTAGCCTCACCTTATACCTAACAAAATAAACATCCAGGGCCATATATATTTGTAGACAACGAGGCAGGCTTATAGATGACTAGCAAGCTAGCCGGAATGCTAACGGAGAGATATTTTCACTCATCACCCTCCCTGCTGCTAAATCATATTACTTTTACTAAACAGTGGTTGAATCAATCATCTAATAAACAAAGCTAACTTACCTTGGAGTAAATGTAGGTGTGTTTTGTAACTTTCCCCACATTCAGTTGATTGTGTGAACTGACACAACTGAACCTACAGCTGCATTTTTCCAGCGTTTGTTTTATCTTAGGAAAGGGAATAAAAATGTTCCTCCAAACGTTCTGGACACCTCAAGTCACTGTTGCAGGTCCCCAGCAGCAATATTTCACCATGGAGTTTAGGGCTGTAGCGATACACTAATCTCGGGATATGATACGATACATTTGGCTCACGATACGATATATATCGATATTTTTCTAACAATACATTTACATCATTTTCTAAAAGATTTTAACGGGACAAAGTGATTTTGGTGACATCTTGTGGGTGTTCCAATTATTCGAATTAACTGACCTGAAAGGTAGGTGAGTACAGAAAGAGAGGAGAGAAAGGAGGCCTCTGATTGGTCAATTCTACATCCACGTCATTGAAGAAATGAGGAAGTACCCACATCTGTACGATTCTGGTTCTCCACGCTACAAAGACAGCACATATTCTAGTAATTCATGGAGGGAGATAGCGATGAATGTGGGTCTGGATACGGCCGAGACAGTGAGGAAGTGGAAAAACGCAAGACAAACGTTTAGTAAGTTTAGCTAGTTGGTGATTGTCCCTCTTGCGTTGTGGCGTTGAATAACATAGCGCAGACGCGCTACAAAATTGAGCATAAATCAAAAGTAACTGTGGCACACTGGCGACAAGATAACTGCGACACATTTCTGCGAGAGTAAACACAGCCCTTAAAGCCGGCGTTTTCCACCACTGAATACGGTCTCAAATCCTGACAAAAAAAGTTTAGCTCGCTCTCAGTTAGCAGTAGCTTGTCCAGGTGGTGATGTTTCAGGTGGGCTCGCAGGTCGGTGGTATTTCCAGAGTACTTCACGTTTGTGTGATGCAGCTTGCAAACCGCCATACTTTTGTCTAAATCTTTGCTTTCCTTTTTCTTTTTAAACCTGAACTGCTCCCACACATCTGCTTTTAAGCACGCAGGCGCTGGGTTTATTCTCGCCGCCATCCTCCTGACTGGCTCAGCTCTAGCTGGAAGAGAAAGAAGCTTCTGGATAACTGGTTAGAAATGCTCTACAGCGACACTAGTGGCTGGAGGACTTAATGGCTCTTTGCAGGAAGAGCACCCGTGAGGGACACGGGGGTTTTGAAGGGAGCTTAGAATATCGATACCCGCGGCTGAAATATTGATACTGTCTGGAAAATAAAATATTGATATATATCGCAGAATCAATAAAATTGCCCAGCCCTAATGGAATTATTATAGTGTGATATAAATACTGATGATAGGCTTCAGAAAAATAGCAAATTAACATTGTCCTTAAAGGTGGGGTGGGTGTTGTTTTTTTGCAACACTTTTTACAATATTGCCTGAAAACCTTTTCACATTTCCATTGCACCCACTGAAATAAAATGTTTGCAAAAAAAACTAAACATTTTGGTCCAGTCTAGAAGGTATAATCAGAGAAAAACTCTGACCAATCAAAAAAGTGATCATCACTATTTTGATTGGCTGCCTAATACGTCCATCAAATATCACCCCTCCCTCCCTCCCTCCCTGTGGTTCATGCAGTCGTGAATCATGTGAAGGCGTGGTTTTCGAGGGGTGAGCTGAAGAGGAGGAGGCGGAGCCTTTGGGAGGAGGGAGGGAGTGTATATTTTCAAAATCTCACTTGAGTTGGATTGCTGGAACCGTTTTTCAAACAACACCTACTCCACCTTTAATGGAAAAGCAGCGAGAATGTCCGACCTAGCAACAATAACTAGGGAGGGGGCGGTGCTTACCGAAAGGTCAATTGATGCTTTCAGTTCACTAAATTCCGTACCGTACCGTCTTCTTCCGCTTATCCGAGGTCGGGTCGCGGGGGCATCAGCCGGAGTAAGGAAGCCCAGACCCCCCTCTCCCCGGCCACTTCCTCCAGCTCCTCTGGGGGGATCCCAAGGCGTTCCCAGGCCAGCCGAGAGACATAGTCCCTCCAGCGTGTCCTGGGTCTTCCCCGGGGTCTCCTCCCAGTGGGCCGTGCCCGGAACACCTCACCAGGGAGGCGCCCAGGAGGCATCCTAACCAGATGCCCGAGCCACCTCATCTGGCTCCTCTCGATGCGGAGGAGCAGCGGTTCTACTCTGAGCCCCTCCCGGATGACCGAGCTTCTCACCCTATCTCTAAGGGAGAGCCCGGCCACCCTGCGAAGGAAGCTCATTTCAGCCGCTTGTATCCGCGATCTTGTTCTTTCGGTCACTACCCAAAGCTCATGGCCATAGGTGAGGGTAGGAACGTAGATCGACCAGTAAATAGAGAGCTTCGCCTTCCGACTCAGCTCCCTTCTTTACCACAACAGACCGGTGCAGCACCCGCATCACTGCAGATGCCGCACCGATCCGTCTGTCGATCTCCCGCTCCATCCTTCCCTCACTCGTGAACAAGATCCCGAGATACTTAAACTCCTCCACTTGGGGAAGGACCTCATCCCCAACCCGGAGAGGGCACTCCACCCTTTTCCGGCTGAGGACCATGGTCTCGGATTTGGAGGTGCTGATTCTCATCCCAGCCGCTTCACAACCGGCTGCGAATCGCTCCAGCGAGAGCTGTAGATCACGGCTCGATGAAGCCAACAGAACCACATCATCTGCAAATAGCAGAGACCCAATCCTGAGGCCACCGAACCGGATCCCCTCGACACCTCGACTGCGCCTAGAAATTCTGTCCATAAAGTAATGAACAGAATCGGTGACAAAGGGCAGCCTTGGCGGAGTCCAACCCTCACTGGAAACGAATCCGACTTACTGCCGGCAATGCGGACCAAACTCTGGCACCGGTCGTACAGGGACCGGACAGCCCGTATAAGGGAGTCCGGCACCCCATACTCCCGAAGCACCCCCCACAGGAATCCCCGGGGAACACGGTCGAACGCCTTCTCCAAAGTCCACAAAACACATGTAGACTGGTTGGGCGAACTCCCATGCCCCCTCCAAGACCCTGAAGAGGGTGTAGAGCTGGTCCACCGTTCCACGGCCGGGACGAAAACCACACTGCTCCTCCTCAATCCGAGATTCGACTATCCGACGGACCCTCCTCTCCAGGACCCCCGAATAGACCTTCCCAGGGAGGCTGAGGAGTGTGATCCCCCTGTAGTTGGAACACACCCTCCGGTCCCCCTTTTTAAAGAGGGGGACCACCACCCCAGTCTGCCAATCCAGCGGTACTGTCCCCGACGTCCACGCGATGCTGCAGAGGCGTGTCAACCAAGACAGCCCCTCAGCATCCAGAGCCTTGAGGAACTCCGGGCGGATCTCATCCACACCCGGGGCCCTGCCACCGAGGAGCTTTTTAACCACCTCGGCAACCTCAGCCCCAGAGATAGGAGAGTCCACCCCTGAGTCCCCAGACTCTGCTTCCTCATTGGAAGACGTGTCGGCGGGATTGAGGAGGTCTTCGAAGTATTCCCTCCACCGATCCACAACGTCCCGAGTCGAGGTCAACAGCTCCCCATCCCCACTGTATACAGTGTTGATGGAGCACTGCTTCCCCCTCCGAGACGCCGGATGGTGGACCAGAATCTCTTCGAAGCCGTTCGGAAGTCGTTCTCCATGGCCTCTCCAAACTCCTCCCATGTCCGAGTTTTTGCCTCAGCAACCGCCAAAGCCGCGTCCCGCTTAGCCTGCCGATACCTGTCAGCTGCCTCCAGAGTCCCACATGCCAAAAAGGCCTTATAGGACTCCTTCTTCAGCTTGACGGCATCCCTCACTGCTGGTGTCCACCAACGAGTTCTGGGATTGCCGCCACGACAGGCACCAACGACCTTACGGCCACAGCTCCGGTCGGCCGCCTCAACAATGGAGGCCCGGAACATAGCCCACTCGGACTCAATGTCCCCTGCCTCCCTCGGAACATGATCGAAGTTCCGCCGGAGGTGTGAGTTAAAGCTCCTTCTGACAGGAGACTCTGCCAGACGTTCCCAGCAGACCCTCACAACACGTTTGGGCCTGCCAGGTCTGACCGGCATCCTCCCCCACCATCTGAGCCAACCCACCACCAGGTGGTGATCAGTTGACAGCTCCGCCCCTCTCTTCGCCCGAGTGTCCAAGACATGCGGCCGCAAGTCCGACGATACGATTATGAAGTCGATCATCGAACTGCGGCCTAGAGTGTCCTGGTGCCAAGTGCACATGTGGACACTCTTATGCTTGAACATGGTGTTCGTTATGGACAATCCATGACGAGCACAGAAGTCCAACAACAAAACACCACTCTGGTTCAGATCGGGGGGGGCCCTGCCTCCCAACCACACCCCTCCAGGTCTCACTGTCGTTGCCCACGTGAGCATTGAAGTCCCCCAGCAGAACGAGGGAGTCCCCAGATGGAACATTCTCCAATACTCCATCCAAGGACTCCAAAAAGGGTGGGTACTCTGAACTGCTATTTGGTGCGTAAGCACAAACAACAGTCAGGACCCGTCCCCCCACCCGGAGGCGGAGAGAGGCTACCCTCTCGTCCACCGGAGTAAACCCCAATGTACAGGCGCCAAGTCGGGGGGCAATAAGTATGCCCACCCCAGCTCGGCGCCTCTCACCCGGAGCAACTCCAGAGTGGAAAAGCGTCCAACCCCTCTCAAGGATACTGGTTCCAGAGCCCAAGCCGTGTGTTGAGGTGAGTCCAACTATATCTAGCTGGAACCGCTCGACCTCACACACCAGCTCAGGCTCCTTCCCCGCCAGAGAGGTGACATTCCACGTCCCTAGAGCTAGCTTCTGCAGCCGGGGATCGGACCGCCAGGGTCCCCGCATCCGGCCACCGCCCAGCTCACTGCGCACCCGACCTCTATGGCCCCTCCTGCAGGTGGTGAGTCCACTGGAGTGGGGGCCCATGTTTCCCTTTCGGGCTGAGCCCGACCGGGCCCCATGGGCAAAGGCCCGGCCACCAGGCGCTCGTCTCCGAGCCCCACCTCCAGGCCTGGCTCCAGAGGGGGGCCCCGGTGACCCGCGTCCGGGCAAGGGAAATCTTGGGCCTCGGTTCTTCTCCATCATAAAGGTCTTTATGAGCCACACTTTGTCTGGTCCCTCACCTAGAGACCTGTTTGCCATGGGTGACCCTTCCAGGGGCATAAAGCCCCCGACAACATAGCTCCTAGGATCACTGGGACACGCAAACCCCTCCACCACGATAAGGTGGTGACTCATGGAGGAGCTAAATTCAAACAAAGTAATTGGAACACTGACAAGTTGTCACCAAAAATCACTTTGTCCTTTTAAAATCTTTGGGAAAATGACGTAATTGTATTGTAAGATGAATATCGATATATATCATATTGTGAACAGAATATCGTGTATAGTACTGTATTGGGACATTAGTGTATCGCTACAGCCCTAGTTCCCAGTAGTGGGGGTTCTGGGGTTGTTTTTCAGAACCAGATTGTTCATATTTCTCCGTTACCAGGAGATGGCCACATTAAAAAAGCTTCCAGGCACCTCCATGGGGCTGAAACCACAGACCTGTGGTAGGACAGGTGCTGGAAAAACTTGTGGATGGAGGGGTGGTGGCGTCATTCAACTGCCTGATAGCGCCTTGGCATACGAGTCGTCTCTTCTCATCCAGTGCCACCATTAAGCATTATACAAACAGCAAACAGAAATGCTACGATCATCTTAGCCCCTCCAAAGCTTATCATCGAGGCGTCCGAAGCATTCCTAACGTCTACAGCTTTACCTCTTTATGGCCGTTGTGGTGTTCACACTGACCCGGGTCAACTGCACTGATCACTGAAATGGCTTTGGGCAGAAAGACCTTAGTCCTCTTTCAGCTAGTCCAGATATGCATCAGTCTCTTTTTTTAATTTATTTTTTTTTCCCATAGAGAAAAACTGTCCTGTGAAGAAGTTGTGGCTTACTTTCTGCAGCTTTTTAAAGACTCTCCTTATATCCATTGTATCTGGGGAGGGAGCAGATACTGCAAACGACTGATAAAAAAACAGCCTTCTAATCTGTAATTGTGTTACTTCAAGTAAACAAGCTAAAGCTTCCTGCTAATTTTCCATTGTTTAGTTGAACGTAGCATTAATTTGATGGTCGTTAACTTGGTGCCAGAGACAGGTGAAGAACCGGGTGTTTGTGTGCAGGGAATTGTTGCAGGTAACCAGGAAAAAATGTTCTTATCCATCAAGTGGAAGGAATGTTGGTGAAGCGATACAAACATTACTGGGTGGACTAGTGCTGGGCGATATGGAAAAAAATCATATATCATGATATGGACTATTTTATATCACGATAACAATATATATCACGATATACCATAATAAAGTATGTTTTCAGTTATTCTCTGAAAAGTTTGACAAAAATTTCATTGCTTACTTTTCAACTTTATTTTGAAAGGACATTTAGCTGAACTGTCACAAACATACATTTTAGTGCAGCAAAAACAGGTAGGTACAGAGGTACAGTAGCTTTCACATTTTTTTTTAAAGTGCACAACAGTTTCTGAGAGGAAAAACACATTTTTGCACTGAACTTCAGCTATGAAAAATAATTTGTGTTAATTTTTTATAACTTTCTGAAATCTGTAACCTTGTAGTGCAAAGTTTGCAAACCAATATAAAGTGTCTAAAGTAAACATCAGGGTTGAAGACAACTCTGTTTAAGGCATTAACCATGAATAAAAGTGCAAACATAAAAGGCTACTTTGTAGAAGTAGATATGATTCTATCAAATCTATCGTTGCAGGTTATTTAATTACATATTTGCTGTAATAATTAATAAAATTAGGTAAGAAACAATAGAAACGATATAAGAGAAATGGCACGATACAGACTTTTCTATTGTCCCCACGATATGTATTGTCATATTGCCCAGCACTAGGGTGGACTGGTATGTTTAGCTGGAAAAATGTGGTTGGTTCAAATGAATAATTTTGAAATGTGGGAAGGACCCGCCTTCCTCAAATGTGATGGTTGTGATGCCTCTGGTTCATCCTGTTGTTTTAGTTTGTTTTTCTTCTTCATAACTATGTCTTGGCCCACGTCTTCTTCTGTTCATTATTACCGGTCAACAGACAGTAGCAGTGGTCCACTACTGCTGCCGGGTGGTGCAACCGGCTCTGTCATTCAGTGTGTTTACATGGGAAGTTTAATTCCTCTTTAATTCAGAATTAAAGTTAAATCCGAATAAAAGTTACCATGTAAACACCTAATTCCATATGAAAATGTCAATTCAGAATTAAACTTAATTCCGAAGTAAGTGGCTGGTTTATTCCCATTTTAATTCCGAATTAAGTAATTCCGCGGTCATGTATACACTCATTCCTGTTTTAATTAATTCCCGTCTTTCTGCGCATGCTAGTTCTCTTGCCCGTCTGTCGCAATGACGCTTATATTTCGTGCTGGGCTTGTTTTCAAAACAAAGTTTCAAGATGGCGGCACGCAGTAAACGGTGGTCAAGAGCAGAGACGATTTATTTAATAAATAGCTTGGAGGAACTGGAAATAATTAAAAGAACAGTTGGCAGGAAACATAAAAATTGTGAGCTTTTCAAAGTTGTAGCGGCTAGGTTAAATGAAGGAGGTTTCGCAGATAGAGACGCCACCCAGGTCAAAAATAAGTGGGAAGTTGTTGCTATGTTTGTTTTCTTCTGGTAGATGTAAAGACGTCCGCCCCCCTATTAGGGCTGCACGATTATGGAAAAATGATAATCACGATTATTTGGATCAAAATCACGATTACGATTATTAATCAAGATTATTCAACAATAAAAAATATTTTTTGTTCAGAATGTTGTTTAAAATCACGATATGAAATGTAACCAAGAAAGTATTGCATAAGGGATGGACAAATTATATAAAAGGCAATAGCATGAAACTTAGCGGTCCTAGAGATTTTTGGCCATAAACACCAGCCTGTAAACATGTCTTAGCTTCAGGAACGCCCAAAGGCAGGTCACTACATTGTCCCCTACACTACATTGTACATGGTCACGATTAATCACGATTTTCAAAATTTTAATCATGGCAACCAAAAATCACGATTTCGATTATTTTTCGATTAATTGTGCAGCCCTACCCCCTATCCAATCAGAACCCTTCCCAACCCCCAGACCTAAAGCGGAATTGGATAAAGCCGAACAAACGTGTTTTCCATGTAAACCTCAATTCGGAATTACTATTTCCATGTAAAATCGAAGGAAAATAGTTTAATTCGGAATTATTTAATTCCTAATTATTAATTCCGAATTAAAAAACATCATGTAACCGCAGCCATTGTAAGTGAAGACACGACTGCTGGAGGAGGTCAAAGTCTCTTTTTCTGATTGCGGTATCTCCCAGTTTGACATTCAGTCTTCTGCGTTCCTTATATGGCGTCTGGCTCCTAAAGATGTGACGTTGCTTGAAATTCTCTGATGTCACATTTGCTAACTGAACGGGGGATGCCTCTTACACGCACAACCCATCTCCCCCTTTTCACCCCTTTTTGTCACCCTCAGGAGGAGGGTTGGGCACCGAGAAACGATTCCAAGTAGGAATCGGTTCCTAACGTCCGGTTCTGGAATTATTTAGAAGATTTTTGAATTTCAATTCCTTTTTTCGGTTCCTAAATGTCCACACTATTTATTTATTTTGTTTTGTTTTGATCTACTGCACTAGTTTGTTGACGTTACTCAACTCCGTGCTAGTGTCCATGTCGCGTCCGTCGCCGACGGGACTTCACTCGCCACAACATGGATCCCAAGAGACGCCGCTCTCCAGTTTGGCTGCATTTCAGTCCGGGAAATGACGGCTAGCTGGCGCAGTGAAACATCTGCGGGAAGCGTGTTACTGCCAAAGGATGGTGCACGACTGGCAAAACACCTTCGTCTGCATGGCATCACAAAAATAAACAAGTGTACCGTATTTAATTGACCTTTCTGTAAGCACCGCCCCCTTCCTAGTTACTGTTGCTAGGTCGGACAAACTTGCTGTTCTTCCGTTAAGGACTGTTAATTCGCTAATTTTCTGATAGCTGGAGGTACTGAGAGGTCGTTCCTGATGATGGAGATGTGTTCAAACGGCCAACATCCAGTAAAACTACCCTGAAACCCGCTAATGAAAACCTGCCTTTTGTTTAGGATCTGATCTGGACCTAAAAGGCCCGTTTTATCCAGATAACGCCGCCCTGCTTCTGTTGACTGCTGTCACCAATTTCCTTTCCATGATTTTTATTCTTTGTGCCACGGCTCATCTCGCAACTTTTGTTTCGTATTTCTCATTACGGCTACGACACCCCACAATGCAACATGTTCTCCAGAATGTTCCAGTGTCATCGATGACAGTAAAAGCCACTATTGATGACACTTTTCTTTTTACTCTCTGCATCTGTTTTACATCTTCTATTTTGTTCGGTGTTTCTGAGGTTGCATTCACCTAATTTGAACGTCTGGGGGTAGACCATGAAGGGTAGGGGGGCCAGTCAGGTCTTCTAAATCTAAATCCAGGATCTGCAGGGACATAAAGGAGGCTCTCATTTAATCTGGCTAGATCACCATGGTAACCGAGTAGAGTTTATAACCTGCACTGTAGCAGGTTATTAGACAACTGAGAGAAGAAATGGTTTCCATTTCCTCCTCCTCGCTCCGTTCTTCAGCACTGTCCTACTGCTTCTTCAACGTCTCTTCTTCAGCCCAGCTGGATTTGGGCTCATTTTTAACTTTTTTTTTTTTTTTTTTAAACGTTGGCTTTGAAGAGCCCAGTCAGCTGGTCCATGTTAGGATTAGTCATGATAACAGAAGTTGAGAATTGGCCAAATATCCCGCAGGAAAACTTCCAGAGATCCAAACCATGATGGAAGGTCAGAACAGGTCCAGAGCCGCTGCAACCAAGCGGCACCGGGCCGGAGCTGTTGTGTTTCTCTTTACTGGCAAATTTACATCAACATGTTGGTAAAATAAGATAGAGTTCATAGTCAGTATGGGATCAGACGGGTGGAAGGAAGAATGACGTGAATAACAGAAGGATACGCTCCTCTATTATCAAGCTGATTTATCTTTAAAAAAAAAGAAAGTGAATTTATTGGCATCTTTCATGAGATGCTTGACTCCCTCGCTGCTCGTCCTCACTTCAGTCTGCAACAGGAAAAGGAGCTGATCCGCTGCAAACAGGAGCTCTGACATCTGCTGCCTCATGCAAACGTGCACGTCCAGGTCTGTGGGACGACTCACGGGACTCTTAAAGTCCAGTCTGGTCCTTTGTGATCCGTTTGTGGTTGCATTTGTTGTGCTGAAACGACTGAGATCATTGTGAAGGTGAGTGATGGACGTTTCTGTGGGAATCAGAGCTTTGCTGTTTGTGGACACGTCTCTTATTTACTGTAATTATATTCTAATGATGCCATGCAACGTCACTCAGGTGTGTTGTTTGTCTTTTTGCTTATGAAGGCAGACCTGACCTGCCAGTCAACACTCCTTAGAGACTAAACAGTACTGAGTGTCAGTCAGTGTTTTCTTAATGGATCCTGTTACAATGAACAGCATCCAGGAGCCGTTTCCTGTGATACCTGGTTTACAAAGGGATGATAGGTATGAGGGGATGAGGAAGCTGTGGAGACTTGCTTTACCGTCGGTCTTAGTTTAGAAGTTAACTGTAAGCAGCAGCAGCAAGTGGCACTGAGTTGACGTGAGGAGAAAGTCCTGACATAACTAACAACCAACCGTAACAGATAATTGGGATCTAAATATTGAATGTATTTTAACAACATATTTCAGTAGGACAGGGTCACTGCATATCCAGATGTGTCTTCCTCATCCAGGTGTTTGGTTGCAGGTTCAGCTCTCTGACTATAAAGTATCATTTAACATAATGCTGGTTAGGCTCTCAGACAGTTATTGAACCGAAGGAGGTGTTGACATGACTAATGCATGATAAAAGGTTTAAAGCTCGTTTGGACTTGTGTTTTTTTTCTTCTGAGACATTTTCAAACACCCTGTAGTTTTTTTTTCCCCCAACTGTATGAAGTTGTCTGAGCTTAAGAAAGAATGGTTTTAGTGGATATATATTTCTCTCTCTCTCCATATGTGTGTGTGTGTATATGTATATGTATGTGTGTATATATATATATGTGTGTGTGTGTATATGTGTGTGTGTGTGTATATGTGTGTATATATATATATATATATATATATATATATATATATATATATATATATATATATTATCGCATTATTTCCCAGATTAATCGCATTGTATACGCAGAATCAAATAATGAATTCAAAAGTAGTGTAAAGGTCACTTTTATTGAAATGTTCTGCTGCCATATGAACTAAAGTTCCATAACATTTGTTGTTCAAACACTTTTAACATCAGCACTTGTCAGTAACACATATTTAGTGTAAATCTCATCTTTAAAAAATATAAAATAAAATAAAGCTTATTGCCACTGCCAGGGCATTTATGTCATCCTGTTTTTATAAAAAATAAAAAAAAAGTACAAACAAAATTCAACAAAATGATTGTGTCTCAGCACAATCAGAACATTAAAACAGGTAATTTCTGAGGTAACAGCAGAAACTTTTAACGGGGAGTTTAACTTGTCAGTTGTTACAAATAACCTTGTTTCTGTTGAATCCTCCGTCTGGGAGAACTTTAAAATGAAAATGTTTGTGTTAAAGTTCTGTAACTTTATCAATACGTAATTATCTGTGTATCATTTGTTTTGTTTTTTTTCCGTTTTCAATTGTCGATCGAAAAAATAAAGTGACATTTTATTACATTTTTCCTTTTTTAAATCTAACACAAAAACATAAAACAAAACACAAAAAAATGCCTGTATTATATATATATATATATATATATATATATATATATATATATATATATATATATATATATATGTATATGTATTATTTTTTTTTTTTTTTTTTTTTTAAATTTAAGACTTGGATTAAAAAATATGAAATGAAAAAACGGGCCACAGAACTGAATTTGTTTTATAATGGAGGACTGGACTTTCTGTTGTCATTACACATCTGTGCCACTAGATGGAGCCGCACTGCAGTAACCAGCTAGAGAACAGCAGGACAGTGAACACATGGAGCAGATCTGATGGAACATGGAGGAATGACGGGAAAGTTTTGTTGCAGTCCAGAATTTTTTTTTTCAGACAGAATTGTTAATATTGCTACCTGAGTTGCTACCTGATCTGTAAAGTTTACAGATTTTTACCGTTCTCCATGTCTGTTTTAACTTTTCCTTATATTTACTGTTTTCCGGTTCTGCAGCAGCCAGTAACAGACTTTTCAAAACAAAAGCACGTGAGCAACATGCGTTAACGCGCGATAAAATAAATGTCGGCGTTAATAAATGAATGCGTTAACACGATAATAACGCGGTAACTTGCCCAGCCCTAATATTTTCTAAATACCTCAGGTAGATCATTGTTTTCTTTGTTTTTTTGTTTTTTTTTTTTGCATATATTTGTTTGATTCTCTGTCTCTTACTTTAAAATGTTGACAGCCAAATGCAGTTTAACTGTAGCAACTTTCAGCTGATGAAGTTTCCAGGTCCGTGTGGATAATTCAGCAGGATGAAGCAGCATCTATGTGTGAGACAGCAACCAGTGTGATTTCATGTTGTTTCCATCATGCAGGGATACACCTCGTTCTGGAACGACTGCATTTCATCGGGGCTGCGAGGCTGCATGCTGATTGAATTAGCGCTGCGAGGACGGCTGCAGCTGGAAGCGTGTGGCATGAGGAGGAAAGCTCTGCTGTCCAGAAAGGTAGAGCGCATTTCTCTGTGTTGAAGCTCTAGCTGCAGAAACGGTTCTGGAAATGTGTTTCTAGTTTTGACTTGGGCACCTCGTAACATTTCCTGGGAGGTCTGAGCCTCCTGCACACCTCAAACAAGCTCTAAATGTCTAAACAATACAAACAGGGAGAAAATCTGTTTTATATTTGTTTTCATAATGTCCAAAAAGTGTGTAAACCCCCCCTGTAATTAACTGGTTTTCTGCATTATGTCTGTTTTTGGTGACTTGGATTAAGATCAGATTACATTTTATTACAAACACAATGTGCCTGAGCTGATAAAAGGCATAAACTGTAAATTCTTATCTTTATCTAACGCAGCCATTAAATATTCCTGCTGCTGGAGGAAATGTTGGCAAGTCTCTGAACTTAGAGTGAACATGGCATGTTTTCCATGTTTCCTAACTCATCTAAAATGTTTCAGTGATGAAATCATAAGCTAAAAAAAAAAAGATGTAGGAGGTGTTGTGGTGTTTTTAAGTAAAATAAAGGTGGTATATCCAAGTCTGTGGTACAAGACTTAAACTAACTACATCATAAGCTAGAGATTGCTTTGATTGGTCAGATTCTATTCAATTCAACTTTATTTATATAGCATCTATTACAGTACAAATTGCCTCCAGACATTTTTCAGAGACCCAGAGCGTGACCTCCTAGCAAATATGACTGAATAGTTAGTAAAGAAACGGTGGTAAGAAAAATCTCCCCTTTAAGAGGGAAGAAACCTTGAGCAGGACCTGGAATCAAAGGAAGAAAAGAGAAGGGAGAGAGAGAGAGAGAGAGAGAGGAATGGCACAAATATATTGTTGATATTACATAGGGCTGGGCAACGATTAAAATTTTTAATTGCGATTAATCACATGATTTTCCTGATTAATCACGATTAATCGCATTGTATACGCAGAATCAAATAATGAATTCAAAAGTAGTGTAAAGGTCACTTTTATTAAAGTGTTCTGCTGCCATATGAACTAAAGTGCCATAACATTTGTTGTTCAAACACTTTTAACATCAGCACTTGTCAGTAACACATATTTAGTGTAAATCTCATCTTAAAAAATGTAAAATAGAATAAAGCTTATTGCCACTGCCAGGGCATTAATGTCATCCTGTTTTTATAAAAAAAAGTCTACAAACAAAATCTAACAAAATGATTGTGTCTCAGCACAATCAGAACATTAAAACAGGTAATTTCTGAGGTACCAGCAGAAACTTTTAACGGGGAGTTCAACTTGTCAGTTGTTACAAATAACCTTGTTTCTGTTGAATCCTCCGTCTGGGAGAACTTTAAAATGAAAATGTCCATGTTTAAGTTCAGTAACTATCAATCTGTGTATCATTCAAAAATAAATAAATAAATAAAATGTGACATTTTATTACGTTTTTCGTTTTTTAAATCTAACACAAAAAAATGACCAAAAAAAAGCCTGTTTTTTTATATTTCAATTTTAGACTTGGATCAAAAATACAAAATGAAAAAACAGGCCACAGAACTGAATTAGTTTTATAATGGAGGACTGGACTTTCTGTTGTCATTACACATCTGTGCCACTAGATGGAGCCGCACTGCAGTAACCAGCTAGAGAACAGCAGGACAGTGAACACATGGAGCAGATCTGATGGAACATGGAGGAATGACGCTAAAGTTTTGTTGCAGTCCAGAATTTTTGTTTCTAGACAGAATTGTTAATATTGCTACCTGAGTTGCTACCTGAACTGTAAAGTATACGGATTTCTACCGTTCTCAATGTTTGTTTTAGCTTTTTCGCATGTTTACCTGCCAATTGTCTTCCGGTTCTGCAGCAGCCAGTAACAGACTTTTCAAAACAAAAGCATGTGAGCAACATGCGTTAACGTGCGATAAAATAAATGTTGGCGTTGATACATTAATGCGTTAACGCGATAATATTAACTTGCCCTACAGCCCTACATATGACAAAATATATTAATAATGGTTTTCCATCAGCTGGAGAGCTAAGAGATATATTATGACTGATGCATCGTTAGTGGATGTACTACTGGATAACTGGATAAACTGGTGTAGGCAGCAACACTGAGGTGGTTGGACTGGGGTTTTTTTTGGATTGCTTTAAGTGGTCAACAAGACAAGAAAACTATTAAGTACATTGGATTTACTATTTGTCATTCATGAATCAAAATTGCTCTAAATCACACCTCCAAACTAATTTCCTTAGTTGGACTCCACATGAACAAACTACTGACTCCAAATATCTTTCACTGAATTATTTAGTATGTCAGTTCACCTGCTTTTGCCTCCAACACCATGAATGTTTAACAGCTGTGTTCAATTAAGACACAATAAATTATAATTGTTTGTGTGTTAGGTGTTTGTATGCACATTGTTTGTCTATTATTGTGACTCTGATGAAGATCAGAATCAGAACTGCTTTACTGCCATTGTCAGTGAAAGTTCACAAACTAGGAATTTGCTCTGGTATTACAGTGCAAACATAAATATAAAAAAGTACAAGTAATAAAAGTAGAATACAGTAATCCCCCACACTTCGCGGCCTCGGCTATCGCGGTCTCAGTACATCGCGGAAGTTTGAAAAATATTGGAAAAAATTAAAAAAAAAAAAAAAAAAGAACCCAAACGAAGCGCGCGAGGCTGAAGCGAAACCCATCACATTAAGAAGAGTCTCAGGAAGCAACAAGAGCCGACAGGGGAGGCCCCATGAACAAATATCGAGGCCTGTGATTGGCTGCTATGACGGGTATTACTATGGCGTCGGTTGTCTGTACACTGATCGCCGTCATCGCCGTCCACCTCGCTCCCGTAGGCCAACTCGTCGCCGTCCACCTCGCTCCCGTAGGCCGACTCGTCGCCGTCCACCTCGCTCCCGTAGGCCGACTCGTCTCCGTCCACCACGCTCCCGTAGGCCGACTCGTCTCCGTCCACCTCGCCCCCGTTGGCCGACTCGTCTCCGTCCACCTCGCCCCCGTAGGCCGACTCGTCTCCGTCCACCTCGCTCCCGTAGGCCGACTCGTCGCCGTCCACCTCGCTCCCGTAGGCCGACTCGTCTCCGTCCACCTCGCTCCCGTAGGCCGACTCGTCGCCGTCCACCTCGCTCCGTAGGCCCCTCGTCTCCGTCCACCTCGCTCCCGTAGGCCGACTCGTCGCCGTCCACGCTCCCGTAGGCCGACTCCTCCGTCCACCCTCGCCCGTAGGCCGACTCGTCGCCGTCCACCTCGCTCCCGTAGGCCGACTCGTCTCCGTCCACCTCCGCTCTCCCGTAGGCCGACTCGTCGCCGTCCACCTCGCTCCCGTAGGCCGACTCGTCTCCTCCCCCACTCGCTCCCGTAGGCCGACTCGTCTCCGTCCACCTCGCCCCCGTAGGCCGACTCGTCGCCGTCCACCTCGCTCCCGTAGGCCGACTCGTCTCCCGTCCACCTCGCCCGTAACGCGTCGCCGTCCACCGCGCTCCCGTAGGCCGACTCGTCGCCGTCCACCTCGCTCCCGTAGCCGACTCGTCGCCGTCCACCCCGCTCCCGTAGGCCGACTCGTCGCCGTCCACCACCTCGCTCCCGTAGCCGACTCCGTCGCCGTCCGACCACCTCGCTCCCGTAGCCCGACTCGTCGCCGACCACCTCGCTCCCGTAGGCCGACTCGTCGCCGTCCACCTCGCTCCCGTAGGCCGACTCGTCGCCGTCCAGCGCCCGTAGGCCGACTCTCGCCGTCCACCGCGCTCCCGTCCGACCTCGCGTCTCTCCCGTAGGCCGACTCGTCGCCGTCCACCTCGCTCCCGTCCACTCCGTCCACCGTCCACCCTCGCTCCCGTAGGCCGACTCGCCTCGTCCACCGCTCCCGTAGGCGACTCGTCGCCTCCACCCGCTAGGCCGTCGCCGTCCACTCGCTCGTCGCCGTCCACCTCGTCCCGTCCGCTCCGTCCACCCGCTCCCGTAGGCCACCTCGCCTCCTCGGCCGTCCACCTCGCTCCCGTAGCCGCCCTCGTCTCCGTCCGCCGTCCACGCTCCCCCTCGCTCCGCCCGCCTACTCGCCGCTCGCCGTCCACTCCCGTCCACCTCGCTCCCGTAGGCCACTCTCTCCCGCCGACTCGTCTCCGTCCACCCGCCCCCGTAGGCCGACTCGTCTCCGTCCACTCCCGGGCCGCTCGTCGCCACCTCGCCCCCGTAGGCCGACTCGTCGCCGTCCACCACGCTCCCGTAGGCCGACTCGTCTCCGTCCACCTCGCTCCCGTAGGCCGACTCGTCGCCGTCCACCATCGCGTCCCGTAGGCCGACTCGTCGCCGTCCACCTCGCTCCCCGTAGGCCTCTCGTCGCCGTCCACCACGCTCCCGTAGGCCGACTCGTCGCCGTCCACCTCGCTCCCGTAGGCCGACTCGTCGCCGTCCACCTCGCTCCCGTAGGCCGACTCGTCGCCGTCCACCTCGCTCCCGTAGGCCGACTCGTCGCCGTCCACCTCGCTCCCGTAGGCCGACTCGTCGCCGTCCACCTCGCTCCCGTAGGCCGACTCGTCGCCGTCCACCTCGCTCCCGTAGGCCGACTCGTCGCCGTCCACCCGCTCCCGTAGGCCGACTCGTCGCCGTCCACCTCGCTCCGTAGGCCGACTCTCGTCGTCGCCGTCCACGCTCCCGTCTCTCCCGTAGGCCGACTCGTCGCCGTCCACCCGCTCCCCCGACTCGTCGCCGTCCACGCCCGTAGCCGACTCGTCGCCGTCCACCTCCCGCGCCGTCAGAGATGAGATGACATTTTTTGGCAAATGAATGCAGAAAACCAGTTAATTGCAAGGGACTGGCATATTTCTGACATAGCTCCACCTTTCTGACTTCATTCTGAATGAAATTTACAGGTCATTTGTAAGTCAGATGCTCCGACGGGGGACGTCCTCCTGGATGAGGCGTTGAAACACATCAAAGACACCCAACCGCCGGAGACGGTGCAGAGCTGGATCGAACTGCTGAGTGGTGAGTTCGGCCGCTTCTTTGACCCACACCGATAACAACTTTCATCATCGACTCTGATTTTTGAGGGGGCCAGACAGCCAATCCACTAATATAACTTTACCAAAGAATCTAAAGTATTTCTGCCAATTATAGATAGATAATGTGTGTTTTTTTTACTTCTTAGCTTGGAGAGAGAGTCATCTGCCTCCATCTCCGTAGACTTTGAATAGGATCATGTCATCTGGCATCGAACTGAATTGTGGGTTCCATGTTTCACGTCGATGGCCCTGCCTCCGTCAAAACTATTCCCACTTTAGCTCATGCGTCAGCCAATCGGGTTGCAGCTACACAGCTTGGGCCAGCCAATGAAATTCATACACAGAGGGGGGGCGAATTCAAAGCACGTGGCTTATTTATGTATCAAGCAGGAACACATTTGGTTTTGTTTGGTATGACTGGCAGAAGCAGTTGTTTACACTAAGATTGTTTAACCTTTTAAATTATCCCATTTTATGTTTTTGGCTTTCTTAGATGACGCAAAATAAAATATTTTAGTGGACAAGTTTTGCAGAAAGGCCTCTGGTTTAATGAGACCCTGGACCTGAATGGTCTTTTTACTGCCGAAACAAGAGGGGTTTCTGTCATTAAGAGGGGGTTGAGGAAGTTCAGGAAGTATGAATGTTAGGGGTGTGAAAAGAAAATAGATTTGGCAATATATTGCGATTTTCGGCCGCCCAATATGATATCAATTTTTCAGCTCCTAATATCGATTTTTTTTTTTTAAGAAAACATTTTACAGTGGTTACAATGCTGACAGTGTGTTCTAATGGTTACTTAAATGTGAAAAAACACTAATAATAAACAATAAATAGGTTGTTTTGAAGCAAATAGTTTTGACTCAATTTGTCCTCTGAATGATCAATATCATCTGATGAGCATATACAGCAACTTGATTTTTCATCTCTACTTTTAATTTTGATATTACCTGGGTAGAATATCGCAATATATCACGATAATATCGTATCGTGGCCCAAGTATCATTAGGGATACACGATAACTGTTTTTTAAAACCGATACCGATAACCGATAACTTTCAGCTCCTAAAGGCTGATACTGATAACTGATAACACACACATATACCTAAGATCATTATATCAATACTATGAATAAAATGCAAAACAGTTTTGACTCTTTAAATAAACAGATATTTATTTTTTACAATGAAAAACTATTGTCCAAGCCTCTCAAACATTTTCTTAAAGCTATCAAACAAACCTATTTGATATCTCACATTAACTTAAATAAGGTTCATTACTGACTGATATAAAAAATAAAGGCTCCTTGAACTGATGGAAATACATGCATCAGAATTACTAACTGAAAAAGATTTACATTTAAAGGATTTTGGCTTGTGGTTCCATTTAAATCTATTGACCTTTTCGACTTAAAAATTGTGGACATGCGCCCCCTAGTGGCCCCGCCATAACTGGAGTGTGCGGTGCTCCACCAACTAACCCAAACACAGCAGCGTGGAGCATCTGTTACGGATAACGCAGACATGTCTTGGATTGATGTGGACTCCAGTTACAGATGAAGGTAGTTTGTCGCTGTTTTTAATGATTGGTTATAGAAATAGCATGATCTATTCCCATAACCAAACACTAAAAACTGTGGGAATTAGGGATGCACATTTTGGATTTTTTTTATAACCGTTAACCGACGCCCTTTAACGATTAATAACCGTTAACGGATAAGATTTAAATGCCCTTCCATGCTGCCATTCCGACATACCACCATTTAGACACATTACCATCCCGAAATACTGCTATTCCGACACACAAACGTCCCACCATTCCGACCCACCCGCCGGGGAGAGTTGACTGCCACGTTGTTGCGCTGTTGCATTGTCATGGATGCATGCGGACACTTTCCCACCAAGTCCCCACGTCTCCACTGCATCAACCAGTCAACCAGTAGCTGTGAGGTTATCAGCATGCTCTGCGTTAACAGGACGGCAGAATGAACTTTCCAGTACTCATCGATATAGTGACATGTAATTGTCACGTAGCTCTCTGTTGTGAGCGCGGTCCAGCAGTCCGTTGTAATAGCCACCAAAAAAAAATGAACTAAATAGTTCATTTTTGTAATCGACAGACGCGACAGCCGTGTTGCCATGTTTGATTGATTTCCTCAGATACATATCAGGCTCGTTTGTGGTGGATTTTAAATGGAGTTCGGTGGAAACCTGGAACGGTTTTGACCGTGCGTGAACTTTGAAAGAGCGTCGTTCACAACTGCCCAAATGAACTCATTCACGTCTCACGCTGGTGAAGTGAACGCGCTCAGTTCACGTTTGCGAAAAATATGAACTAGTAACTAGTTGGTGAACTTTCGTTCAATGAACACGTTCAGGTACAACACTGCACAGAACTCACTTTTGCTCTCTTCATCTTCGCTGTAAAGTGGGCTGTGATTAGACGCATGTGATGGCATGTGTTGCACGTGTCAACACGCCCCATGAGTTGATTGAATTACGTAACTTAAAAACAAAATTGACTGTTAGTATTAATCGGTTAGAGTTACTGTTATCGGTTAACGGCTAAACGGTTAACCATGTGCATCCCTAGTGGGAATACGTGAAAAATGCAACGCTGGCTATACCTAACGTCAACAAGCCATAAAGATTATGCTACTGTAACGCTAGCGGTAAATTAGGCTATGTGTTAATGTTATATTTAATTTATTTTATCATTCTCCTAAGTCATTAATTTATTCATTGTTTTATAGGCTTGTGCTAGTGCCGAGGGCTACAGTAGCCTCATACTGCTGTTCTTTAGGCCAGAATCGTCCAGGACTCTCAGCGAGACTATGAGTAGTACGAGACTGAATGTTAACGAAAACTCACCCGGCTGTATTCATTTGGAACAAAGTCCTTTCTGTTGATATTTTTCACCCACGTCTTCCTAACTTCTTGTTCTGCAAACAAGGCAGTCTTTGTGCAGTAAAGGCTTGTGTATTTCACATACTTTCTTCTTCCATTGTTGAATTTTCACGCCATTGTTGGCACAGTTTATGACGGAACATGTATTCCCACTCGACCGACTCGACATTATAAAAATATATATTTGTAGAAAGAGAAAAACACTGGTTAATCTGCGAGCCGGTGAAAGTGTCGCTCTGTAGCACAACCCAGCAATGGCGGACGGGGTACTTCTGGGGGGCTGGTCCGAAAAGGTCTATACCTTTAATTAAAGTAAATGAGGTTCAGTAGTTTTTATTTTTTAATCTCATGGAAGCTTTAGATGAGAGGAAAGAGGGAGAGCAGAGGGGAGGGGAGACTGCTGCTGGCTTCCGCACATTAGCATTAGCTTCCGTTAGCTCATGTTAGCGTGATTTCAAAACTCCATGTAAGTGATTGTTATGTTGTAGGTGGCTGATCAGGTTTTACGTATTAAAGTTTGTGCTTCCCTCCTCGTAGAATTCACTCGGAGGATTCGTCACAAATAACCACCAAACTATCTTCTTCTGAAACTTTAACGAAGTTCCACGCCGCCATGTTTGTTGTGATCAGCGCTGTGCTGCAGGCTGCATTCAAGGTGTAACGTAAATTCCCACGTTCCCCCTCGTTTGGCTAGTCGTTCTTCCAGCCTTTTCTATTTTTTTCTATTCTTTATGTATAACGTGTGGGAAGAATACTGTGAATATCGATTCAAGTCAGCAACTACCTAAAATTATGACCGAGTTAACTAGTTGTTTTCTGGCATGAGGGGGTATTCTTGATTTTCTTTATTGAGTAATCGTTTTTCTGATTATGCCGACGTTACTTGAACATAACATTCACTGCTGGCTCATTCAAGGCTCAGAGGGAGCGAGGCACTGCTGTGTTGACAAATATATATGTTATCAGGGCTATTCGTCGTGATATCAGACTTATTGGGATGATGTCATGATTTCCTGTTATCGGCCCGATAATTATCGTGCACCCCTAAGTATCATGATACATATCGTATTGCGAGGTCCTTGCCAATACTCATCCCTAGTCATGGAGTTGTAACCATAGTTACTGGCCTCAGGTCAGCCTGGATCCACAAACGTTGCTACTAACTCATCTTTGTCACGGGTGGAATTAGCTTTGTTCTTATTTATTTTCTCATTTAATCTGCTCATTTTCAGGAGAGACGTGGAACCCCCTGAAGCTCCACTACCAGCTGAGGAACGTCCGTGAGCGGCTGGCCAAGAACCTGGTGGAGAAAGGCGTGCTCACCACAGAGAAGCAGAACTTTCTCCTGTTCGACATGACCACGCACCCGCTCACCAACAACAACATCAAGCAGCGCCTCATCAAGAAGGTCCAGGAGGCCGTTCTGGACAAGTGGGTCAACGACCCTCACCGCATGGACAAGCGCTTGCTCGCGCTCATTTTCTTAGCCCACTCGTCGGATGTTCTGGAAAACGCCTTCGCCCCGCTGATGGACGACCAGTACGACCTGGCCATGAAGAGAGTGCGGCAGCTGCTGGAACTGGAGCCCGAGGGCGAGAGCGTGAAGGCCAACGCCAACGAGCTGCTATGGGCCGTCGTCGCCGCCTTCACCAAATGAGGCCGCCCGCGGAGCTCGACTCTGTTCTGGCCTCCTGGTGGTACTTTGAGCGCTCCGGGGTACCAATCAGAATCCTGCTCGAGGACAATACGAGGACTTGAGTTTATCCCAGCCCGGACCCTTAAACTGGCCTCCCCTGTTCTTTCATTCCTCATCAGCTCTCCTCCATGTCTCATTCCTGTGTTCACGTCGCTAAAAGTCCGAACTCTGTGGGATGGATTGATCGGTGGTGCAGAAGTCCAGATTCATGTCCTGTCTTGTTTTCTTTTGGCTGTATCTCTGAAATAGTTTCTTACAGGTTCAGTCCGTAGGTCACAGGTTGTACTGGTTAACACTGTGACACGTGAGGGTAAAGCAACCAGGGTGATGGCTTAAACATACCTGAGCTGTACGTGCACAGTGTTTGTGGTGTCATCTGAGTTATATCAAGGAGCAGGATGTGGTAAGAGCTAAATATCTGCTGCTGACATAAAGAGCTCATTTCCTCTGAACACGCCTCATCTGTCCATGCGTTATCCAGCGCCGCCATTAGGACTCTCCCAGTTCACACTGGTCTGGTGCGCGGTAGACGAGACAGCGGTACGTCACGTTTCTGACAGGAACCGACAGTCCCACCTGCAAGTCTTTGGACCAGGAGAAAAGCAGCAGATTGAGCAGGAAGTGAAGCGTTCCCGCCACTCAGATGTTCCTGCCCTCAACTCAAGATGATTTAAACAGTAAAAATCATCATGCATGGAAGTCCCTCACAGCCCTGTGAGATGGCGTTTAACTGTTTCTGATCGTCAATGAGCAAACAGACCCCTGAGTGGGGAAAAAATAAAAAGACTTATGCAAATAACCTTTGAGACTAAAATCACAAGAAGGAAAACTGGATGCAGTAAATATTCATCAACCGGTGTGACGTGGAAGTAAATACCATCTGTCATGTTTAAAAAAAGCTGTTTGTGTAGTACTTCTTCTAACATCTAGAAGCGCTCTGATCTCTTAAACCGGGTCACGTACCGACAGACGTTAACGTCATGAAGCCGTCACGCTTTACCGGTGCCGAACTGGCGTTTTCTGGCATCTGACAAACGGACCCAAGAAGGCAAACCCGGTCAAGGCCGTCACCTGTGTATGGAAAAGTCTAATCGACAGTTTTAATCCACTTTTTAGATGCGACGTCTTAGCTCAGTGTAGGACAGAAGCGTTCGTGGAGGCTTCCTTGTGCCTGTCTGAGGACGCATCTTCAATCCAACTTCTTTTCTGGCCATAAACACCCAGGAACGGTAAACTACTACGAACAAACTTCTCAGCAGTGAAATGTTTCTTTGCAATCACCTGCTATGTGCTTTAACTTCATGCAGGATGTCAGAAGGTTGTTAGTGGAGGTCAGAGGTCACAGCCAGGTCAGCTGACTCCACCTGCTCAGAGTCATGTTTAATACATAAACCAGACTGTTCTAGTTTGAACGAAGCCTGTCTAATGAAGTCCCCCTGCCTTTTTACAGAGCTTTGCTAATCTTTAAATCTGTGGCTACATTCGGTAATTGGCCCAGGTTGGACAAACGCCACAGGTGGACACGATGACCTTCACATATGGAGTCGTGTGGAAAAGAAAGAACTCTAGCAGTTTTAAGGTTGTGTTTCAGATCTTGATGAAAAAAAATGTCACTTGATCTTTATCCGATCTTAAAATCAGGTCAATAAAAACTTTAATGAACGACAACAAAACCTATTACACCCTGTCATTATTGAATAATGCTGAGACAAAACACAGAAGCATTATGGGAAAATTAAACCGCTTCAGTGACTTGAAGTTTTTATTTTTATTTATTTATTTGTATATCAGTCTCGTCTCGCATGGTTGTGGAGTTTTGCAGTCTGAAGACATCCAGTTCAGAGAAGATTGCCAACCGCCTTGACTGTTTTTCCATTTGTGAATAATCTTCCTCACCGTTGTGTGACAAACTCCAAAACGGTTCGTAAATGGCCTTTCTGGATCAATGGGGAGCAGCACTTGTTTCTCTGAGATCATCGCTAATGTCTTTCATCTCTAGCGCTGTATTAACGCCCACTGAATGCTCCGGTCAAGCGAACACACCAGCGCATGGTGAGGTCTGGTAGGTGGAGAGTTTAGGGACCAATGCTCCGTACGCACCTCCACGCCTGAGTGCAACATGACCAAAGGATCATGGGAGCAGGACCTTTAAATCCCTCTGCGTGAGTTAATACTGTTTCAGAAGATGACAAACCCGTAATCTTTGAGTGGTCTTGAATGCAGCATCCAAGGTGAGCCGGTAGTTGTTCGAATGGAGGCAACATTCAAGTGTCTCTGGGCAGGATAGAGGACAAGGGTGGAGACGGTTAGCTGTTTGGGTACTAGAAGCTTTGGGAGCCTGGTACCCAGACGGTTAGCCGCTTGGGTACCAGAAGCTTCGGGAGCCTGGTACCCAGACGGTTAGCCGTTTGGGTACCAGAAGCTTCGGGAGCCTGGTACCCAGACGGTTAGCCGTTTGGGTACCAGAAGCTTCGGGAGCCTGGTACCCAGACGGTTAGCCGCTTGGGTACCAGAAGCTTCGGGAGCCTGGTACCCAGACGGTTAGCCGCTTGGGTACCAGAAGCTTCGGGAGCCTGGTACCCAGACGGTTAGCTAGTTGGGTACCAGAAGCTTCGGGAGCCTGGTACCCAGACGGTTAGCCGTTTGGGTACCAGAAGCTTCGGGAGCCTGGTACCCAGACGGTTAGCCGTTTGGGTACCAGAAGCTTCGGGAACCTGGTACTTGTTTTTGTGTGTTGTGCTCCAAGAAGTTAGTCTATGAATCTAGCGGCAAAAACAAGCTCTTCAACGTCACAAAGGAGGCGCCGGGCATAAAGCAGCTGTTGGCGCGCTCCAACGCACAAGCCGTTAACCGGGAGCAACAGCTACAGCGGATTAGTGCGGCCGCGATGACTGATCTGTTTGTGACTTGAAAAATACGTTAGTGCTCGTTTTTTGCGGAACACGATTTATCATTTACGATCGCTCAACCGCTCGTACGTCTTTGTAAAAAAAAAATTAGCCTTTGATAAAAACGCTTTAAAAAACTGTCCGTTTCCAGTTAGCATGCCAGTTACATGAGCACACATGGCGTAGCTCCAGAGTTCTAGAAACATCTGTCTGATCAGTTCCAAGGATGGATGTTTTCTCTGAATGTTGATGAATCAACCACCAAAACATGGAAAGATACTGAATGTAATTTTTTGCTTTTTTAAGGGTAATAACATCTAATAATATAACTGCTTCTCCAAATATGTTACAGAGGAGAGGAGTTTAGTTTTTTTTTTTTTTACAAATTGCCCTTTACTGAACTAAAGTTGCTAAATGAATCAGATTAATGGGCTTGACTCAGTTTCACATCTTTTCACTTATAACTTAATAACCTTTACTTTGTAAAATTCACATTTAAATTGAAGGTTATCTTGTACATTACTAAGCACAATGACAATAGTTGTTTTCCAAATTGCCTATAATGTGTATGCGTTGGATCCAATGCACCCCGTAAAAGAGTTCAGGCTCAGGACTTTTTTTTAACTTTAAGCCCTGAATATTCATGGGCCTCCCTTGACAAGATGTGGTCTTGAGGGCGGTATATGTTGCTATAAAATCTTGGCGTGCTTTTCTGCGTCAGTGCTGCCGTCACATCACAGATTTGAACCCTGGATTAGGGTTAGGGTTAACCCTAACCCTAATCAGGGTTAGTGCTGTCAGTGCTGTTTATGTTCCGTGTCATCCCAGCTCTTTCTGATTTGGAGTTTCTGATCTTTCATGTGATATTTTTCGGGTCTAATGACACCGCTCTGGCAGAGCGCTCTGAGCTCAGCGTGATGTCACCGAGGCCTTCAAATGTCAGTCAGATTTTCAGACCAAGGTGGCTCCAGCGCTGAGCTGGTACTCCTTCCAGACGCCAAATAATCACCTGAAGCACAGATGTCTCTTTTAATGTGCTTCACAAAAAGATTGAACGTAAACTTGATTGACAGATTATCTAACAGTCACCAGGAACAAAAGAGAGACTGGTATTCCAGATGTTACTGTCACGCCCTTGTGCTCATTCAGGTGACTCTTCATCATATGCTGCCTTTTAAAAATCTGTTGTGTTCCGTCACAATTGTTAAAACAATATTCCACAAAGCTTTTTCACAGAAACTTGCTCTTAGTTTCATTTTTAATTTTTCTACTTTAATTGTCTGACCTGTACCATCTTCTTCCAGCTGTGCTCCAGATGCCTCCTGTCGGTGTTTGTCTCAGAGGCAGATAAGTCAGTGAGGCCGGGAGATGGTTTGGTCACCAGAGGATCATCTGGAAACTACAGAATAAAAAGAGGAGGTCTGGTGTGTTCTGGACCTCCGAAGATCTGCAAAGCGCCAGCTCTGTTAGAAGCTTTGGGTAGCTTTGATGTCAGTCTATTTATCAGATTAGGGCAGACTTTTTCCATTTACTTCCAACAGATGTGCACAGAATATTTATGGAGAAATGTTGTGAAATGGTGGATTACTTTGCTGGTGTCTAGAAGATTTAACGGCTGTGTGGTCTGTTCCAGTCTAAAATAACTCAAAAAAGGAGAAAGTGCATGATGTGTAAGGGGGCAGCACCCGTACTCATCCGGGGCTTTCTGAACTTCTGTGTGCTGTTGGCTTCCTCCGGTTATTCCAGGTGAAGTAGGCAGGATCACCACTTGTGTGGCTGTCAGTGGTGATCATCTCACTGGTGAAAGGTCAGGAACCTAGCCTGAACTGCCACATGGACCTGTCTTGTCCTCGGTGCCTTTCGTCCTCTCTGCTCAGAGGGATCTTTCGGTCTCACGTCAGCCGTGAAGGGACAGATGTGTAGCTTCTTTGCTTTGGAGCTATGTGATTTACACCCTGCAGCATCAGCAGTACACCATGATTGTTAGAAGGTGGAAAATGATCTCAAATTAATGATCTGTGTCGTCTGTTTTTGCTTGTTGATTTGTTTACCAGAAGTGGTTGTCCACAAAAAGCCCCAAATCCAACGTGTTACTACCAACCCACGAATAAAAACGGTCCCTTTTCGCAGAACTCAGGTAATCTCTATTAAAGCAAAATGATTTATTTGAGGGTAATTTAAAATATTACAGCAATAAATTATCCTCAATTGACCTTTCGGTAAGCACCGCCCCCTTCCTAGTTACTGTTGCTAGATCGGACAAACTTGTTGCTCCTGTGTTAATTCGCTATTTTTCCGATGTGTATCATCAGTGTTAATATTTTACTATACTTTATATTGTATATATATACTTTATAACACCGTGGTAAAATATTGCTGCTGGGGACCTGCAACAGTGACTCGAGGTGTCCAGAACATTTGGAGGGACATTTTTATTCCCTTTCCCAAACCAAAACAAATGCTGGCTGTGGGTTCAGTTGTGTCCGTCCACACAAGGAACTGAACGTGGGGAAAGTTACAAAACACACCTACATTTACTCCAAGGTAAGTTAGCTTTGTTTATTAGATGATTGTAAAAGTAATAATATGATTTAGCAGCAGGGAGGGTGATGAGTTCTCTGTTAGCATTAGCTCTGGTCCATAGGTCTGTCCCACACCAGAGCTATGCTAACATGAGACAGTCGCAGCATTGTATTAATATAATTAATAAAGTGACGTTAACATCACTAGCCTCACCTTATACCTAACAAAATAAATATCCAGGGCCATATATATTTGTAAACAACGAGGCCGGCTAATAGGTGCTAACAGAGAACTCATCACCCTCCCTGCAGCTAAATCATATTACTTTTACTAAACGGTGGTTGAATCAATCATCTAATAAACAAAGTAAACTTACCTTGGAGTAAATGTAGGTGTGTTTTGTAACTTTCCCCACATTCAGTTGCTTGTGTGGACGGACACAACTGAACCTACAGCTGCATTCTCCAGCATTTGTTTTGGTTTGGGAAAGAGAATAAAAATGTCCCTCCAAACATTCTGGACACCTCGAGTCACTGTTGCAGGTCCCCAGCAGCAATATTTCACCACGGAGTTATTCTAGTATAATATTAACACTGATGATACACATCGGAAAAATAGAGAATTAACACAGTCCTTAACGCAGGAGCAGCAAGTTTGTCCGACCTAGCAACAGTAACTGGGAAGGGGGCGGTGCTTACTGAAAGGTCAATTTAACTGCTGGTGCCAGTAGAATTACAGGTTAAAGACACAAAGAAAAACAACAACAAAAGGCAGAAATGACTAATGAATACTTTTAAAAGGAACACGAGTGAAGGAGTGTATTTGCTCAGATTCAAAGAGTTAATGTGTGGACCAGTTCCCTCCAAAAACACAAACATGTCAGAAAACTGTGGCTTAGCATGTGGTTAGCTTACAGTAGCTGCACTTCAACACAGATCTAAAACACTGCATTACACGTTTCATTGACTTCTCTGGTCATCATGGTGACATAACCAATCTCTATCTTCAGGTTTACTTTCAAATGCTGACCACCTGATTTGAAATTAAAACCAACTCTGATCAGTTCTGAAACAAATGTATTAAGCTGGTGAGGCCAGGTAGGGATGTCCGTTTATGGTAATTCCCAGTTTGATTTGAGGAACTAAAATTACAGGCACAGAAATGACTATTCTTACTTCGACAAAATGGTCCGAACACACTTGAGAATAATCTGTGGGAACAAAGTTTTAGTGGTTTACTGGTCCCATCCACATTTCTCACTGCTCACTTCCTCAGTCTTTGATCCTTCTTTATTCCAGATTTAGGAGATCGGGATGGATCCGATCTGTTCTTTCAGTCCCGAACAACGCATGCATGTGACATTTTAGAGACTTTCATGGCGATTTCAGCCTTCAGTTCAGACTCACTGTGTGTTACTGCATTTAGTGCATGAACCGCTTGACCTAAAAAGTGTCAGAAGGCTTGTTGTGATGTCATGAGAATACTACCTATTTCTACATAAACGTCTGCAGAAGCAGTAAAGGAAAGACAGTTCATGTAGAAGAAATATCAAGCGAATAAATGCATAATTTAAATATTTAGTAAAAAAAAAAAAAGTATAGAAAAACATTTAAGTAGTTGATGACGTATAAAAACATATTTAGGACAGGTAAATTGAACGCAACAAGCTCAGTTGTACCCACTTTAGCGACATTTCACAAATATTAACAAAAAAAATACAAATCAAGGAGCTTCAATGGGAATATTGGTAATCTGATTTTGGTCTGTGACATCATAGAAACCTGCAATTATAGGCTCCGATCGTACACTTCCCCTTACCAGTTAACACTAGCCGCTACCCACAAATTCCGGGTACAGGAACCTCTGCTAACCACTAATACAATCTTCCGCTCACTAAAGCCGCTACTCATTATGCCGATTCCCTTACTCACTTTGTAGGTGTGGCAATGGGCGTGTCTTTTGCCCTTTCTGCAAACTCTGTATCTTGCGATTGCGGGTTTAGGTTAGCGGGTAGCGTCCACCTGCAACCCGCATGTCGGTCGCGTACAAGAATGTGTCAAATGGCATCAACGCACGTCCACCAGAGGGGTGTACTACGAAGCAAGTTGGACACAGCCAGTCTTTCTTTGGGTGAGCTGGCTTAACAAACCTGAAACTCGCCATCAGAGATAACCGGTACCACGACGGTGGTTATCAACTATCTTTGTTAATCGCGGCTTTCTGCTTTCTGCTCTGTGCGCGTTCACATAAAAGGGGGTGTTTGACGCCTATTCCGGATCAAATGGATAGATGGCGGTCCGTATATTTCAGTCAGGAGGAGCAGGTTTTAATAATGCAGGGCTATGAGGATTTCAAAGAAATCTTTACGGCCAAAAGCAACACTGTAGGTGCTAATAAAGCCAGAGAGGAGTGCTGGCAAAAAATTGCAAATCGTGTAAATTCGTAAGTTATATTTATTTCACCACTTAATGCACCTTAATTAATCTCCCTCCCTCTTTTAGAGCGCTTAAACTTTGAACTTAATGCAGCAGATTTAAACATTATGTAGGTCTGACTGTCCCATTATGAATGATAAATGAAAATCACTTTAGTTTTTTGCTAAATCTATGTGAAATTAATTTAAGATTTAATATTATCTATATACACTCACCGGCCACTTTAATAGGTACCCTATCACCCTGGGGAATCTTATGTATGAATTATATTAAAACATTTCACATGAAATTCCACGTCACACTGATTATCAATATATTGGACTATTAATTTATGTTACCTGCGATTTAGTAAAACGCTTCTTTTTATTTGAAGCGTGGGCAGATGGCCAGGGAATACTACAAACATATTCAGCAGTTCAGTAAGAGCAAGTACAACCTTTATTCCAGTATTCTGGCTCAGATTTTCTGCATCACCAACTGAATGCATGTAGGTTCCCGCGGCAAAGAAACGCAAAGAAACGCACTGTGTTTGCGCTACTGTGAGCGCATGGCTGCGTTTGGTGGCGCTGCCAATATATGGCTCTAGCAGATTACAAATGTAACGTATTCCCTCAGAAATCTCTAGCGTTCATAGAAAATATGGTCATGGGAAGCCAGCGGATCAGTCCGGTCTCTGAATACTCTCCCTCCATTGCACAATCCTGGCGCTAAAGTCAACAGGATTGGCTGAAAGTGAAAGGGCGGCGCTTGTTTATAGCCGATTTGAGCCTAAACTCTGCACATAACCTGCTCCGGACCAGGTTAAGCTTGCAGAGTAAATTACCATGGTGATCTAGCCAGGTTAAAAGAGAGCCACCTTCGTGGTTCTGGAAATCCTGGCTTTAGACTCAACATACCTTCGCTAACCCTCTAATCTCGCTTCGTAGTACACCCCTCAGGTCACATGTGGTCGTGCACAAACGGCTCCACCTCTTGAATTAACTCTTGCATAAAAAGCCTCAGTTGAACCCCTTGAGAAAATGGCAGAGATCGTCTTAAACGGCTTGCTCGCCAGTTAAACCATAGACGACCAGAGCGTGTTTACTAGGAGCACACTGACTATCTGGGACTTTCAGGTAGCCGATGGGAATTGTCTGTGTAAAAATATTTATATATACAGTCATGGCCAAAAGTTTTGAGAATGACACAAATATTACATTTTCACAAAGTCTGCTCTTTCACTTTCTATAATGACAGGTTGCATTAACTCCACGATGTTATGAGGAGTGATCAGCTCAACTGCTATTAAATGCAAAGTCCATCTTTGCCTTGAAAATAAACGTTATCACCAAAAACACATTTCCACTGCATTTCAGCCACAAAAGGACCAGCTAACATGAATACAATGACACAGAGGTGTCACACACATAAACACCGGTGTGGGTGATGAGGACAAAGCTGGAGATCAATCTGTCATGATTGAGTGGCTGGACACTTTAAAACAGGGGTGTCAAACTCCAGTCCTCGAGGGCCGCTGTCCTGCATACCTTAGATGTTTCCCTACTTCAGCACACCTGATTCAAATGAATGGATTATCACCACCTTGTCATCCAGGTCTGCACAAGTCTGTTAATGGCCCAGTCATTTGAATCAGGTGTGCTGAAGCGGGGAAACATCTAAAAAATGCAGGACAGTGGCCCTCCAGGACTGGATCTTGACATCCCTGCGAAGATGGTGCATGACATCATTGTTCCTCATCTTTCAGCCATGGTTACCTGCAAGGAAACATGTGCAGCCATCATTGCATTGCACAAAAAGGGCCTAACAGGGAAGTTTACAGCAGCGAGTAAGATTGCACCTCAGCCAACCGTCTATCGAATTATCAAGAACTTCAAAGAGAGAAGTTCAATAGTTGCCAAACAAGCTCCAGGGCGCCCAAGTGAGGGCACCCACAGTGAGGCGAAGACTTTTGGAGGAAGGTGTCAAGGAGGGCAGCAAAGAAGCCACTTCTCTCCAGTAAAACCAGGGACAGACTGATAGGTTCTGGTATTCTGCAGAAGGTACAGGGACTGGACTCCTGAGGACTGGGGTAAAGTCGTTTTCTCTGATGAATCCCCTTTCTGATTGTTTGAGGCATCTGGAAGAAGGCTTGTTGGGAGGAGACGAGGTGAGCGCTACCATCAGTCCTGTCTCATGCCAACAGTGAAGCATCCAGAGACCATTCATGTGTGGGGGGGGGGGTTGCTTTTCGGTCAAGGGAGTGGGATCTCTCACAATCTTGCCTAAAAGCACAGCCATGAATAAAGAACGGTAACAGAACCTCCTCTGAGAGCAACTTCTCCCAACCATCCAAGGGCAGTTTGGTGGTGAAAAATGCCTTTCTCCAGCATGATGGAGCACCTTGCCATAAAGCAAAAGTCATAACAAAACGGCTCAGGGAACAAAACGTTAAGATTTTGGGCCCTTGGCCAGAAAACTCCCCTGGATCTTAATCCCATTGAGAACTTGTGGTCAATCCTTAAGAGGCAGGTGGACGATCAAAAACCAACAAATTCTGACAAACTCCAAGCATTGATTATGCAAGAATGGACTGGCATCAGTCTGGATTTGGTCCAGAAGTTGAAATTTATAGCATGCCAGGGAGAATTGCAGAGGACTTGAAAAAGAAGGGTCAGCACTGTAAATATTGACTTATTGCATGAATTATGTGTAATTCTCAATAAAAGCTTTTGAAGCTGATGAAATGCTTCTAATTATATTTCACTATAACATAGAAACACCTGACAAAAACATATAGAAACTCTGAAGCAGCAGACTTTATGAAAATGTCATATCTGTGTCATTTTTAAAACTTTTGGCCCTGACTGTATACAGTAATCCCCCACACTTTGCGGTCTCAGTACATCGCAGAAGTTTCAAAAATATTCATAGAAAAAAATATTCAAAAAAAAAAAAAAAATGGAAAAAAAATTCAAACAAAGGCTGAAGCGAACCCCATCACATCAAGAACGAGTCTCGGGAAGCAACAAGAGCTGACAGGGGAGGCCCCATGAACGAATATCAAGGCCTGTGATTGGCTGCAATGATGGTCATTACTGTGTCGTCGGCTGTCTGTATGCTGATTGGCTGACTATTTAATTCAGTAAAGGGCAATTTGTACAAAAAAGAAACATATAAATTGCAACTTTTCCATCATTTTTGTTCAAAACAACGGCAAATTAAGTTATAGGAAATGCATTCCATTGGGTCTTGACTCGTCTCCTTTTTAACATATGTAGTTGCAGAGGCCGTTATTAGATTAAATGTTATTACTCTGGATGCATCATTAGTGAAAAAGCGAACCGTTACATTCAGAATTTTTTCATGTTTTGGGTGGTTGATTCAACAACATTCAGAGAAAACGTCCATCCTTGGAGCTGATCAGACAGACGTTTCTAGAACTCTGGAGCTGTGGACACGAGTTGTTAAGTGATCGTTAATGATAAGTCGTGTTCCACAGTGCGTAAATACGATCGGTCATCCGGGCCGCTATATCCGCTCTGGCTGTTGCTCCGGTAAAAGGCTTGTTGTGTGTCGGAGCGCACGGACAGCTGCTTTATGCCCGGCATCTCCTTCGTGAGGGCTAAGAGCTTTTTTTGCCGCTAGTTGCATAGACTAGCTTCTTGGACTCCGTTAGCTTCTGGCACCAGCTCCCAAAACGGCTCTCCGTCCACGGCTCGCCTTACCTGCATTAAAGACCACTCAGAGATAACATGTTTCTGTTTGTGTTTGTGTGTTTTTTAAGAAAATCCTGAATCAGAGTCAAACGCCGGAGATCCGGCATGGTGCCAGAATACTTTAAGCCCTGGGCAATGGCTACTGACGCACTGATTGGTTTAACAGGTGGAACGTCCTAACCACTCCTACGCATAATGTAGCGGGTAGCACAGGTGGGATAGCGGGTTTAGCAAGGTGGAAGATTGCGTTCTTTGCGGGGGAACGCCCCTTCTCGCTGTCCCGCTAACAGCGGCTTTAGTAGATCTGGCTGAAGATCGGGCCCATAAACTGCTCAATAAATGTCAATCCTTTCAGAGGGTTAGGGTTGTGCTATACAGATGTTTGTTAGTCACTTCACTTCAATCACAGAAATGTCTTTTACGTCTCCTTTAACCAACAACCAGTAAAAAAAACCCAAACAATAAGTGTCATGAAAGGATTTATTGTGACAAAAGCAACAACTGAATTATCATTTCATACTATGGAATGAAACTAAAGATCAAGGCAGCTGTGGGTGAAACATAATCACAGTCCAGTCACTGCTGCTCATCCACTACGTGACCAGTTCAAGTCAATTAAGAGCAAAGATGGAGTGAATGTAGACAAACGGGGAGAGGAATGCCACCAGGGGGCACCACTACAGCTACAAGACACTGGTGCTGAGTCAACAGCCAACAGGAAGACGTCCCTCGTGTCCATCTGAAGGACAGTGTCCATGTCTGAATGGAAGAGCTGAGCTGCAGGGGGCCAGCGCTGATCTGTAGTACCATCTTCGTCAGGTCTTCACCGACACTGGGCTCGGCTCTAAGGTGCCAATGGTCCCATTCACACTGAAGCTCTGTTTGACCGCTTGGCAAACAGAAACCAGTCTAATATGGACCAGAACCAGCTGTGTTCTCAGGAAAAGTGCATAGATATAATATGTTTGGAATGATCTCTACAGTAAAATAAATCTCAGTTAAATACACTGTTACAGGATTAACATTCACTCAGTGCTTCTAAACATTAGTTTTCTTGTGCTTCTGCCTGCGTCGTCAAACCTTAAAATGACTCACTCAATTCCTTTGACCTTCAACTCATCTCTGACTCGTCTGAGGTAATCAGGATCTGGATATCCATAGCTGGAAAGAGCCACAGAAATCAATCAACTTCACGCAGACGGTCTTTATACTAATATGGGATTAATGATTATATCTATGGAGCCCCGTTTGGGTCATAATTCAATGAATAATTGACTCTATTATTATGAAATATTTCCATTATTATGATAATGGTTTCGTTTTTCATAAGAATGAGCTTTTACTAGGGGTGCACGATAACTATCGGGCCGATAACAGGAAATTATGACGTCATCCCGATAGTCCGATATCACGACGAATAGCCCCGATAACGTATATATTTTTGTCAACACGGCAGTGCCTCGCTCCCTCTGAGTCTTGAATGAGCGGCAGTGAATGTTATGTTCAAGTAACGTCGGCATAATCAGAAAAACGATTACTCAATAAAGAAAATCAAGAATACCCCCTCATGCCAGAAAACAACTCGTTAACTCGGTCATAATTTTGGTAGTTGCGGACTTGAATTGATATTTGCAGTATTCTTCCACATGTTACACATAAAAAAAGGAAAAACATTGAAAAGGCTGAAATAACGACTAGCAAACGAGGAAACCTAAGAATTTAGTTACACCATGAATGCAGCATGCATTGTGCTGATCACAACAAATATGGCGTCGCAGAACTTCGGTTAAAGTTTCAGAAGAAGATAGTTTGGTGGTTATTTGTGACGAATCCTCAGAGCGAATTCTACAAGGAGGGAAGCACAAGCTTTAATACGCAAAACCCGATTGGCCACCTACAAAATAACACGCTTCGTCCATGGAATTTTGAAATAGCGCTAACGGAAGCTAATGCTAACATGCTCAAGCCAGCAGCAGCCTCTCCTCCCCTCCCTCTGCTCTCCCTCATTCCTCTCATCTAAAGCTTCCATGAGATTAAAAAATAAAAACTACTGAACCTCATTTACTCTAATTAAAGGTATTATTTAAATGGAACCACAAGCCAAAATCCTTTAAATGTTAATCTTTTTCAGTTTGTAATTTTGATGCATGTATTTCCATCACTTCAAGGAGCCTTTATTATTTATATCAGTCAGTAATGAACCTTATTTAAGTCGATGTGAGATATCAAATAGGTTTGTTTTATAGCTTTACGAAAATGTTTGAGAGACTAGTTTTTTGAAATAGTTTTTCATTGGAAAAAATAAATATCTGTTCATGTAAAAAGTCAAAACTATTTTTGATATTGTTCATAGCATTGATGTAATGATCTTAGGTGTATATGTGTGTGTTATCGGTTATCGGTATCGGTTTTAAAAAATAGTTATCGTGCATCCCTTGCTTTTACATAATAATGGCTTTGTTTTTCATAAGAATGATTTGTGTGTCAATCACAGCAGAGAGGGCGGAGCCATTTATGTGATTGGCTGCTCTTTCATTCAGGCATAAGCAACAGAACAGTGAATATCGATAGTGGGCGAGAGGTGCGAGTGTATATACTCCAGGCCAGTAGGTGGCAGAATGCACCTCAGTTTACGGTTTAAAAGTTGACACATCGACTAATGAACACGTCAAGGTTTCCCGTAGCTCAGTCCAAGCTGCCATAGCTACAATCGGACTAGGAGTGCACCTTGATGACGCCACAACCCGCTGCTAACGGGACCTCACGGCCAAAACTAGTCGATGTCAGAGCGTAGAATCGAGAAGGATCAGCCAATGAGCATGCAGGTTAACCACTGGTCCCGCCCACTGGCAAAATGTCATTATTATGTAAAAGCTCATTCTTATGAAAAACGAAGCCATTATGTAAAAACTGATTCATAGATAAAAAGCCATTCTGAAATAAACTATTATGCATTAAACTAAGATTAAATAATAATAAAAATATATTTCATAATAATTACATTTTTTCATAATAATGGGAAATATTTAATAATAGTAAACATGTATTTCATAATAATGGCAAACATTTCATAATAATGGATACATATTTCATAATAATAAATACCAGTATTTCATAATAATAGACTCATTTATTCATTGAATTATGACCTAAACGGGGCTCCATACATATCATTTTAATGGTAACATTTAACTTATTAACAAAGAAATGAATACACGTAAATTCCTTTTACAAAGAAGGAGCTAAAACATGTCAGAAACACCGCCAGACAGCCTCCAAACGTGAAAACTTGATTTAAAAAAAAGAGTAATTTTGCAAAGTTAAAGTCCTTACTGAGATGGTCCTCCGTGCATTGAGGTCTTGTGGTGAATATCGTTCCATGTGACCGTGTTGTTCCTGCCGCTGGTGGTGGATCGTCCAATCGTGAAGATGAGCCTCTGGTCAAAAGCTCGCTTCAACAGACTCAGGATCAGCCTGCCTTCAGAGTTGTTTGGGAGGTAGGCTGTTCGGGACGCACCTTCGAAAGGCTGACCCGGGTTAGGATGCTCCTCCTGGAAACATCAAATGTTGTTGAACACCCCCACTGCTTGTGGACAGTAATAAGTAGCCCAACACCAAGCAGTGACCTTCCTCTCTGAAGGGCCCAGCACAACCGTTTAACAGGGGAAACCCCAGTACCACAAAGATGGTGTCCACTGGGTGGCAGCACAGACCGCAGCCGGTCGTTACCGCTCACCGCCTGATTAGTAAGGGTTAGGACAAACCGGGGAAGATCATCAACAAGCTGAACCTCACAGGAAATTCCAGGATGATCCTGTCTAGTTTGTCTGGATTAACTGGAGGAAGTTGTAGGAGAGAGGGGCGTGTCTGGAAACCCCCAGAGGAACGTGAACCCCGCCCCCTTCAGGCTGATTTCTGTTTCCATTGTAGCAGCTACACATGTAGGCTACACACGGCCCCTGCACCATCTCTGGTGTTTATACTTGTATATTGTTGTTGTTGACGTCGCTCTGTAATACCACCACCAACCATTAGATGGCAGCGCAGGTTCTTTTCTGCATCGCTGTAGCTCGCTGTAGCTAATGAACCAGGATCCTTTTATCACAGCTCTGAATTCACTTTCCAATAGTCTGGAACCCTCGTTGCTGTTAGGAAAACTGATATTTGCAGATAAATAATGGCTAATAAAACTAAATAACCATAGGTATTTTAAAGGGCTGGGCAAGTTAACGCGTTATTATCGCGTTAACTCATTCATTTATTAACACCAACATTTATTTTATCGCGCGTTAACGCATGTTGCTCACCTGCTTTTGTTTTGAAAAGTCTGTTACTGGCTGCTGCGGAACCGGAAGATAGTAAACATAAGGAAAAGCTAAAACAGACATGGAGAACGGTAAAAATCAGTGAACTTTACAGTTCAGGTAGCAACTCAGGTAGAAATATTAACAATTCTATCTGAAAAAAAATATTTCTAGCAACAAAACTTTCCGCGTCATTCCTCCATGTTCCATCAGATCTGCTCCATGTGTTCACTGTCCTGCTGTTCTCTAGCTGGTTACTGCAGTGCGGCTCCATCTAGTGGCACAGATGTGTAACGACAACAGAAAGTCCAGTCCTCCATTATAAAACACATTCAGTTCTGTGTCCAGTTTTTTAATTTCATATTTTTGATCCAAGTCTAAAATTGAAATATAAAAAAAAACTAGCATTTTTTTCATTTTTTTGTGTTAGATTAAAAAACAAAAAAATGTAATAAAATGTCACTTTTTAATTTTTTTTTAATTTTTGATTGATAATTGAAAATGGAAAGAATGAATGATACAAGGATTGGTAAAGTTCCTGAACTTTAACATGGACATTTTCATTTTAAAGTTCTCCCAGACGGAGGATTCAACAGAAACAAGGTTATTTGTAACAACTGACAAGTTGAACTCCCCGTTAAAAGTTTCTGCTGTTACCTCAGAAATTACCTGTTTTAATGTTCTGATTGTGCTGAGACACAATCATTTTGTTGGATTTTGTTTATAAACTTTTTTTTTTTATTTTTTTTTAAATAAAACAGGATGACATTAATGCCCTGGCAGTGGCCTTAAGCTTTATTTTATTTTACATTTTTTAAGATGAGATTTACACTAAATATGTGTTACTGACAAGTGCTGATGTTAAAAGTGTTTGAACAACAAATGTTATGACACTTTAGTTCATATGGCAGCAGAACATTTCAATAAAAGTGCATTCGACACTACTTTTGAATTCATTATTTTATTTTGTGTATACAATGTGATTAATCGTGATTAATCAGGGAATTGATGTGATTGATAGTGATTAAAAATTTTAATCGTTGCCTAACTCTAGTATTTTTTTGTGACGCGTGAGAATAAGATGAGTGATGTTTGTGACGCACAGACGGATAACATATAAGTTATGCAACTCTGCAGAAAAAGGCTATTAAAACATTAATCCAGGTTCCCCAAACACCAGTAGCAGCTGGTTTGATCTCAGCGTTGTGTTTCCCAACACAGATGTAGCATGTCATCGTTCAGGCGTTCTCTAAAATGTTCCCTGTATGAAACTGAACCCGGTTCAGCTTCATGAAGGGAAGGAGACAGGAAGTAACTGGAGGTATGTTGACGTAAAACTGCTCCTGACCAGGTTTAGTTCAGTCAGTTACCTTGGTTCAACTGAACCCTCCAGATTAAGGGTTAAGTTACCTCGTTTTGTGAAACAGAAAACCCAGTTTCTACAGAAACAGACCCCAGATCAGCCAGCTGGTCTACACCTGTGCAGAAGCTCGGTTCTGATATCTGCAGAGCTCCATCTGAACTTGTTTTTTTTTAACTCATAAACAGCTGCAGTGCTCTTACCTTCTGAATGCCACTGGGAATGTAATAATGGATGACAATAGTTTCATATTTCTCATATCCAGGCAAAGACGAGGACGTTCTGGTGTGGTCCATGGCGCCCCCTTCAGGCTGCGTCCCTCTCAGGGCGCCGTAGACCTTCCCACAGAGGGGACACACAGGTTTGTAGTTGAAGGCTGTTTTCAGACAGCTCCTGCAGAAGGAGTGTTTGCAGGGCAGCATCTTTCTCTCCTCGGCCTCCATTGGCTCCATGCAGATGGGACACGCCTCCTCTTCAGGACGTTTGCTTTGTTTCTGTGGAGATTTGCTGCTTGGAACGTCTGCGGAAACTTTTCTGAGCGGACTTTTACTGGAGCTCGGCCTCCGTGAGAGAAACTCCTCCAGTTTAGCCACATGCGCGAACGTCCCGATGACGGTGGCGTCGCGCCCGTTGTCATGTGGTTGAAAAAGGAGGCGTGGAAATGCTCTACGCAGGTCTGAGAGGTCATGTGACCCCAGATGGATGGGAGTGACCTGCAGGTCGGAGGCGGTCCTCTGGTAGAAGGTGATGAACCTCCATCTCACAGACTCAACGCCCAGCCCGTCATGAGGCTGTGAAGCTTCGCTACGGAGTCTGAAGGTCACCTGGACGGTGCCGTGGGGTTCACCGGGCGCTGCACTACTGTCAACTTTCATGGAGGAAGTAGTCCCCCTCAATCCGACTGAGTTTATCTGGACATGTCTGCTTTATGTAGTCCAGAACGAGCTGGGACACCTTCACGGGACGACGCAGTCTGTTCACGAGAGTCTCCAGCCTGCTCAAACGTCCCAAACACCTTGAAACAGGAAGCCTTTGTCTCGTACGTGTAAGGGGCCAGAATCTTCTTCAACCTCTCAGGGCCTCCGTGTTCATCTGCGTTGATGAGGAGACTGATGCCTGTGATAGGCTGCAAAACAACAAAGCTACATTCATTATTTCAGACATCCGGACAGTATTTACTGAAGTTAGAAGTCCCTCTTTAAGGCCCATGTTTTTTTTTTTTGTGTGTGTGTGTAAAAACTAGGGCTGGGCAATGATTAAAATGTTTAAATTTACAGTCCAGTCTGGTGTACTTGAGGAGCTGCCGGCGTCCAGCACTGCTTTTCATGTTCCGGTCCTGTGGTCCGAGTGCTAACTCCAGTTGACAGCCAATAAAACCAGTTAACAGCCATTAAAACCAGTATATCTCCATAATGATGAAATGATGAATCAAAACTACAAAATGAAAAAACAGGCCACAGAACTGATTTTGTTTTATAATGGAGGACTGGACTTTCTGTTGTCATTACACATCTGTGCCACTAGATGGAGCCGCACTGCAGTAACCAGCTAGAGAACAGCAGGACAGTGAACACATGGAGCAGATCTGATGGAACATGGAACATGGAGGAATGACGAGAAAGTTTGGTTGCAGTCCAGAATTTTTTTTTTTTCAGTCAGAATTGTTAATATTGCTACCTGAACTGTAAAGTTCACAGAATTTTATCGTTCTCCATGTCTGTTTTAGCTTTTTAGCAGTAACAGACTTTTCAAAACAAAAGCATGTGAGCAACATGCGTTAACGCGCGATAAAATAAATGTCGGCGTTAATAAATTAATGAGTTAACGCGATAATAATGCTTTAACTTGCCTAGCCCTAGAAAAAACATAATAGAAATAATCTGAGAATAGTGACACAACCTCTGATAGACAAAAACAGAATATAACTTTTTTATTTCTCTATACCTGTGGTGCGCAAACTGTGGTACGCGAGCGCTCTGGTGGTAAGCGGGAGAACGTCAGGGCTTTCCACATTTTCACTTTTTTTTTTTAATCGGAAACATACAATGCATTATGAATACATTTCAAACGAAATTCAGGTAACAATAAATAACCACAATAAGGAATAAACATCTCTCCTGTGTGTTTAAAGCTAATTGAGAAGGTATATATGGCTATATATTAAAGTTGGTCATTATGGTGGTACTCAGAGAGCTGAACAGTTTCTCAGGTGGTACACAGCGTTAAAAGTTTGAGAACCACTGCACTATACCATTAACTATTTAACTTTTACTTTGAAGGGTTACACTGGTAATTTCCGGTTTATATTTACACTTTATACTTCTTTAACTAAGCATTTTCACGACGAAAACTGGATACTGTGGCAATAGTTTGCCTTTGTAGCTGCCTCGGACACAGATTCACCACCACGTTGCTGTTTGAACTGAAATAATGACTAAAAACCACACGTTTCACCTCCAGCTGCTCTAAAGCTCCCGCTGTCACAACTGCCCGCCTTTAGTGCAGTTACCTGATTCTTCACGTCAACATCTGGAACAACCTCCATCTGTAGAGATCTCCCGGTGCTGCTCTGCAGAAAAACAGTTTGGCAGGGCTAACAGGGCTAACAGCGAACAGAGGTCTGTTTCCAGGCCAACCAGCGTTGCCAGGGCGGAAATGTAGGATTATCGTAGAGACTCTAAATTATCGTATTTTGAGGGAAATTGTCGTACATCTATCATAATTAAAATAACAAGCCCAACGATGCGCTTTAGTTAAATATAATCACTCTAGGCACTCACGGCTCAGTACGGAGTGGGTTAACGGCACCACATCAGCCCCAACTTACAGATGCGTTAGATTAATGTGTCCCCCCCAAAAACAAATGAGAGGCGGGAACTAATGAGCCAAATTATGAGGCCTGGAGACTTAATTTTTCCCCTTTCTTTTTCTCTTCTGCTTCAACTCTGTTTGAATCTCGCTGGACTTCCTGATCTGGTCGGGACTGTGGGCGTCTGGTGGGCGGGCGCAGCTGACCATTCAGCCAATCAGGCTCGTTGTTCTGAGACAGACACTCGGATCTCCCGCTCAGGAAAGCGCGATTGGCTGGAAACACGTCACATGGGAACAGCTGCCTTCAGGGTTCACAAAACAAAACTCTCGGCAGACAGTTGCGGCAGGCGATAATTTGAAATTGGTCAAATTATCGTACATTTGGTCTTTTTTTTTTGGATTATTGATGGTACAGAGGGCAAAATTATCGTTCAAATGCCATAATTATCGTACTCATGGCAACGCTGAGCCCATTACTTCACTTTCAGTTTCACGTGTGTTTTCACTTGCCATCGCTTGACGTTCGCCGCCCCCTGGCGGTGACGAGAGGAACTGCCAGCGAATGCTGCACCGCCATCGTGGGAAAAAATAACACTCAAGGGATAATTATCTTTGCTTGAGTATTTCTTTCTTTCCTTTTTTTTTTTTTTTTACATATGTGTCTCACGATTAGGAGACGTGTGATTTAGGACCATTCTACCCGTTAACCATTCAGTATCTTAGACAAGCATATGCAAAAGATGAAATTTGTTATGGGGAAAAAGTGTGTCGTAGATAAAATCCCACATTAGAATTGAAATATCCGCGCTGCCCTGAAGGCAGCCTGCTGACACTGCAGTGTAGGTGTTTGACCAGCAGAGGTCGCTGGAGCTCCACGCAGCTATGACCAGTGATTGAAGAAGTTAGTTCTGTTTCGACCATATGGTCTGATATACTACACCATATCGTTCAATTAAATATAACACAATATAGTGCCACAGGCTTATTCTTACTTATAAACACTTAAATCTTCTACCTAAATAGGTTTTGCTAATTTTGTTGCTCTGCTATTTTTTTTTTTTAAAGAATAATTATCATTTTATAGTCTATTTATGACACTGCAATCATTTTTAAAAATCCCAAACTGTAAAGTAATCAGGAAGCTGTATGAAAATAAAATGTTCCCAGGGCCATTTCTTGCTTTTATTGGCCCCTGTGGAAGACTGTTGGGGGTCACTATTCTGCAAAACTGCAGTGTGATGGGGGAGTCCAAACCCTTCAAGAGATGCGCTAATCTGTTCGACTTTTAGGAGAAAACAGGCGAGATTTATGAAAATAACTAACACAAAAGCTGCCGAGGCTGTCTGAGGCAGAATTATGTCACATTAGAGCCGTTTGAGGGGAAAAAGCTAAGCAGCAGGGAGGCGGCACAATTCCACGAAAACAACTAAGAATTTCTAAAAAAAATCAAACTCTTTTACTATATACAGCTTTAAATTTTCAAGAATTCTTTTATTTTTATGTGTTAATCTCTATACATCCAAATCTGAAAGAGAAAGGGGCCTTTATGTGACCGCCCAGACCTGAGGAAGTCCTTCACAGTGCAGTACCTGCATGCGGCCACTAGGAGGCCCCAGATACCTGCCTGTCCTGCAGACAGAGCGGCTCTGGGGGGGGGGCGCGGATTAAAAAGGGTAATATTTCCCTCTGTAATGTAGTCATTAGTGTTGAAGCAGAAAAATAAATAAAAAGAAAAGAAATGTTTGCACAGCGCTGAGTTTCTGTCTGCGTGTCATCTGCATCCTGTCAGCAGGACGATGATCTTCTCAAAGGTGTTACATGGAAGATTTAGATGCAACTTCTGAAGAAGGGTTGTGAGTTTGAAGGTCTGGACCATTCAGGTGGTTTAACACAATATCCAGAGGGAAAGACATAAGCAATGGTGGTAGAGAAACATCCTGTTACTTTGTGTAAGAACACAGTTAAAGCACTTTAGTTTCAGGGAAATATGACCTCAGATGAAGAAGAACATATACAGTTTTATTACCACATCATTGTTTATTTAACAACAGGATAAACAACAACAACAGCAGTAATAATAATAACAACAATATAAATTATTACTATTATATTACTATTATTGGTGTTATCGGTGTTAACAGCAATAATAATAATAATAATAATAATAACAGTAATAATAATAATAAAAAAAATGTTGTTATTAATAATAATTCTTCTTATTATATTGATTATTACAATAACAACAATAATAATAATTACTGTTATTATCAATACTCTTTCTTGTTATTGTCATTATCAACATTAGTATTTTTATTATATTTATTATTATTGGTGTTTTTCACAACAACAATAATAATAATAACAACACCAATAATAATAATAATAATAATTACCTTTGTTATTATTAATAATCATAACAAAAGTAATAATTATTATTATTATTGGTGTTTTTAACAGTAATAATAATAATAACACCAATAATAATAATAATAATTACTTTTGTTAAATAATCTTTCTTATTATTATCATTATCAACATTAGTATTTTTATTATATTTATTATTAATTGGTGTTATTAACAGCAATAATAATGACAACAACAATAATTATTATTATTGTTGTTATTATTATTAATAACAATAATCTTTCTTATTTTCATCATTATTATTATCATTATCATTATTATTAATATCATTATTATCATTATAATTATTTCTACTGAGCAGCATGGTGTCTTACTGGTCAGCCCTTCTGCCTCCCAGCAGGAAGGTTCCTCCAGGTCCTCCAGCTTCCTCCCACAATGCAACATGCATGTCAGGTTAACTGGTGGTTCTAGATCACCTGTAGGTGTGAGTCTGGTTGTTGGTCTCCACGTGGTCCTGTGATGGACCGGTACCTGTCCAGGTACCAGGGGTCTCACCCAGAGCTGGATGGACGCCAGCAGGTCCCTGGGGGGCTGCAGAGACCTGAGCTGGTTTAGATGGTGGATGGATGGAATATTATTCGTATGTGGGCAATCATAAGTACCCCCGCCTGGCTTAGCAGCGTGACAGGTGCTGCTGCTCACCGGACCTGGATAAACGGATCATCAGCAGGTGTTGAAGCATGTAGGTTTGCTGGTCTGCAGCGTTCAGATGTGTGTTAACGCAACGCCACCAGGAATGGTTTCTGAAAAAGGCTGTAAATCCATTTCCAACCAGTTTGGATTTCAAAGTTCTACAGCGAGAGAGATTATTCACGAGTGTAAAACAATCAATACGTCAATAAAAAAGACGTACGTGACACTAAAATGGACAAATAAGACCCACTTCTTTTTCTGTTGTATTTCTTTTTCTTCATTATCTTTTTTCCATCTTTTTTTTCAAAGGCTTTGCTAATTGTTGCTAATCTTAGTGTTGGAGTCACTGAGTCCAGTGATGCAGAACTGAAATAACTACATGGAAATCAAAAGTCTCTATCTTTTCCTTGAACTTAATATTATTAAATAGAAAATGTCCTTAAATGTAATAAAGAAGACGTGTCTTATTTTTCTTTTTTATTGATGAATTCACACACGGCCTGGAGTCACTGAGTCATGTGACCTGCAGATGAATATCCACCCTGAAACCAACTTCACCAGGTCTGTACATGAATATCCAACCTGAAACTAACTTCACCAGGTCTGCACATGAATATCCAACCTGAAACTAACTTCACCAGCTCTCCTCTGACCCACTTTCGTGCGTCTCTGTGGGGCGTGTGCACGTGATTTCCTCCTCACTTTGTTCCTTTGGATATTAGAAATAAAAAGTGGTGTGAGCTTGAAAACATCACGCTGGCTGGATTGAAGAGGTTTAGACATCTGTCAGATTCAGCCAATAGAATAGAGGCTGCATTAGTGATATTGAAAAAAAAAAAAACTGGTCTGGGATTAAGTCCAGTTTCTAATCTGATCACAGAAGTCAGATGGAGGGAAAACAAGTCTCCCAAAGCTGCATGGATAGCAGGAAGAGATCAGCAGGAGGAACGGGACGTCCTAATGAGGATGCACTTATGTCATTAACTGAGACTGAAAACAGCAGCAGTGGGACACGTCAGAGCTGTCTGTCACATCTAATCCTCTGAGGTGACCATGGGGGGGGGGGGGGGGGGGGGCGGGGGGGGGGGGGGGGGGGGGGGGGGCTGGGCCTCGGCCTTAAACTGTCTGCATGGAGAGAGGAGCCCAGGGTTCCTGGATGTGATGGAGACCAGGAGGTTTTTATTCCAGGGTCTGAAACAGCAAAGCTGCCTAATGAAGACAGAAATAAACCTGTGATTTAACTGTCATTACAAAGGAACATATGCATTTATTTATTTTATTTTATTTTATTTTATTTTATTTTGTTTTGTTTTGTTTTGTTTAATTTTATTTTATTTTGTTTTGATTTATTCTGTTTTATTTTAATTTACTTATTTTATTTTGTTTTATTTTACTTTATTTTGTTTTATTTTATTCTGTTTTATTTTATTTAATTTTATTTTACTTTATTTTGTTTTGTTATATTTTATTTTTATTTTACTTTATTTTGTTTTTTTTATTCTGTTTTATTTGATTTCACTTTATTTTATTTTATTTTGTTTTGTTTTACTTTATTTTGTTTCATTTTATTCTGTTTTATTTTATTTTATTTTATTTTATTTTATTTTATTTTGTTTTATTTTACTTTATTTACTTTTATTTTATTCTGTTTTATTTTATTATTTTATTTTATTTTATATCTGAGCATTGATGAAATTATTTTTGTATTTTTCTGTTTCCATTTCGGTTTATTTCCACAATAATAATTTTGTTTCATATCTTTCCTAAATTTCTCATATTATTTATTAATAGTTTTTAATTGTTGTTATAAATTCACATGAACTGATTTCTCTTTGCTTCTTTGGGTTTTTCCAGGAATCAGTTTTGTTCTGCAAATGAGAGTCTTTTATTCAAAGCGTGTCATGGTGTCGCCTCAGCAGCTGATCAGCTGCAGCTCCAGGCTTCCACCAGCAGAGGAGGAGGAGGAGCCCCTGAGGGCCCCTGAGGGATCCTGTGGGCTCCCTGGGGTCCTGAGGGCTCCTGAGGGGTCCTGTGAGGGCTCCTGAGGGCTCCTGAGGGCTCCTGAGGGCTCCTGAGGGGTCCTGTAGGCTCCTGTGGGCTCCCGAGGGCCCCTGAGGGCTCCTGAGGGATCCTGTCGTCCTGTGGGCTCCTGAGGGATCCTGTGGGCTCCTGAGGGCTCCTAGGTGGGCTCCCAGGGCTGAGGGATCCTGAGGGATCCTGGTCCTGTGGGCTCCTGAGAGGGCTCCTGAGGGCTCTGAGGGGTGGGCTCCTGAGGGTCCCAAGGGATCCTGAGGGCTCCTGATCCTGAGGCCTGTGGGCTCCTGTGGGCTCCTGAGGGCTCCTGTGGGCTCCTGAGGGATCCTGTGGGCTCCTGAGGGCTCCTGGGTCCTGTGGGCTCCTGAGGGGGGTCCTGAGGGCTCCTGAGGGCTCCTGGGCTCCTGAGGGCTCCTGAGGGCTCCTGAGGTCTCCTGAGGGCTCCTGAGGGATCCTGTGGGCTCCTGAGGGATCCTGGGTGGGCTCCTGAGGGGGGTCCTGTGGGCTCTGTGGGCCAGGGGCTCCTGAGGGCTCCTGAGGGCTCCTCCTGAGGGCTCCGAGGGTCCGAGGGTCCTGAGGGCTCCTGTGGGCTCCCAAGGGGTCCCGTGGGCTCCTGAGGGCTCCTGAGGGCTCCTGTGGGCTCCCAGAGGGGGGCTCCCCTGAGGGCTCCTGAGGGCTCCCGAGGGCCCCTGAGGGCTCCTGAGGGCTCCTGTGGGCTCCCAAGGGGTCCTGAGGGCTCCTGAGGGATCCCGAGGGCTCCTGAGGGCTGGGGGGTCCTGTAGGGCTCCTGAGGGATCCTGTGGGCTCCTGAGGGCTCCTGAGGAATGTACCTGATACCTGACATTGAAGACCAGTCATTTAAATGTCCCAACTCTCTGCTTTTGGGGCTCAGGACTGCAAGTATCTAATCTAACTGTAGGTCAGCATCTGACTCAGAGCTGTTTCTGTTTCTGGCTGTTTCTGATGCTGGAATTTAAACCCTTTAAGATGATCATCACTATGTTACACTTTGAGACAAAAAAGGTTAGATTTGTGAGTTTAAGGTTCAATTTTAATTTCAACTAACAAAATAAACTTACCTGAAGACAGGTTTAGCTGAGACTTGCCACGCAGCATGTGAGGACCGTTTAATGTATTAAAAAAAAAAAAATCAGGACTTTCTGATGTCATAAAACTCAAAAAGTCTGACTTGATAAATTTGCAACAAAAAACAATCTAAATTTTCTGACTTCCATCAACTGTAAATTTGGAAGAAAACTGAAATTTTGATTTTATACTCATTCAGGAAACTCTGCCTGCATCTGATTATTCTGCATTTATTTGACTAATGTCTGCACGGGTATTAATAGTCCTTTTCCTTTGTTGGGTCAGATAACTAATGTTGCACGGGTATTAACAGTCCTTTTCTTTGTTGGGTCAGATAACTAATGTCTGCACGGGTATTAACAGTCCTTTTCTTTGTTGGGTCAGATAACTAATGTCTGCACGGGTATTAACAGTCCTTTTCCTTGTTGGGTCAGATAACTAATGTCTGCACGGGTATTAACAGTCCTTTTCCTTGTTGGGTCAGATAACTAATGTCTGCACGGGTATTAACAGTCCTTTTCTTTGTTGGGTCAGATAACTAATGTCTGCACGGGTATTAACAGTCCTTTTCCTTGTTGGGTCAGATAACTAATGTCTGCACGGGTATTAACAGTCCTTTTCTTTGTTGGGTCAGATAACTAATGTCTGCACAGGTATTAACAGTCCTTTCTTTGTGTCAATAACTAATGTTGCACGGGTATTAACAGTCCTTTTCTTTGTTGGGTCAGATAACTAACTCTAAAGTCTTTGTTGATGTTCATACTAATGTCTGCACGGGTATTAACAGTCCTTTTCTTGTTGGGTCAGATAACTACGGGTATTACAGTCCTTTTCTTTGTTGGGTCAGATAATTGTCACGGGTATTACAGTTCTTTGTTGGTCAGATACTGCACGGGTATTTCTTTTCTTGTTGGGTCAGTAACGGTTTAACAGTCCTTCTTTGTGGGTCAGATAACTGTATAACAGTCCCTTACTAATGTCTGCACGGGTATTAACAGTCTTTCTTGTTGGGTCAGATAACTAATGTCTGCACGGGTATTAACAGTCCTTTTTCTTGTTGGTCAGATAACTAATGTCTGCACGGTTTAACAGTCTTTTCTTTGTTGGGTCAGATAACTAATGTCTGCACGGGTATTAACAGTCTTTTCTTGGGTCAGATAACTAATTCTGCACGGTATTAACAGTCCTTTTCTTGTTGGGTCAGATAACTAATGTCTGCACGGGTATTAACAGTCCTTTTCTTTGTTGGGGGTCAGATAACTAATGTCTGCACGGGTATTAACAGTCCTTTTCGGTAACTAATGTTCTTTCTTTGTTGGGTCAGATAACTAATGTCTGCACGGGTATTAACAGTCCTTTTCTTTGTTGGGTCAGATAATTTGCACGGGTATTAAACAGTCCTTTTTTTGTTGGGTCAGATAACTAATGTCTGCACGGGTTAACAGTCCTTTCTTTGTTGGGTCAGATAACTAATGTCTGCACGGGTTTAACAGTCCTTTTCTTTGTTGGGTCAGATAACTAATGTCTGCACGGGATTAACAGTCCTTTCTTGTGGGTCAGATAACTAATGTCTGCAGGGTATTAACAGTCCTTTTCTTTGTTGGGTCAGTAAGTCTGCACGGGGATTAACAGTCCTTTCTTTGTTGGGTCAGATAACTAATGTCTGCACGGGTATTAACAGTCCTTTCTTTGTTGGGTCAGATAAACTAATGTCTGCACGGGTATTAACAGTCCTTTTCCTTGGTGGGTCAGATAACTAATGTCTGCACGGGTATTAACAGTCCTTTTCTTTGTTGGGTCAGATAACTAATGTCTGCACAGGTATTAACAGTCCTTTTCTTTGTTGGGTCAGATAACTAATGGGGTATTAACAGTCCTTTCTTGTTGGGTCAGATAACTAACTAACAGGGTATTAACAGTCTTTGTTGGGTCAGATAACTGTCTGCACAGGTATTAACAGTCCTTTTCCTTGTTGGGTCAGATAACTAATGTCTGCACAGGTATTAACAGTCCTTTTTTGTTGGGTCAGATTTAAATATTCAGTCTGATGGTGCTGCAGACGGTCATTCTTTCTTGTGATTCTGTGCACGTGAGTGTGACAGTGTCCTGCAGCAACACCTGAAAATGTATTTCTGTCAGAGAGGAATGAACTCACCCACAGTGGTGTGTGTGTATATGTAGGTGTGTGTTTGTGTGTGTGTGTCTAGTTGTTTTTGTGACATGTCAGGACATTTGAATGATAACACACCTTCAATATCAGTACCTCAGGAAAAATGAGGACATTTTTTGCATCCTCATTTTCAGAGCATACATGTGTGTGTTTGTTTGTGTGTGGTGTGTTTGGTGCTCTGTGGTGAATGTGTGTTGCTCTGTGGTGTGTGTGGTGCTCTGTGGTAAATGTGTGTTGCTCTGTGGTGTGTGTGGTGTGTGTGTTGCTCTGTGGTGTGTGTGGTGCTCTGTGGTGAATGTGTGGTGTGTGTTGCTCTGTGGTGTGTGTGTGTGTGTGTGCTCTGTGCTGAATGTGATGCATGTGTGTTGTTTGTGGTGTGGTGTGTGTGTGTGTTACTCTGTGCTGAATGTGATGCATGTGTGTTGTTTGTGTGGTGTGTGTGTTGTGTGTGTGTTGCTCTGTGGTGTGTGTTGCTCTGTGCTGAATGTGATGCATGTGTGTTGTGTGTGTGTTGCTCTGTGGGGAATGTGATGCAGGGTGTTGTTTGTGTTGTGTGTGTGGTGTGTGTGTTGCTCTGTGCTGAATGTGATGCATGTGTGTTGTTTGTGTGTGTGTGTGTTGTGTGTGTGTTGCTCTGTGGGGAATGTGATGCATGTGTGTTGTTTGTGTGGTGTGTGTGTATGTGTGTGGTGCTCTGTGGTGAATGTGTGTTGCTCTGTGGTGTGTGTGTCTGTGGGTGTAAATGGTGTTGCTCTGTGGTGTGTGTGGTGTGTGTGTTGCTCTGTGGTGTGTGTGGTGCTCTGTGGTGAATGTGTGGTGTGTGTGTTGCTCTGTGTGTGTGTGTGTGTGTGTGTGTGCTCTGTGCTGAATGTGATGCATGTGTGTTGTTTGTGTGGTGTGTGTTGTGTGTGTGTTGCTCTGTGGGGAATGTGATGCATGTGAGTTGTTTGTGTGGTGTGTGTGTATGTGTGTGGTGCTCTGTGGTGAATGTGTGTTGCTCTGTGGTGTGTGTGGTGCTCTGTGGTAAATGTGCATTGCTCTGTGGTGTGTGTGGTGCTCTGTGGTAAATGTGTGTTGCTCTATGGTGTGTGTGGTGCTCTGTGGTGAATGTGTGGTGTGTGTTGTGGTGTGTGTGTGTGGTGTTTGTGTAGTGCTCTGTGGTGTTTGTGTGGTGTGTGTGTTGTGTGTGTGTTGCTCTTTGGTGTGTGTGTTGCTCTGTGGTGTGTGTGTGTGTGTTGCTCTGTGGTGTGCTCTGTGGTGACTGTAATGCATGTGTGTTGTTGGTGTTGTGGTGCTGGGGTCCAGCCAGCGCCCCACAGAGGCCAAGAGATGCTATTTGTTACTCCAGCAAGCAAACATGTTTCTTCTGAATCAGAACAAGGATGGCTGCCAGTGGAGGCGGAGCTTCTTCAGCTGCAGGCGTGTCTTCAGACCTTTCTGGACACGTAGCTTCAGCCATGTTGGACGGATAAGAACCAATCACATTTCATGATCAATGCTCTAACTAAACTTTTGGTTTGGCGTCTCAGCTCCAACCTCATCATTTCAACCTCCACTGAGACTCTGGCAGTGATGAACATCAGCGCCACCCCTGTCCTGTCCTGACGCTGAGACTCAGAGCCTCCAGGTTGGCGCAGCAGCAAGCTTGGCGGGTGAGCATCTGTGGACGAGGACTAGATGGGGACCGCTGGGCTCCTGTAAACAGGTGAATGAAGTTGCATCATCCTATGTGAGAGCTTACTTTCAACCAGCCTGGTGAAATAATCAAATATCCCACCTCCCCAGGAGCTGTGGGAGTACCCCATATATCCACAGAGGCCGCTTTGTTCACGTTAAAATATCAGATTCAATTTCATTTGTGCTTTCTTTTGCCTGACTGCAGTGATCATCTGCAAAAAGTTCCCGCCCTCATCGTGGTTAGACAGCTGTGTGTCGTCAAAGATACAGTAGATGCATTTCACCTTAAAGCGAAAGCTGCCAATAGACGACATAAAGAATTGTTTTCTGTGGTGGTGGTGAATTTAACAGGTGTCATTTCTTTTTTTATATGAAATAAATAGATAAAATGTGACAGGAAGCTAGTCTAGTGGGGCTGGGTCATCAACAGCAGTGAGGAGTCCTGGAAAATTCTGATCTGAGGATCTGAGGATCACCCCTGAGCCAAACTGCATTTCACTGCGCTGTTTTTGTTTGTTTGTGTTTTTCCATGGATTTCCCATTTCATTCCAGCTTTTTCCTGATTTAATGGTTGTATATAAAATAAAGAAGACATCACGGAGATTTTGCTCAGCAGAAGAGTGTCTCTTCTGGCCAAACATCCATAACTGACCTTTCGGTAAGCACCGCCCCCTTCCTAGTTACTGTTACTAGGTGGGACAAACTTGCTGCCCCTGCGTTAAGGACTGTGTTAATTCGCTATTTTTCCGATGCCTATCATCAGTATTTATATTATACTATAATAACTCCATGGTGAAATATTACTGCTGGGGACCTGCAACAGTCACTCGAGGTGTCCAGAACGTTTGGAGGAGACACTTTTATTCCCTTTCCCAAGCCGAAAATGCAGCTGTAGGTTAAGTTGTGTCCGTCCATACAAGCAGCTGAACGTGGGGAAAGTTACAAAACAGACCTACATTTACTCCAAGGTAAGTTAGCTTTGTTTATTAGTTGATTGATTTAACCACCGTTTAGTAAAAGTAATATGATTTAGCAGCAGGGAGGGTGATGAGTGAAAACATCTCTCCGTTAGCATTCCGACTAACTCGCTAGCCACCTATAAGCCTGCCCCGTTGTCTACAAATATATATGGCCCTGGATATTTATTTTGTTAGGTATAAGGTGAGGCTAGTGATGTTAACGTCACTTTATTAATTATATTAATACAATGCTGCGACTGTCTGATGTTAGCATAGCTCTGGTGTGGGACAGACCTATGGACCAGAGCTAATGCTAACAGAGAGATGTTTTCACTCATCACCCTCCTTAATGGAGGAGCAGCGAGAATGTCCGACCTAGCAACAGTAACTAGGGAGGGGGCGGTGCTTACCGAAAGGCCAATTGCATCATCAATATAAATATAATATTGAAATATTGAAATAGGGGGAAAAAACATTTGCACCTTAAGGACCTGTTTTTGTCTAATAATAAAGACCATTTGGCAGCAAGTTTTTCCTCATATTTTTAATATACTGTAGAGCAGTGATTCCCAAAGTGTGGGCCGCGGCCCCCTGGTGGGCCGTCGTGGGACTGCAGGTGGGTTGTGAGAGGTCATTAAAATTGAATATGTTTTAAATTCTCAATCTTTTTTTAAATATGTTTTTAATTACTGTAAAATATTCATTACATGATTAAAAAAACAAGAGAATAAGAAGTAATAAAACAAACCAGTTAAGTTATTCTACTGTCATCTTAACTTAATATGACAAGTGTCACCTATTTGTTGACCCTTCACATTAATATCAGATCATGGTTCCTGGTCCTGTATGTTGATTCTGAAATGGACTAATAGTTTTCGGCAGATAAAATGGATAAAATAATTGCCGTTTGTGGTGGTGTAGTATATGGGCAGTGGCAATCATTTTGACAAATAATTGCTCGCAGCAACATTAAAAAAGAACTAAAAATTAACAATTTAGTTCATTTTTTGAAATGGTGAACTGAAGTAGTTCATTTTAATTTCTGTCTAGAACTAGTTGTGTAGAAAGTGAACTTGTCCAACACTGCAGTCGAAACAAAAATTAAACTAGCAGCAAAACACATCCAGGGACATCCAGAGGTTTTTACATGACATTACTTTTATTCTAAAAAGAACTTTATTCAAAGTGACTTACGAGTTACGGACACAGTAGGTGGCAAAGTGAGGTTCAAACACAGTTCAACTGGGTAAATTGGGGAATTGAACGATGCCCTTCCAATTAAATAGCGACCGCTGTCTCCTGAGCTGCAGACGCTGCGCTAAAGCTGCGACCGCATGACAGAAATGCCTCATTTCTGCATGATTATACGCATTCCATGGAGCGATGCCGTTGTGTCTGCGGCGGTATTCGTTTCTGCAGACTCCACAAGACTCCACGTCTAAACAGTCTAACAGTGTATAGGACAGAAAATATAACCACTCAGCAGTCTCTTTATATACTGAAGCTACGTTAAAAAAAAAAAAAAAAAAAAACCAAACCTATGACCCAAATGATTCCAGTCATCAGTAATAATTATATGACCTACTGTTCTGTAAACACTGGGCCAAGTGGGTTGATCTCATGGTAGCGATTAGAGATCCACTGAGAGATCGGCCTTTGTCTTGTTAATGAGTCAACATGATGTTGATTTATGCGAGTTCAACATTTAAAAACAGAAATAAACTGTTTCTGAGAGTGTTGCTGCTTTTCTGATGTACCGCACGCCGAAGAGCAGCAGGGTTTACAACAATGGTAGACGGTAACTCCGGAGACGTAGATCGCTGCTGTATGAGGAAATGTAAGAAAACATCAACGTTAACTTTTGAATTTTAAGAGCTTTTCAAACTGAGCTCAACAACTAAGCAAATTGGTCTTTACAACATGTTTGTAAGAGGAGGAGGGACAGAGGTTTTGGAGGCCACTGATTTGGCCTCCAAAACCTCTGTGGAGGTGGAGTAGAGCTGCTTGGAAATGTTGTGAGTATACAGCCAATGAGCTTCCAGAACCCAGGAACTTGCTCCGCCCCAGTAAACATCATCACATCTCCTTGACTACGTAGTAGGGCTGGGCAACAATTAAAATTTTTAATCGCCATTAATCGCATGGATTCCCTGATTAATCACGATTAATCGCATTGTATACTAAAAATCAAATAATGAATTCAAAAGTAGTGTAAAGGTCACTTTTATTTAAATGTTCTGCTGCCATATGAACTAAAGTGCCATAACATTTGTTGTTCAAACACTTTTGACATCAGCACTTGTCAGTAACACATATTTAGTGTAAATCTCATCTTAAAAAATATAGAATAAAATAAAGCTTATTGCCACTGCCAGAGCATTAATGTCATCCTGTTTTTTTTAATGAAAAATAAAAAAAGTCTACAAACAAAATCCTAACAATCTAGAGGTCACAATCAGAACATTAAAACAGGTAATTTCTGAGGTAACAGCAGAAACTTTTAACGGGGAGTTCAACTTGTCAGTTGTTACAAATAACCTTGTTTCTGTTGAATCCTCCGTCTGGGAGAACTTTAAAATGAAAATGTCCATGTTTAAAGTTCTGTAACTTTATCAATCCGTAATTATCTGTGTATCATTTTTTTTTTCATTTTCGATTGTCAATCCAAAATTGTTAATTAAACTGTGACTTTTTTTTTTTTCGTATTCGAAAATTCGTATTTTCACAAAAAAACACAAAAAAATGCCTGTTTTTTTTTTTTAATATTTCATTTTAGCAAACAGGCAAAATCTTTTTTTATATTTTATTAAATTTAATAGGTTTACGTGACCCAGAAATGGCTTTATTTTATAATCAAGGAACAGACTTTCTGTTGTCGTTACACATCTGTGCCACTAGATGGAGCCGCACTGCAGTAACCAGCTAGAGAACAGCAGGACAGTGAACACATGGAGCAGATCTGATGGAACATGGAGGAATGAGGCAAGAAAGTTTTGTTGCAGTCCAGAATATTTTTTTAGACAGAATTGTTAATATTGCTACCTGAGTTGCTACCTGAACTGTAAAGTTCACAGTTTTTTACCGTTCTCCATGTCTGTTTTAGCTTATCATTATGTTTACTGTTTTCCGGTTCTGCATGCAGCCAATAATAAACTTTTCAAAACAAAAGCATGTGAGCAACATGCGTTAACGCGCGATAAAATAAATGTCGGCGTTAATAAATGAATGCGTTACTACGTAGCCTAGCTCTCTCACGGCTTTGACTGCGCTGTAATTTGCCACAGTTCACGGCCCCCTAGCCTTCAGCTTTCTTCTTTCTTCCTGCTCATTATCTAGACGAGTGGCCAACTTTTTATCTGGTACTTCTTGTAGAGGAATTTGTAAATGTATGAACTGGCCTCCAGCTCAACAGGCCACAGGTGTGATGCAATCTACCTGAGCAGTGCTAAAACACAGGCAGATAACTGTCATCCAGGGACGACCAGAGCGTTCCTCGTGGTTCATCGAGACAAGGCATTGAAGCGCCTGAACCATGTGTGACATGTGAGCAGGTCGAAGGACATTTATCCAGTCAGCATGACATCACGCTTCAGTCACCTCTATTCCCTCAACTCTCACCTTCGAGGAAACTTCAGGCCAGTGTTTACTCTGCTTCTACTTTCTGCAGCGAGCTGTCTTCTTCTCTGTCTGCAGCTGTCTCCTATGCAAATGTGCTGGCTGAAAGGGCCTGTGGAAAAGTCATGTGGTGTTTTTTTGTTTTGTCTCACTTTTACAGAAGTTCACCGCAGATGTTTTTCATGTTAATCGCTGAGCACTTACTTAACCATTCACTAGTCCGTCAGAATGTAAAAAACATTTTTACATGCTAATAATTAGGGGTGAGTATTGGCAAGGACCTCGGAATACGATATGTATCGTGATACTTGGGTCTCGATACGATATTATCACAATATCACGATATATTGTGATATTCTAATCGCAAAATTAAAAGTAGAGATGAAAAATCAAGTTGCTGTATATGCTCATCAGATGATATTGATCATTCAGAGGACAAATTGAGTCAAAACTATTTGCTTCAAAACAACCTATTTATTGTTTATTCTTAGTGTTTTTGCACATTTAAGTGAATTATGATATTAAATCGGGCGGCAAAGCAAACTCAGCACAAGGAGCAAGGAAATCTGTGTTTGGTAGATGATCTCTTTTTTGTAACAATGTGTCTTGGTAATGAATCTGTAATAAGTACATCAAATAATGAATTCAAAAGTAGTGTAAAATGCACTTTTATTTAAATGTTCTGCTGCCATATGAACTAAAGTGCAATAACATTTGTTGTTCAAACACTTTTAACATCAGCACTTGTCAGTAACACATATTTAGTGTAAATCTGATTTTAAAAAAATGTTAAATAAAATAAAGCTTATTGCCACTGCCAGGGCATTAATGTCATCCTGTTTTTTATGAAAAATAAAAAAAAGTCTACAAACAAAATCCAAAAAAATGATTGTGTCTCAGCACAATCCGAACATTAAAACAGGTAATTTCTGAGGTAACAGCAGAAACTTTTAACGGGGAGTTCAACTTGTCAGTTGTTACAAATAACCTTGTTTCTGTTGAATCCTCCGTCTGGGAGAACTTTAAAATTAAAATGTCCACGTTAAAGTTCAGTAACTTTACCAATCCGTGTATCAATCATTATTCTTTCCATTTTCAATTGTCAATTGTCAAAAAAAAAAAAAAAAATTAAAAAGTGACATTTTATTACATTTTTTTTTTTTTTAATTTAACACACAAAAAAAAAAACCACGAAAAAATGCCTGTTTTTTCATATTTCAATTTTAGACTTGGATCAAAAATAGGAAATTAAAAACGGGCCACAGAACTGAATTAATTTTATAATCGAGAACTGGACTTTCTGTTGTCGTTACACATCTGTGCCACTAGATGGAGCCGCACTGCAGTAACCAGCTAGAGAACAGCAGGACAGTGAACACATGGAGCAGATCTGATGGAACATGGAGGAATGACGACAAAGTTTTGTTGCAGTCCAGAATTATTATTTTTTCAGACAGAATTGTTAATATTGCTACCTGAGTTGCTACCTGAACTGTAAAGTTCACGGATTTTTACCGTTCTCCATGTCTGTTTTAGCTTTTCCATGTTTACCTGCCAATTGTTTTTCAGTTCCGCAGCAGCCAGTAACAGACTTTTGAAAACAAAAGCATGTCAGCAACATGCGTTAACGCACGATAAAATAAATGTCAGCGTTGATAAATTAATGAGTTAACGCGGTAATAACGCGTTACCTGCCCAGCCCTATATATATATATATATATATATATATATATATATATATATATATATATATATATATATATATATATATATATATATATATATATATATATATATGTATATATATATATGAATACATGCACTTATTTAATAGTCTCTCCAGCTGTGGACTTTTCTTGCTGCATAATTAAAAGATGAACAAAATAGGTTTTGTGAATAAAAATGTTATTACCTGACATCCCTAAGCCAGTTACATCCGTGTCCTGTTTAAATATCCAGGTGTACTGACGGAACCAAGCTGATCGCTTTTAGACAATGAAGCTGAAATAACACTTGAATAAAAAGCCGGCGTCAGGAAATGCAGAAAAAAACGAGCACATCAGAGCAGCATGGAAAAATCCTCACTGGGAGGAACTACGGCACGGGGGAGAGAGTCGGCCGAGGCCAGCCAGGCGATTTGCTCGCATACTGAAAAGCACCCAATGACGGATGTCTGGACAGGAAAACAGGGTGTGCTCACTGTGTGGAGGAGAGCAGCTTCCTGCTTTCATGCTACATCTACATAATTTAGCTAATCTCCTCCATTGAGGGAGCACAGAGATGAAAGGCTCACGTACACTGATTAAATGCAATTTAAAGTATTTTGACGAGGCCTCCCTAAATTACCATTTATGAGTCTCTCAGCACAGTACTTGACAAGCATACACCTTTTGAAAATGTACAATTCAGAAGGGCTCAAGTCTCTGGTTCTAAACAGAAATCCCTTTAAGCAAGAAAACAAAGAGCTTGGACTGTGGCCACAGGCTGCCACACCAGTCATCGGCTCTATGTGCACCTCTGCAATTAGAGGAGATGAACCAGATAATTATTTCCAAAGAAAGATTCAAGACCAGCAAAATATACTGCATCTACATCCTTCTAACTTTGACAGAGAATAGACTCAAAACTCCATTAGACTCCAGAGCTTTTACTTACGGTTGATGCTCTTGGTAGCTGAACTCGGGGCTCCCTGAGTTTGTCCACTCAGATAGTCCAACATCGGGGAGCGTTCGGTTTATTCTGGTTTCACACTCGGAAAGCACCTCAGAAAATTGGTGCAACATGCTGTAAAGTGTGGTCCCTAGAGTTTCCAGAAGTTAGATAGGAGGCAGTGAAGTAAGGTGTTAACCTGGTGCGACAGCTTGTTGCGATAGCTCTAATAACAGGCGTCTTTTCATTGTCCTGAGATTTTCTAGTGAAATTCTTTTATGTTGAAACTCCCATTTTAGATGCATTTTCTGCACTAGTCTAGGTGCTACACTGAGGGCCACATCAGCATCATGGTGGCCCTCCAAGGGCCAGCTTGACAGCATGAATGGAACAAAATGCAATGAAAATCAAAATAAATCAAACTACACCTTATTATATTGTTAAATAACCTGTTTCTGTATTTATTATGTATTCAAGTTTCAAATATTTAAGTCATTATTATATTAAACTTGGGGTTTGTGGTAAACATCACTGAGAGTATTCCTTACCTTGGTTTCAGAAGCAGAAGCGGTTCTTTGTTTTTCTTGCAGGCTAAATTTAGCATACTTAGCTCCGTGTTTGCTGTCAAAATGCCGACGTAGATTAAACTCTTTCACGACTGACACCCGCCTCATAACACAAAAGACATTAGGGGTGTGAAAAAAAATCGATTTGGCGATATATCGCGATTTTCGGCTGCCCGATATAATATTGATTTTTCAGCTCCTAATATTGATTTTTTAGGAAAATTAATTCTTTCACTTAAATGTGCAAAAACACTAATAATAAACAATAAATGGGTTGTTTTGAAGCAAATAGTTTTGACTCAATTTGTCATCTGATGAACATATACAACAACTTGATTTTTCATCTCTACTTTTAATTTTGATATTAACTGGGTAGAATATCATAATATTTCGTGATATTGCAACATCGTGATAATATTGTATTGTGACCTAAGTATCACGATATATATCGTATTGCGAGGTCCTTGCCAATACTCACCCCTAAAAGACATACTGTTATTTCAGCTTGAGATACAAACTTGTAATTGTTTTCCCATCGTTCATGAAACTTCCTTCCTTGTGCATCATTTTTTCTTTTCTTGGACATGTTCGGGTTAGCTTTTAAAGGTTTTTCTTAAATCCATTAGTTCTGAAAAATCGTCTTGCTCATAGCTACCATTATCGTTGTGGGTAATGATGAAATGCATGATGGGAGATGTAGTTTGTTGTCAATATGCGCTTTAAAGCGGCGTAAGCTTATTTTAAGTCTTAAAATATTGGTTTAAAATTTAAGCCAATAATGCACAAGCTCTCGAGGGCCACATAAAATGATGTGGCGGGCCAGTTTGGCCCGCGGGCCTTGTGTTTGATACCTGTGATGTAGATGAATGACCATATTCTGGACTCCAGTCTATACACATGTCAGGCAGCAGAAAGAGCGGTACGTTTATTTGTAGTTCCTCGAGTTGTCATGAGCAGAATATCAGGCTCATGACCCAAGGGACATTTGGGGTGAATTCCAATTCCTCCCTTAACCCTCAATCTCAGCCCTCCATAGTAAGTGTAAGGGCTATCTTGTGACATAGGGCCAATTCCAATTCCTCTCTTAACCCTCAATCTCAACCCTCACCCTTAACCCTCAGTCTTTGGCCCTCAATCTCTGCCCTCAAAAGTAAGTGCAAGGACTATCTCGTGACTTAGAAATGGGACACCCCTTGAGTGCAGTTATGTCTTCAGACTGTGGGGGGCGGCCTTACGCCAAAGCTACATCCAGTCTGTCAAGAAAACGACGACGACGAAGAAGAAGGAGAAGAGGACTTAGAAGAAGAATAAGGGTGAATTCCAATTCCTCTCTTAACCCTCAATCTCAACCCTCACACTTAACCCTCAATTTTTGGCCCTCAATCTAAACCCTCGAAAGTAAGTGTCAGGTCTATCTTGTGACTTAGAAATGGGACGCCCCTTGAGTGCAGTTACGTCTTCAGACTGAAATGTATCAGAGCCGTGTTGTCTCTGTATTTCCTGAAATAACACAGGGATAACATTGAAAAGAGCGCTTTATATTCTCTAAATAATATTAGCAAATAACACAATAGAGGATACATTATTCAGTTCATCGTCGCTACACAACAAGGTATACAAGTAATGTGAAGCCAACCGGGACCTGGACCGGGACGGCGGACCGGGACCACCAACGAGTACAAGTAACGTGAAGCCGACCGGGACCGCCGACGGGACCGGGACCCCTGGCCGGGACCACCGGTCCGGCAGCAAACATCGTAAAGTAAAAAAATAAATGTTATGCAACAACGATGTTAATCCATGAAAAAAATCTCAAACAAAGACAATAAAATGGTTTCGTAACATTTATATCTTTAAGATATACGAAGATACTTACGTTTGTAGCTAGCTTTTTTTGTCACCATCATCGAAGATGTCTTGGCTAAATTACCCAGTGCCTTCTGGATAGCCCTTACTTCCAAGGGTGGTGCCAGAGAATCTCAATATTGAGGGCGATACAGCCCTCAAACTCGTCCCTCAACTTGACTTTCTAAGAATCGGGACAGCACTGGTACTTAGCGGGAGCGCGCATTTTTGAGATTGAGGGTTGAGATTGAGGGTTAAGGGAGGAACTGGAATTCACCCTTAGAAATGGGACACCCCTTGAGTGCAGTTAAGTCTTACGCCAAAGCTACGTCCAGTCTGTCAAGAAAACGACGATGACGAAGAATGCGTAGAAGAAGAATAAGATAATATAAATATATATAACGAAGACAGTACGATAGTTTTGTAACGTTAATATGTTTATTAACTACGAAAATAAGTACATTTGTACAGTGGGTCAAGTGGTGGGTCACGACCCAAAAGTGGGTCGCAGACCCATTTTCAGTGGGTCGTGGGCCTTTGCCTGGGGAAGGAAATGCTAAAAAAAAAAAAAAGCATGTCATTTATACTCCTTAACAGTAGATGGCGATAAAAGCCTGTAATGCGAGTTGACACCCGCCAGTTTACACCATAGAAAAAGATCTGCAGAGTTTGTTTCCATATGTTGAGCAGGTGAAACACAGATACAACCAAGAATATATGAGATATGGATTCTCTTTTCTTGAAGACAAAGGTCAGTGAGTGGTTATTCAGATAAAACTATATATTTTGAGTTCTTTTTTAAAATTACTGCTCAGTGGTTGCACTGTTTTATTTCATGTTTTTGCATAAAAGCACTGTTGAGTCTTAAAAATGGCTGTTACTGAAATGTTCTGATTGTTATGTCAGCCTTATGATTAATGCTTAAATAAGTGATTAGATAGTTTTAATAGGAAATTATATATTCAGGAAGTGGGAACTCAGCAAATGCTACATATTTGAGTTCTTTTTGAAACGACTACTCAGTGGTTGCACTTTTTTATTTGATGTTTGTGCATGTTGAGTCTGTTAAAAAGGCTGAAGTTACTGAAGTGAAGTGATTTGGATTTAATTAAAATGCAGCTAATTAAGCATCAAAGGGAATATTTCCCACTTGAAGTCATTTTGGTTATGCCATTTTAGTTTTTAGCCATTTTGGTTCACCAATAAACTTATTTTTTTGTGTTGGCATTCTGTGATATTCTATTTACTATCTCTGATTCAAACTGCACGATCTTTTCATTCAATAAATTTGAGAAGTTGGAAATTTTCCTTGATTTGGGTCGAGGCTTGTCATTAAGGGTGATGGTGGGTCCTGAAGCCAAACCAGTTGAGAACCACTGCATTTGTAGCTAGCTTTTTTCGGCGCCATCCTTTTCGAAGACGTCTTGGCGAAAGTACGCAATGCCTTCTGGGTAGCCCTTACTTCCAAGGGTGGTGCCAGAGAATCTCAATATTGAGGGCGATACAGCCCTCAAACTCGTCCCTCAACTTGACTTTCTAAGAATCGAGACAAGCACTGGTACTTAGCGGGAGCACGCATTTTTGAGATTGAGAGTTGAGATTAAGGGTTAAGGGAGGAATTGGAATTCACCCTTGGTCTTGAGTGCCATTGCCTTGGGTCAGCGTGAACACAAGCAACTGTACTGTACTGTACAGAGAGCAGTCTGAAGAGGTGGTCATGGTACAGCCGCCGTCGAACTCTGCGGCGGTTCGTTTGTGGCGTGAAAGCTCCACGACCTCGGGCCGACCCAACTGCAGGGCGTACAGAACATGTTTGAGCTAACGAGGCTTCCGTAGTGCTCTGGACAGCACATTGTCGGTTGCGAAGGGAAATGTAAAGATGACCCGTAGCACAGCGTTTGGACTGGAGTCAAAAGACGAACTGAAAACGATACAAAGCATGCAGCAGAAAACCACCCTGCTAGCTTGCAGCTGGGCGCAGGCTAGCATGCGTGAAAACCACCCTGCTAGCTTGCAGCAGGGTGCACGCTAGCATGCGTGAAAACCACCCTGGTCACCAAGCGCTTCCTGTTCAGTCGCTGGAGTTCTTTATGTAAGAAGAAGAAGACCACCTCTGAAGATGTCATTACAAACCATGATGAGTGGTTTCTAATATGTCGGATTAATTCAGCTTTACCTTTGTTCTTCACCACTTATTAAAAGGCAAACGAGAACGCCAGAATGGTCGAACCAATTTACCTCTTTTATGTTAATTTAATTATGTCAAGTTCAACGGAAGTTTGCTAAGCTCTGCAGCCTCCGTCTGTGTCCGATGGCGTTTTGACCTCACTCCACTTAGCGCCGGGCTTCCCTCTGGCAGACCGGAGTCACTCTTAATGAACATTAAACCTCCGCCTGGGGAGACGTGGAGGCGTCGCTTAGAGGTGTCGAACTGACAGTCTGACAGATGTCCTATTTAGACTCGCAGCCTCCGTGCACTAATATGCATGCATTTCACGCAGGCAGCAGATACAGTTACTAATGGACCTCTGTCAGGTGACTGCTTTAGCAAAGACCAAGGAGATAGTTACCATGGAAACAGGCATAAATTAAAGCCCCTAAACGAGCAGCAGGGTGCCCGTGTCCTTTATGCTCAGGCAGTTTCCCTCATAAAAGGTACTAAAATTTATGGTCTCACAGAGGAAGTTAGTTTTGAGGCCAACACTTGACATTTTGGTCCTGGCAAGTGCACAAAGACAGCAGGAAGACAAATAGAGACGTCAGGCGCTGGAGACCTTGAGGAGGGCTTTAAACCGCTGCCATTTTTCACCTGTGAGAGCTGGAGAGCCCTTCAGGCTCCGCAGCAGATAACATCAGAAGTTTTTCAAACTGTGTAAACGCATCTCATTATCAGTTCATGTTCACTGCCAAAATGGCAAATGTTTTTTTTTTTTTTTTTGCATCTGAGAAGAAGGGAACACTGTTTACATGAAGGCTGTTAATTATCAGAGCACAGCAGGACGTGCACGTCTGCTTCTTTTACCTTCGACCTGGACTCAGAGAGGATGTTTGGACAAGTAGATGTGCTAAATGACGACCAAAAACCCACCGATGGGAAACGTACCCAGAGAACAAACGATACATCGTAACAGAGAAGAGAAAAGGAAAAAGAGCAGATAATAAAGACAAATAAACATTATTAATGACATCAAATAACGGCTCAGCTCCTTCACTAGGGCTTCACAAAGAATACTGAAATAAATCCAAATAGATGCAATTTATTTAAAGTTTGGATTCATGAAAATAGGGATGTGATCCGATCCAGTATCAGTATCAGGGTCTGATAGGGATGATACTGATCAGATATTAAAATGATTCAATTCAAAATCAAACCCTTAGGTTTTTTTGATATTAGGGCTGGGCAACGGTTAAAATTTTTTAATCGCAATTAATCGTATGATTTCCCTGATTAATCACGATTAATCGCATTGTATACGCAAAATCAAATAATGAATTCAAAAGTAGTGTAAAATGCACTTTTATTTAAATGTTCTGCTGCCATATGAACTAAAGTTTGTTGTTCAAACACTTTTAACATCAGCACTCGTCAGTAACACATATTTAGTGTAAATCTCATCTTAAAAAATGTAAAATGAAAAAAATGAAAGCGATGCCGACAACAGACATCAGTCCAGGGATACTTATGAGATAAAACAGTCAAACACAAAGTTAATGACATCAGTAAAGTCACATAAGTATGTGAAGTAGTCCAGGCCTACAGAGGAATAACCAAAGGGATGGTTCAGAACCTAAAGGCCAGCCCTGGATTTAATCTTTATCAAAAAAGTAACGTTTTAATTAGGGATGTCCCGATCACGTTTTTTGGGTCCCGATCCGATTCCGATCTTTTAATTTTGATGATCGGCCAATTTCCGATTTTTTCCGATCCGATTTCACTTTTTTTGAGTGGGCAAACAGAGTTTAATTTCCTGTGCATTTTATTTCCTGTATACATTAATAAATAGGCCTGCATCCAAGCTGAGATTAATAGCTTTTATCATCTCATAAAATAAACAATAACTTATTTAAACACTCTTCTTTCTTAACAGTGACTGTTCAACAGTCTCAGTACTAAAGAACATAGCACTTCCATTTAAATAGCAGCAGGTGAACTTGGCTAGCAGTTTAAGGCAATGAAAACACTAGCAGAAGTCTTTGCAATCAAAGAAATCACATCAGAATAACAATAACATAAAATATTAACTTCACTTTTTTCAAGACCCGCTGCACATGTTCGCGCACCTTTGTGTCCTTTGTCGTTCATGTAATGACGGGAACGAGGCTCGAGGTAATTAATGAGCCGGTTAAATGCCTTGTAAATGGGCTGGTCGTCCTCAGTAATTCTGCGATTAGCTTGGTGATTTTTCTGTATTTCTCAGAGTCTTTCGGGAGTTTCTTTCTTTTAAAAGTTTCACAGAGCGTTTGCTGCCGAAGCTCCACGGCACCACGGTACCTGACAGAAGGCTGCGGTGATCGGTGCTGCGTGCTTTTTTAAGTGTCTGATTAGATTGGCGGTGTTGTAAACTCTCTTCTTACTTACCCCTCGTGATATCTCAGCCTTCCACACATTGCAAGTCGCAGTCGAAGCATCGGTCTTTGTAATTTTATAGTGCTGCCACACTGCTGACAGTTTTGCTAAAGTTTAGCCTGACGCCGCCAGTCTTGAAACTTTTAAGGTGGATACAAGACAGCGCTGCTGGGAAACTTCATTTCAGTGCAAATTATTAAATGTATATAGTTTAAAAAATATTTTTGTTTGTGTAATATGATTACTTTATTAATTTGTGTTAATCAGGATCACTTTTTGAGGAAAAAAATAATGAAAAAAAGATCGGCGTGTTATAATAATGTTGATCGGTCGATCCGATCCACCTTAAATTTTTAAGATTGAAGGCTGATCGCCGATCGCGATCGGGATTGGGGCATCCCTAGTTTTAAGCCAAACCTGAGCAGAGAGGCCCAACCAGGAACTAAGGTCTGCTGCAGTTCCTCTATGGACCACTAGGTGCTGGCTCCAAAGCAGAGCCGATCCCGACTGAGTCCCAACTTTGCAGCAGAATTAAACATATTTACAGCCTGGAACAAAAACCGGTCTTGGGTTCTGTTAGTTCTGACAGTCATACAGCTGTACAGGGGGTGAATATTTTTGTGCCATATAATGCAAATTTATATGAAGCAATAAAGCTGACCAATCGAATTGCTGGATGTCATTTGACATTGCGTGATTGTCAGCTAGCGACTGGCTCTGCCAATGGCTAGCTAGCTAGCTTACGGCCATATTCTGAAGAGGATACGTGTAGTTGTGCTCCTGTGTTGTTGATTGGACTAACAGACCACCGTGACTGGCTGTGGTCAGTCTGGAAGGATCTGAGGACAAAGCTTAGCTGAGCTTAGCCGTGCTAACTGCACCGGAACGTTTGAGGTTCTGCTGTGAAGGCCGGCGGTGCAGGAGGATTGGCTGCACGTCTCAGCAGGTCCGCTTGGAAGAATCCTGAAATGATTTTCCGTGAGCGGCTTGGCCAGTCTCGGAGGCCAGTGCTGGGCCAGCCGGTCCAACATGCAGGTGGTTGGCTGGCGCTCGGCAGGACTCTTCAGGACCAGATGCTTCGTTCATAGATATCAATGGACTTCTTCCTGGGCCCAACCTGGGAGCCTGTTCTACTAAAAAGGAGCCCAATAGGTGAAGGCTCTGCCTCCCCTTCTCCTTTTCCAGCCTCCAGGAACCACTGGAGGTTCTGCAGTCTGAGAGTGAAGTGCTTTATTGGGATAATATGGAACTATTATTGTTGTTATCTTTACTTGTGAATTGTGCCGAGACGAGCCCCTCATACATGGACCTGGCCACCTCTGAGGGTTTTCTGGGACTGCTGTCCATAATTTCATGGAGGAGCAGTGGATTTCAAACGTTAAGATGAACTGCTCAGCTTTCGTGAGTTTAGAGAGGCAGTAACGCTTGTTGTTGACCTGCTACGTCACATGTGTCAAACACAAGGCCCGCGGGCCAAATGTGGCCCGCCACGTCATTTTATGTGGCCCTCGAGAGCTTGTGCATTATTGGCTTGAATTTTAAACCAATATTTTAAGACTTATAATAAGCTTACGCTACTTTTAAGCACATATTGCCAATAAACAACATCTCCCATCATGCATTTCGTCGCTACCCACAATGATAATAATAGCTATGAGCAAGACGATTTTTCAGAACTGATAGACTTCAGAAAAACCTTTACAAACTAACCCCAACAAGTCCGAGAAAAGAGAAATTGATGAACATGTTATGAGGCGGGTGTCAGTCATGAAAGAGATATATTTAGAGAGATATTTAACAATATAATAAGGTGTAGTTTAATTTATTTTGATTTTCATTGCATTTTGTTACACTCATGCTGTCAATCTGGCCCTTGGAGGGCCACCATGATGATGATGTGGCCCTCAGTGGAAATGAGTCTGACACCCCTGTGCTACGTCATGCACAAGGGAACCAGATCCTACCAAAAAGGAAAATGTGACCTTTGCTACGTCATGTGACCAGCAGATGTGGGAAAAAGGGGTTTCCAATGCAAGTTTGCCAAAAAGAAAAAAACATTTTTTAATAGCCCTCATGAGAGTGGAGGAACATTTTTTACAATGCATCTTAGTTTTTATGAACTCGACATATCTCCGTATTTTCTTTTTATAGTTCCAATTTGCACAATTTCATAGTGTGCAGGCAGATGTAAAAACCATGAATTGGCCTTTGCATCTCCAAATATGCCGGAACTGTAGCTTTTCCAGCAGAAGTTGAATTGCAACAGTACGATCAGTGTTATTCTCTGATTTTTATATCGCGGTTGATTGGCGTTCTTATTTTTCTGCTCCACAAAAGAACCGTAAGTGGAAGTATAATGGCTTCTGACTACCTAAAAGTCAAAAATGTTCTGTGTATTACCCGTTTTAGCCTTAAAAGCCTCTCGTGTTTTGATTTGTGTCTGCATTCCAGACATACGAATACCAAATACAGAGAGCAGAAACCTTTAGTAGATGTGACATTATCTTTTTTTTTTTACTGTCTAGGAATGTTGGGCTACATCTCAGTTTTTTTTATTGTCAACTTTCTATCAAAGCAAAAGCATTTAACTGAGTGACATTAGTGAGGCTCAGCTGGTCCGAACTGACCCGTACCTCCTCCACAGCGCCACAAGACATCACGAAGGATGCTGAAGACATTTTTGTTGATTTTCAGGCGCTGCAGCCCCTCGCCGGTTTGTTCAGGAGCTCGTCCTGAGTCAGTTTACCTGCTAGCCTGCTACCGGGGAAGATAAAGCAGCCTCGGCTGGCCTCAGTCTTTCACGTGAACGTGCCGCTGTCATCCCTGACTGAAAGCAGCCGAATAAGAGGCTGCATCTATTCAGCTTTTGATTTGGTTCATGAGGATCAGCGCTGACTGCAGATAAGCATTAACAGTGAGTGGGTCATCATCTTTGACTTGATCAACCAATGATAGGGGAGCCAGAGCAGTCTGGCCTCCAAATGAGCCCGAGTAAAAAAGGTTTCTGTGCCACCAGCGCCCCTCTGAATCAAAATGTTGTCTTTTATTCCAAACCCATTAGCAACCTCCCGACACATGCTATAATAAAAATACAGATGTATTTTGGTCGAAATGGGATGAAAACAGCACTTCAAAGCTCTCAGAGACTGAAGTAGCAATTTGCTTGTTTCATTTTTTCCCTCTTTCACTGCACTGATTTGGTTTTGGTCATAAGGAGGCCTATTCATAAAGGCCAGTAACTGTCCATTCACAAAACTTATTTCTTAACGAACAGATATAATTCTATCTATCAATCTACACACTTTTGATCTCTCTCTGTGTGTGTGTGTGTGTGTGTGCAGAGAGGCAGAGACTCAGCCAGATGCCAGATCAGAAAGTAGGCTAATGGCTGTTTGAACTGCTGAAGACCTCATCAGTTTCATCAGTGTTTTATGGAGTATTTTATTGAGTTTATACGGAGCAGGTGTCTGTCCATCTGAAAGTCGGCAGTTCGATTCCAGGTCTTTACAATCCATATGTCAAAGCGTCCTTGTTGCAAGACACTGAAGCCGTTCGATGCCCCTGATTCATCAGCTGGTGTTTAAATATGTGTATGAGGGAAGAAGCCCTGCAGAAAAAAACCAACCCAAAGATCGATCCAGCTGCGTGGGTCGGTACCGACTGACAGAGCGCTTAATAAATGTGTGTGCATGGCTGCAGGGTAAAGCACTGATCAGCCTTCACCATTATGGTGCATCATGACTGCTGAAGTCACACAGGAAACTAGTTATTGTTGCTAAATGTGGATCTACAAGATAATGGGGGGGCTTTTTTTTCTTCCTTTGGGTTAATTTCTGTTAAATAATTAATGGGCTGGTTTATAAATGAATATATCTTCCCAGGATGTGATTCTGCAGCATGTGGAGCAGAGACTTGTATCAACGCTTCTTCAGCTCGTACTGGCTGGTGGGAGTTGCAGGCTGATGAGCTGTCGTTGGGACGTCCGTTGATTCCTGTTCAGGATGATTATGTTGATTAGAAAAGGCCAAACAGGGCCGCCGGGCGGGTCGATGGTTTGAGGAGGGGGTCCATGTACAGAAGCACGGTCCTGCAGCTGGTCGCGGGCCCGACTCCTGCTCCGTGACCCTTTGCTGCATGTCTTCCCCGTTCTCTCTCTGCTCCAGTTGGAGCGTCCGGTTAGAGTGTCCAGTTGGAGCATCTGGTTGGAGCAACTAGCGTCTGGTTGGAGCTTCCGGTTAGAGCTTCCGGTTGGAGCAACTAGCGTCTGGTTAGAGCATCTTGTTAGAGCGTCTTGTTAGACCGTCCGATTAGAGCATCCAGTTGGAGCATCTGGTTAGAGCGTCTGGTTAGAGCGTCTGGTTGGAGCTTCCGGTTGGAGTGTCCAGTATGAGCTTCTGGTTGGAGCGTCTGGTTGGATCCTCCGGTTGGTGCGTCTAGTTGGAGTGTCTGCTTGGGGCTTCCGGTTTGAGCCTCTGGTTGGAGCGTCCGGTTGGAGCGTCCAGTATGAGCTTCTGGTTGGAGCGTCTGGTTGGATCCTCCGGTTGGAGTGCCTGGCATCTGGTTAGAGCATCTGGATGGAGCTTCCGGTTGGAGCTTCCAGTTGGAGCATCCGGTTTGAGCCTCTGGTTGGAGCGTCCTGTTTGAGTGTCTTGTTTGAGTGTCCGGTTTGAGCGTCTTGCTGGAGCGTCCGGTTGGAGCATCTGGTTGGAGGGTCCAGATTGAGCGCTCTCAATAACGGGAGTGTCTCTGCAACCCTTGTGTACCCTGTTGGGCTGTGTACCCGGCTGGAGCAACTAGCATCTGGTTAGAGCGTCTGGTTAGAGCGTCTGGTTAGAGTGTCTGGTTAGAGCGTCTGGTTGGACCGTCCAGTTGGAGCGTCCTGTTGGAGCATCCGGTTGGAGCGTCTGGTTGGAGTGACCAGTGTCTGGTTAGAGTATCTGGTTGGAGCTTCCGGTTGGAGCGTCCAGTATGAGCTTCTGGTTGGAGCGTCTGGTTGGATCCTCCGGTTGGAGCGTCTGGCATCTGGTTAGAGCGTCTGGATGGAGCTTCCGGTTGGAGCTTCCAGTTGGAGCGTCTGGTTGGAGCTTCTGGTTGAGCGTCTTCTGGAGTGTCCGGTCTGAACATCCGGTTGGAGCGTCCGGTTGGAGCATCTGGTTGGTGCATATAGTTGGAGTGTCTGCTTGGGGCTTCCAGTTTGAGCCTCTGGTTGGAGCTTCCGGTTGGAGCTTCCAGTTGGAGCATCCGGTTTGAGCCTCTGGTTGGAGCGTCCTGTTTGAGTGTCTTGTTTGAGCGTCCGGTTTGAGCGTCTTGCTGGAGCGTCCGGTTGGAGGGTCTGGTTGGAGGGTCTGGTTGGAGGGTCAGGTTGGAGCTTCCAGTTGGAGGGTCCGGTTGGAGCATCTGGTTGGAGGGTCTGGTTGGAGGGTCAGGTTGGAGCTTCCAGTTGGAGCATCCGGTTGGAGCATCTGGTTGGAGGGTCCGGATTGAGCGCTCTCAATAACGGGAGTGTCTCTGCAACCCTGGTTGCGTACTCTGTTGGGCTCAGCCGTACGCTCTGTAGGATCATTGCTTATGTCTTTCCATCTCGGCGTCGTGTTAACACACCTCTGAATCCTCCAGATCAGAAAGCTGCTCACAAGCTTTGCTGCATGTCTTCCCCGTTCTCTCTCTGCTCCAGTTTCGTGTCTAGAGCCACAAAATGTAAAAAAAAAAAAAAAAGACAAACAGCGTTCAGTGCAATGCTCAATAAATGGTGAGCTGATGACACAAAGCTGTTTCCACTCATCCTGAATCCTGAACCATCTCTGGCGAGGACATGACTTCCTTAAGACCGGGCTTGAGGGAAAGTGCTGGTGTTGGCTCGGTCGTAGGCAGATGAGAGCAGCCCGGTACCTCTGAGTCCTGGCGTGCAGCAGTGGCTTCGACAGCGCCGGGTGATGTCGGCGTATGTAGCCTCAGCTCCCTGTGGGTCTAATCCGACACTTGTCTGCGGCGCCGTCACACCTGGAGACCAGCAGTCTGATGTCGGACATGCTGTTGCCCATGGCTGCTTTCCAGCTCAGCATCAGACGGGGATCGGTACCCGTGTTAAACAGGCCCATGCAAGCTAAAAGTTTAATGCCGACACAAAGGCTCCCAGGATTCCCGGCGTGCTGTGGGACTTCCTCCGTGTCAGAATCATAATCAGCGCCGCAGATCTGGGCGCTGCCCGCCGCGGTGCCGTGAGCTGGACCCACCTCGACTTCATCACACAGCCGTTGCTAATGACACAGGGGACTCATTTTGTGATGTCGCAACAAGTAAGCCATATGACGGGGGGGTGTACTCCATGTAGCTAACCTTTCCTGCAGACACACACAGCGCTGCAGACGCAAACACACACCCAGAGTTTCTGCCTGACTTCCTCCACCACAGGCTCTCTGTGAGCAGCGGGCACTTAATTATTGAGCACCTGAAGGGCGACAAAGCTCTCAGCCGGCTGCAGTCTGCCTGTTTAAAATAGCTCTCTACACACAGCGTGGAGGACACACACTGTTTACGGCGCGTTACATACGATCCTGCCTTTTAACGCGCGACGCGCCGACTCTTTGTTGGCCAGATTGAAGGAAAAAGCTTCTGCTGACCACGTTTCGCCGTGATAGCAGCGAATGCAGACGTGCATATTTGTCAGGGTTGATTTTCAGGATTAGATATAATGGTGTTGACAGTATTATCAAGATAAAAAAAAAAACCGTATAACTGATAAATGCATGACAAAATCATGACTCCATCTAGTGCTGGGCAGTATGAGCAAAAATTTATATCACTGTATTTTTCAAAGTTTTATCGGTTTCACGGTATATCACTGTATTTTTTTTGAAGGCACAACTGGGTGTTAACCCCATTTTCTAATCATTTAGAGGAATTGCTGCAGTAAATTGCCTTAGAATGACCTATTTTACTGTCACAAGGAGTGAATATTGTAGCCTCCCGCGGCTACAACTTTAGCTCGGCAACATTTGCAGATTATTGTAGTTTGTTGGACATCGTCTTTTTTAAATCCAAAGAACTTCCACACGACAGACACGGCTCCTCCTTTAGGAAGAAGTTCCTCAGTCTCATGTTGCCGTTCTGGAGCTTCCACTTTGGGACTTTCGCTGTTTGCAGCCATCACCGTTTAACCATAAGCTAGTAGCGTGTTGTGCCTCCAGTGCAACTGCAAAACAGTACCCTGTCAAACAATGTTCTGCGGCACTTACGTTCCGCCGCGTGGCGTTCCCAACGTTGTGTACGCTACAGTACATACTCACCGGTATTACAGTATATGAAAAATTCATATCATAAGAAAAATAAACACCGGTATTCGGTATGAACCGGTAAACCGCCCAGCATTAACTCCATCTAGTTACTGGACATGAACGGATTTCTTTACACCACTCATTACTCTTTCTGTATGCTATTTACTTGTTTTTCAGTTAAATTCTGAGAAACCTTGAGCTGAAATGGTGTGTTTGGTTCTTGAGAGTCCAGCGTGGTCTCCTCTGTCCGTGCTACACTGTTCCAGAAGTCTTGTGATTTGTTTTGGAGCAGTTTCGTCTTTTTAATCTTTCTACAGTCATAGAGTCGAACATTTAACATGAGTTTAACTGAAGAGTTTGAGATCACATAAAAATCAGTAGATGTCATGTCTTGATCTTTCTGGGATTTATAAAAGCGAGTCAAGTGAAAAGCTTTTTTGGACTTCTAAACTGAGCCTCACCTTGTACGTGGCTCTAGTCTCTTCTAAAACCTTCTGAACTGCTCACCCACAGACTCATCAGGTTGATGTGTTGATGTTCATGCTTTTATTTTGAAAATTCTCTGGTTCTTCCTTCCCAGTGTCTCATTTCCTGCCAGCTTAACTGATGCACTTTAGTCCAGCATCAAAACTGATTCAACACATATTTTTAGTGGAGCAGAAGTGGATAGTCACTTCCTGGACACTGGGAGTGTCTGGTTGGAGCGTCCAGTTGGAGCGTCCAGTTGGAGCGTCTAGTTTGAGTGTCTAGTTTGATCGTCTAGTTTGAGCGTCCGGTTTAAGCATCCGGTTGGAGCGTCCTGTTGGAGCAACCAGCGTCCGGCATCTGGTTAGAGCGTCTAGTTGGAGCGTCCGGTTGGAGCCTCTGGTTGGGGCAACCAGCATCCAGCGTCTGGTTAGAGCGTCTGGATGGAGCGTCCGATTGGAGCAAGCAGCGTCCAGCGTCCAGTTGGAGTGTCCAGTTGGAGTGTCCTGTTGGAGCATCCGGTTAGAGTGTCTGGTTGGAGCGTCTGGTTGGAGCGTCCTGTTGGAGCAACCAGCGTCTGGTTAGAGCTTCTGAATGGAGCATCTGGTTTGAGCGTCCGGTTGGAGCAACCAGCATCTGGTTTGAGCGTCCGGTTTGAGCATCTTGTCGGCGCAACCAGCGTCCGGCATCTGGTTGGAGCGTCCGGTTGGAGCATCTGGTTTGAGTGTCCTGTTGGAGCAACCAGCATCTGGTTTGAGCGTCCGGTTTGAGCATCTTGTTGGAGCAACCAGCGTCCGGCATCTGGTTGGAGCGTCCGGTTGGAGCGTCCTGTTGGGGCATCCAGTTGGGGCAACCAGCATCCGGCATCTGGTTAGAGCGTCTAGTTGGAGCTTCCGGTTGGAGCGTCTGGTTTGAGTATCTTGTTGGAGTGTCCGGTTTAAGCGACCATTTGGAACATCCGGTTGGAGCATCCGGTTTGAGCGTCTTGTTTGAGTGTCCGGTTGGAGCATCCGGTTGGAGCGTCCGGTTGGAGCCTCTGGTTTGAGCGTCCGGTTGGAGCGTCCGGTTGGTGCGTCCTGTTGGAGCGTCTGGTTTGAGCGTCAGGTTGGAGCGTCCGGTTGGAGCATCCGGTTGGAGCGTCTGGTTTGAGCATCCTGTTTGAGCGTCTTGTTTGAGCGTCTTGTTGGAGCATCCGGTTGGAGGGTCTGGTTGGAGTGTTGAGCTGAAGTCCTGACGTTGAGCTGAAGTCCTGATGCTGAGCTGAAGTCCTGACGCTGAGCTGAAGTCGTGACGCTCTGAGCTGAAGTCGTGACGCAGAGCTGAAGTCCTGACGCTCTGAGCTGAAGTCCTGACGCTGAGCTGAAGTCCTGATGCTGAGCTGAAGTCCTGACGCTCCGAGCTGAAGTCCTGACGCTGAGCTGAAGTCCTGACGCTGAGCTGAAGTCCTGATGCACCGAGCTGAAGTCCTGACGCTCTGAGCTGAAGTCCTGATGCTCTGAGCTGAAGTCCGGACGCTGAGCTGAAGTCCTGACGCTGAGCTGAAGTCCTGACGCTCTGAGCTGAAGTCCTGACGCTGAGCTGAAGTCCTGACGCTGAGCTGAAGTCCTGACGCTGAGCTGAAGTCCTGACGCTCTGAGCTGAAGTCGTGACGCTGAGCTGAAGTCCTGACGCTCCGAGCTGAAGTCCTGACGCTGAGCTGAAGTCCTGACGCACTGAGCTAAAGTCCTGACGCTCTGAGCTGAAGTCCTGATGCTGAGCTGAAGTCCTGACGCTGAGCTGAAGTCCTGACGCTGAGCTGAAGTCCTGACGCTGAGCTGAAGTCCTGACGCTGAGCTGAAGTCCTGACGCTCCGAGCTGAAGTCCTGACGCTGAGCTGAAGTCCTGACGCTGAGCTGAAGTCCTGACGCCTGAGCTGAAGTCCTGATGCTGAGCTGAAGTCCTGACGCTGAGCTGAAGTCCTGATGCTGAGCTGAAGTCCTGACGCTGAGCTGAAGTCCTGACGCTCTGAGCTGAAGTCCTGATGCTGAGCTGAAGTCCTGATGCTGAGCTGAAGTCCCGACGCTGAGCTGAAGTCCGACGCTGAGCTGAAGTCCTGACGCTGAGCTGAAGTCGTGACGCTGAGCTGAAGTCCTGACGCTGAGCTGAAGTCCTGATACTGAGCTGAAGTCCTGATGCTGAGCTGAAGTCCTGACGCTGAGCTAAAGTCCTGACGCTGAGCTGAAGTCCTGAACGCTGAGCTGAAGTCCTGAGCTGCTGAGCTGAGTCCTGAGTCCTGCTGAGCTAAAGTCCTGACACTCTGGAGCTGAAGTCCTGCTGAGCTGCTGAGCTGAAGTCCTGACGCTGAGCTGAAGTCCTGCCCTGACGCTGAGCTGAAGTCCTGAGCTGAAGTCCTGAGCTGAAGTCCTGACGCTGAGCTGAAGTCCTGACGCTGAGCTGAAGTCCTGACGCTGAGCTGAAGTCCTGCTGAGCGAAGTCCTGATGAGTCCTGATGCTGAGCTGAAGTCCTGACTGAGCTGAGTGCGCTGAGCTGAAGTCCTGACTGAGCTGAGCTGAAGTCCTGACGCTGAGCTGAAGTCTGAGCTGAGCTGAAGTCCTGATCTGAGCTGAAGTCCTGACGCTCTGAGCTGAAGTCCTGACGCTGAGAGCTGAAGTCCTGACTCTGAGCTGAAGTCCTGATGCTGAGCTGAAGTCCTGACGCTGAGCTGAAGTCCTGACGCTGAGCTGAAGTCCTGACGCTCTGAGCTGAAGTCCTGACGCTGAGCTGAAGTCTGACCTGAGCTGAGTCCTGAGCTCTGAGCTGAAGTCCTGACGCTGAGCTGAAGTCCTGACGCTGAGCTGAAGTCCTGACGCTGAGCTGAAGTCCTGACGCTGAGCTGAAGTCCTGATGCTGAGCTGAAGTCCTGATGCTGAGCTGAAGTCCTGATGCTCTGAGCTGAAGTCCTGATGCTGAGCTGAAGTCCTGACGCTCTGAGCTGAAGTCCTGATGCTGAGCTGAAGTCCTGACGCTGAGCTGAAGTCCTGAGCTCTGAGCTGAAGTCCTGACGCTGAGCTGAAGTCCTGATGCTGAGCTGAAGTCCTGACGCTGAGCTGAGCTGAAGTCCCTGACGCTGAGCTGAAGTCCTGACGCTGAGTCCTGAGCTGAGCTGAGTCCTGAAGTCCTGACGCTGAGCTGAAGTCGTGACGCTGAGCTGAAGTCCTGACGCTGAGCTGAAGTCCGAGCTGAGCTGAAGTCCTGACTGCTGAGCTGAAGTCCTGATGCTGAGCTGAAGTCCTGACGCTGAGCTGAAGTCCTGACGCTGAGCTGCTGAGCTGAAGTCCTGAGCTGAAGCTGAGCTGAAGTCCTGAGCTGAGCTGAAGTCCTGAGCTGAAGCTGAGCTGAAGTCCTGACGCTGAGCTGACGCTGAGCTGAAGTCCTGACGCTGAGCTGAAGTCCTGACGCTCTGACGCTGAAGTCTGAGCTGAGCTGAGCTGAGCTGAAGTCCTGACGCTGAGCTGAAGTCTGAGCTGAGCTGAAGCTGACGCTGAGCTGAAGTCCGACGCTGAGCTGAAGTCCCGACGCTGAGCTGAAGTCCCTGACGCTGAGCTGAAGTCTGACGCTGAGCTGAAGTCTGAAGCTGAGCTGAGCTGAAGTCCTGAGCTGAGCTGAAGTCCGCTGAGCTGAGCGCTGAGCTGAAGTCCTGATGCTGAGCTGAAGTCCTGACGCTGAGCTGAAGTCCTGAGCTGAGCTGAAGTCGTGCGCTGAGCTGAGCTGAGCTGAAGTCTGAGCTGAAGCTGAGCTGAGCTGAGTCCTGACGCTGAGCTGAAGTCCCGACGCTGAGCTGAAGTCCTGACGCTGAGCTGAAGTCCTGACGCTGAGCTGAAGTCCGCTGAGCTGAGCTGAAGTCCTGATGCTGAGCTGAAGTCCCTGACGCTGAGCTGAAGTCCTGACGCTGAGCTGAAGCTGAGCTGAAGTCCCTGACGCTGAGCTGAAGTCCTGACGCTGAGCTGAAGTCCTGACGCTGAGCTGAAGTCCTGATGCTGAGCTGAAGTCCTGACTGACTGAGCTGAAGTCCTGATGAGCTGAGCTGAAGTCCTGACGCTGAGCTGAAGTCCTCCTGAGCTGAGCTGAGCTGAAGTCCTGATGCTGAGCTGAAGTCCTGACGCTGAGCTGAAGTCCTGACGCTGAGCTGAAAGTCTGAGCTGACGCTGAGCTGAAGTCCTGACGCTGAGCTGAAGTGAGCTGAGCTGAGCTGAAGTGACGCTGAGCTGAAGTCCTGAACGCTGAGCTGAAGCTGAGTCCTGATGCTGAGCTGAAGTCCTGACGCTGAGCTGAAGTCCTGACTGAGCTCCTGAGCTGAAGTCCTGACGCTGAGCTAAAGTCCTGACACTCTGAGCTGAAGTCCTGACGCTGAGCTGAAGTCCTGATGCTGAGCTGAGCTAAAGTCCTGACCTGAGCTGAAGTCCTGATGAGCTGAAGCTGAGACTGAAGCTGACGCTGAGCTGAAGTCCTGACGCTCCTGAGCTGAGCTGAAGTCCCTGACCTGACGCTGAGCTGAAGTCCTGACGCTGAGCTGAAGTCCTGACTGCACTGAGCTGAAGTCCTGATGCTGAGCTGAAGTCCTGACGCTGAGCTGAAGTCCTGACGCTGAGCTGAAGTCCTGACGTCTGAGCTGAAGTCCTGATGCTGAGCTGAAGTCCTGACGCTGAGCTGAAGTCCTGACGCTGAGCTGAGCTGAAGTCTGAGCTGAGCTGATGCTGAGCTGAAGTCCTGATGCTGAGCTGAAGTCCTGACGCTGAGCTGAAGTCCTGACGCTCTGAGCTGAAGTCCTGATGCTGAGCTGAAGTCCTGACGCTGAGCTGAAGTCCTGACGCTGAGCTGAAGTCGTGACGCTGAGCTGAAGTCCTGATGCTGAGCTGAAGTCCCGACGCTGAGCTGAAGTCCCGATGCTGAGCTGAAGTCCCGACGCTGAGCTGAAGTCGTGACGCTGAGCTGAAGTCGTGACGCTGAGCTGAAGTCCTGAGCTGAGCTTAAGTCCCGACGCTGAGCTGAAGTCCTGATGCTGAGCTGAAGTCCTGACTGAGCTGAGCTGAAAGTCCTGACGCTGAGCTGAAGTCCTGACGCTGAGCTGATGTCCTGACGCTCTGAGCAGAAGTCCTGATGCTGAGCTAAAGTCCTGACACTGAGCTGAAGTCCTGATGCTGAGCTGAAGTCCTGACGCTCTGAGCTGAAGTCCTGACGCTGAGCTGAAGTCCTGAGCTGAGCTGAGCTGAGCTGAAGTCCTGACGCTGAGCTGAAGTCCTGACGCTGAGCTGAAGTCCTGACGCTGAGCTGAAGTCCTGACGCTGAGCTGAAGTCCTGACGCTGAGCTGAAGTCCTGACGCTGAGCTAAAGTCCTGACACTCTGAGCTGAAGTCCTGACGCTGAGCTGAAGTCCTGACGCTGAGCTGAAGTCCCGACGCTGAGCTGAAGTCCTGACGCTGAGCTGAAGTCCTGACGCTGAGCTGAAGTCCTGACGCTGAGCTGAAGTCCTGATGCTGAGCTGAAGTCCTGACGCTGAGCTGAAGTCCTGATGCTGAGCTGAAGTCCTGACGCTGAGCTGAAGTCCTGACGCTCTGAGCTGAACTGAAGTCCTGACGCTGAGCTGAAGTCCTGATGCTGAGCTGAAGTCCTGACGCTGAGCTGAAGTCCTGACGCTCCGAGCTGAAGTCGTGACGCTGAGCTGAAGTCCTGACGCTGAGCTAAAGTCCTGACACTCTGAGCTGAAGTCCTGACGCTGAGCTGAAGTCCTGATGCTGAGCTAAAGTCCTGACACTCTGAGCTGAAGTCCTGACGCTGAGCTGAAGTCGTGACGCTGAGCTGAAGTCCTGACGCTGAGCTGAAGTCCTGACGCTGAGCTGAAGTCCTGACGCTGAGCTGAAGTCCTGATGCTGAGCTGAAGTCCCGACGCTGAGCTGAAGTCCTGACGCTGAGCTGAAGTCCTGACGTTGAGCTGAAGTCCTGACGCTGAGCTGAAGTCCTGATGCTGAGCTGAAGTCCGACTGAGCTGAAGTCCTGACTGAGCTGAAGATGAGCTGAAGTCATGTGCTGAGCTGAAGTCCCTGACGCTGAGCTGAAGTCCTGACGCTGAGCTGAAGCTGACGCTGAGATGAAGTCCTGATGCTGAGCTGAAGTCCCCTGACTGAGCTGAAGTCTGACTGAAGTCCTGAGCTGAAGCTGAGCTGAGCTGAGTCCTGACTGAGCTGAAGTCCTGACGCTGAGCTGAAGTCCTGACGCTGAGCTGAAGTCCTGACGCTGAGCTGAAGTCCTGACGTTGAGCTGAAGTCCTGACGCTGAGCTGAAGTCCTGACGCTCGGTGGAAAAGTGTCTCACACAGCTGGGAAGGAGGAGGAAAATGTTGAGCCTGAAGGAAGCTGCCGGCGGCTGTAGAGGCGATAAAGCGAGCTGGAGGACGTGACGGCCGCTTTACGCTGATCATAAATATTCTGATAATCATGACTACGGGAACAGCGTTGTCTCACCAGCTTCTGTGTTGTTGTTTTTTTTTTTTTGTGTGTGTGTGATATATGTTTATTTGATGCTCCTCGGTGACTTCCTGTTTGTGTGATGGTGTGTTTGTGATGTTTGTTTGTCTCGGAGGGCCTTGCTGTCTGTCTGCTGCTTTAACCAGCTCTGACACCCAGTCTGCTTCGATCAGCGTTTCTGGAGCCGCTCTGCTGCAGCTTCACGGCTCCTCCATAACACAATGAGTCTGCTTTATGATTTCATCTTCATCCCTGACGTCCGCGTGAGTCTTTGTGTGTTTTCTCTCTGCATACGTCTCTCTCTATAAGGGCTGGAAAATATAACACCCTGCATGCAGCCTCCAGAAGGAAAGAGAATCATTAATGTTGCATTTAGAGTAAATCAGGCAGGCGGGGAAACAGGCAGACGTTCCCCTGTGGCCTAAATGTGGAGCCACAAGAGAATACCCATGTGAGCTGCTCTCTGCTAAATGCACTCTCATATTAATATTTTAAAACCATCCATAATGCTGTTGGGGGGAGAAAAAAAAAGAGGAGAGATCCAAAATTAAGGTGAAGAGACGTACATCAATTTGCTGAAGGTCCTCACTTCAGGAACTGGAAACACACAGATATTTTGCCATTAGCTGAAACAGTCTGGTTTCTCCGTCCAAGATAAAACCATCCCTTTCTCTCTCTCGTGCGCGCTTATTTTCACAAGATGAAGAAACGTGTTTGGGCTGCCGGCTCAGTGGAGGACTGGCAGAGTTGAGGAACGCTGGCCGACTCAAGCTAACAGCAGAGAAGTTCCTGCAACAAACAAGACATTTATCTGGGAAAGTTTTTCAAAGTGATTCTCAATTGACCTTTCGGTAAGCACCGCCCCCTTCCTAGTTACTGTTGCTAGGTCGGACAAACTTTCTGCTCCTGCATTAAGGACTGTGTTAATTCGCTATATTTCCGATGTGTATCATCCATGTTAATATTATACTATAATATTGATTGATTGATTTCAAAAACCATTTAGTAAAAGTAATATGATTTAGCAGCAGGGAGGGTGATGAGTTCTCTGTTAGCATTAGCTCTGGTCCATAGGTCTGTCCCACACCAGAGCTATGTTAACATCAGACAGTCGCAGCATTGTATAAATATAATTAATAAAGTGACGTTAACATCACTAGCCTCACCTTATACCTAACAACATAAATATCCAGGGCCATATATATTTGTAGACAACGAGGCAGGCTAATAGGTGGCTAGCGAGCTCTGGTCCATAGTGGAGAAGTCATTAACACTATGGACCAGTGCTAATGCTAATGCTAACAGAGAACTCATCACCCTCCCTGCTGCTAAATCATATTACTTTTACTAAACAGTGGTTAAACCAATCATCTAATAAACAAAGCTAACTTACCTTGGAGTAAATGTAGGTGTGTTTTGTAACTTTCCCCACGTTCAGTTGCTTGTGTGGACGGACACAACTGAACCTACAGCTGCATTTTTCCAGCATTTGTTTTATCTTAGAAAAGAGAATAAAAATGTCCCTCCAAACGTTCTGGACACCTCGAGTCACTGTTGCAGGTCCCCAGCAGCAATATTTCACCATGAAGTTATTATAGTGTGACATAAATACTGATGATAGGCATCGGAAAAATAGCGAATTACCACAGTCCTTAACGCAGGAGCAGCAAGTTTGTCCGACCTAGCAACAGTAACTAGGAAGAGGGCGGTGCTTATCGAAAGGTCAATTATGGATGTTTGGCCAGAAGAGACACTCTTCTGCTGAGCAAAAAAATTCCATTATGTCTTCTTTATTTTATACGCAACCTTAAATCAGGAAAAAGCTGGAATGAAATGGGAAATCCAAGGAAAAACACAAACAAACATAAACAGCGCAGTGAAATGCAGTTTGGCTCAGGGGTGATCCTCAGATCCTCAGATCAGACCTTTCATGTGTCTCTACAGGGATAAATGACTGGGAAACGCTGGACTGCAGACGTGCTCATTTATGTGGCATCATGATGAATCATTTCTACGTAGACCGGTGATGGACAGGCGACCTGTCCAGGTGCTCCCCATGGCTCCTTCCGGGTGAAAATAAAGGCGGTAAAACTACTAGTGGGAAATTGGCAAAAGAAGCAACATCATGCAGAAAAGTTGCTGCGTCATATTTCTCACCTTAAATAAATCAATCCTGGTTCGTAGTGACGGGAAACCCGATTTCTTTTACTGACTCGAGTTTATGAGTCAGTCACCAAAGTGAATCTGGTTTTTGAGTCACTGGAGCCACTGAGTCAGAGCATCAGCACCGTCTGGGTGACTCAGCTCTACGTGGTGGTGTCACATAGTGCTGGTTCACGCCACATGTGGAGGTAATGTGATGATGTTGAAAGGGCGGAGCTCAATAGCGCGGGCGCTGATACAAAAATGAGTCACACACTGGAGATGTAGCTTATCTGCAGAATAGACAGAGGAACTGGCCAAACATTAGTTTTAAGGCTGAGCAAGTTAACGCGTTATTATCGCGTTAACCCATTAATTTATTAACGTCGACATTTATTTTATCGTGCGTAATGCATGTTGCTCACGTGCTTTTGTTTTAAAAAGTCTGTTACTGGTTGCTGTGGAACTGGAAAACAGTAAACATGCGGTAACGCTAAAACAGACATGGGGAACGGTAAAAATCCGTGAACTTTACAGTTCAGGTAGCAACTCAGGTAGAAATATTAATAATTCTGTCTAATAAAAAAAATCTGGACTGCAACAGAACTTTAGCGTCATTCCTCCATGTTCCATCAGATCTGCTCCATGTGTTCACTGTCCTGCTGTTCTCTAGCTGGTTACTGCAGTGCAGCTCCATCTAGTGGCACAGATGTGTAATGACAACAGAAAGTCCAGTCCTCCATTATAAAACTAATTCAGTTCTGTGGTCCGTTTTTTTATTTTGTATTTTTGATCCAAGTCTAAAATTAAAATATATTTAAAAAAACAGGCTTCTTTTTTTTCCATTTTTTGTGTTAGATTAAAAAACGAAAAATAAAATGTCACTTTTTAATTTTTTTTTTTAAATTTTTGATTGACAATTGAAAATGGAAAGAATGACTGATACACGGATTGATAAAGTTACTGAACTTTAACATGGACATTTTCATTTTAAAGTTCTCCCAGACGGAGGATTCAACAGAAACAAGGTTATTTGTAACAACTGACAAGTTGAACTCCCCGTTAAAAGTTTCTGCTGTTACCTTAGAAATTACCTGTTTTAATGTTCTGATTGTGCTGAACCACAATCATTTTGTTGGATTTTGTTTGTAGACTTTAATTTTTTTTTTTTTATAAAAACTGTGGCAATAAGCAATAGGCTTTATTTTATTTTACATTTTTTAAGATGATATTTACACTAAACATATGTTACTGACAAGTGCTGATGTTAAAAGTGTTTGAACAACAAATGTTATGACACTTTAGTTTATATGGCAGCAGAACATTTAAATAAAAGTGCATTTTACACTACTTTTGAATTCATTATTTGATTTTGCATATACAATGCGATTAATCGTGATTAATCAGGGAAGTAATGTGATTAATCGCGATTAAAAATTTTAATCGTTGCCCAGCCCTACTATTTATTCAAAAATGTTCACCGTCACAAACCTCTCTTCAGAAAGTTACACTGAGCAACCCAATAAGCCCGTCATTGTACTGTGTAATAGTTGTAAAGAGTGAATGATAAATACGTTCAGATTAAATAGAAATGTTTTGTGGATGACCATCCAGCAGCTATTGACAGCAGTCAGTCAGAGAGGTCGAGTTACAGCAGAGGAGACGTGAGGATAAAACGCTTGTTTGCACAGTCTCTGAACCTCATGGGGACAAAGATAATACAGGTATTGTCACATTATTTCATCCCTGTAACCTGCACACATGAAAAAGAAAGCAGACAGGTCACGTAGCAGGTGACCAGCGTGCACAGTACACAGTGCACGCTCAGAAAAACCAAGGGAACTACATTTACACTCACTGGCAAATAAAGGAAAGAAGAGCTGCAATTCCTCAGGTAAAAAGAAAAAAAATGATGCGATTTTAAACAGATGATTAGAGTTAATGTTTGGTAGAAAAACCCCTATATATGAAAGGCTGAGGACTACTTTGAACATTTTTGAACATAAAACTAGGGCTGGGCAAGTTAACGCGTTATTATCGCGTTAACGCATTAATTTATTAACGCCAACATTTATTTTATCACGCGTTAACGCATGTTGCTCACATGCTTTTGTTTTGAAAAGTCTGTTACTGGCTGCTGCAGAACCGGAAGACAATGGTCAGGTAAACATAAGGAAAAGCTAAAACAGACATGGAGAACGGTAAAAATCTGTGAACTTTACAGTTCAGGTAGCAACTCAGGTAGAAATATTAACAATTCTGTCTAATAAAAAAAACTGGACTGCAACAAAACTTTCGCGTCATTCCTCCACGTTCCATCAGATCTGCTCCATGTGTTCACTGTCCTGCTGTTCTCTAGCTGGTTACTGCAGTGCGGCTCCATCTAGTGGCACAGATGTGTAATGACAACAGAAAGTCCAGTCCTCCATTATAAAACAAAGTCATTTCTGGGTCACGTAAATCAGACAATGAAATATTAAAAAACAAATTCAGTCCCCTGGCCTGTTTGCTAAAATTGAAATACAAAAAAGCATGCGTTTTTTTTTTTGTTTTTTTCTTGGGTTAGATTAAAAAACAGAAAAAAAAAAAATAAAAAGTCACTTTTTAATTTCTTAAATTTTTGATTGACAATTGAAAATGAAAAAAAAGGAAGATACACAGATAATTATGGACTGATAAAGTTCCTGAACTTTAACATGGACATTTTCATTTTAAAGTTCTCCCAGACGGAGGATTCAACAGAAACAAGGTTATTTGTAACAACTGACAAGTTGAACTCCCCGTTAAAAGTTTCTGCTGGTTACCTCAGAAATTACCTGTTTTAATGTTCTGATTGTGCTGAGACACAATCATTTTGTTGGATTTTGTTGGTAGACTTTTTTTAAATTTTTTATAAAAACAGGATGACATTAATACCCTGGCAGTGGCAATAAGCTTTATTTATTTTACATTTTTTAAGATGAGATTTACACTAAATATGTGTTACTGACAAGTGCTGATGTTAAAAGTGTTTGAACAAGCAAATGTTATGGCACTTTAGTTCATATGGCAGCAGAACATTTCAATAAAAGTGACCTTTACACTACTTTTGAATTCATTATTTGATTTTTGCGTATACAATGTGATTAATCGTGAATAACCAGGGAAATAATGCAATTAATCTCGATTAAAAATTTTAATCGTTGCCCAGCCCTACATAATACACAACTAAGAGCGAGTGCAAACACTTTGGTTACATTCTGGAGAGTCTGCCTCCCATACCGTATCCCATAATGCAGCGGGCCACAACAGCTGTATGTGGTTACATCTGTTACGTGACAGGCTTCAGTTATCCTGTCGTACTGTGGCGATGGAAAACAACGTTCCTGGACTGGGATTAACTGGAATATTTTGAGGTAACGAATGGAACCAAATGTTCCTGGTCTCAGCTTCAGTAACGAGTGAAAATGTGTTTTTGTGACTCTGGCGTCCAGCAGGAACCGTGGTGGCTGTCTTCCACACCCAGCACGCATCCTCGCCAACAGACACATTTGTCTCTTGAATGTTTCTGCGTTCAGAAAGTTCACCTGGAAGCGTTTTCGGCGTGGTTAGTGTGGGTGCAGAGACGTCAGGTCCTCTCAGCGCCGGCCCTCCATCAGTCACCCCACTCCCTGTTTACTTTTACACATGTTCCATGTGAAATTCATTAGCATATCATTGCCGGTGACCGTAATTGCTTAATGACTTGTTAATAACTAACACAGTAATTAGAATCAGTGGCATAATTATGTGTAGTGGGTGTAGCATTTTGTTTGGAATAATTATCACCCTCTGCAGCCTTTTCCACAAACAACCCGGCGAGGCGGTGGATGGTGTGTACAAACCGCTGCTGGACGCCAAAGCAGCTCACTTCAACAACAACAAACAAACACGACGCACGCACACGCGTGAACACGAGCACCGGCGTTCCAGGGCTGACAGGACACGAGTCCAGCACCGGGACAGAATCCCTGAACCTCCACACACAGCTCCCAGTAACAAACATTTCACCAGTCACTGGTGCGTCTCCGTGCTGAGAGGAAACCCAGGAACACTGAATCCTGGGTGAGGGAACTTCAAGCTGGTTTTCTGCAAAGCCACGTTGGGGTATCGTTTAGAGTGAGTCCTCGTACCCTCTGCAGACTGAAGGACTATTTCTATTTAAAACTTTGTCAAATAAATCACTGGAATGACTGAATTCCCAGTATGTCTTGTTTCTATCAACTTCAACCATCCAATCCTCCAAACAAGAGTCAACAGCAGAAGAATAAAGATTTATATATGGCAACACAGATGTCCTCCCTTTTTGTGCTGAGTTTATATAGTTTATATTAGTGCTGGGGAAGTTAACGCGTTATTATCGCGTTAACTTATTAATTTATTAACGCCGACATTTATTTTATCGCGCGTTAACGCATGTTGCTCACATGCTTTTGTTTTGAAAAGTCTGTTACTGGCTGCTGCGGAACCGGAAGAAAACATGTGTAAAAGCTAAAACAGACATGGAGAACGGTAAAAATCTGTGAACTTTACAGTTCAGGTAGCAACACAGGTAGAAATATTAACAATTCTGTCTGAAAAAAAAATTCTAGACTGCAACAAAACTTTGTGGTCATTCCTCCATGTTCCATCAGATCTGCTCCATGTGTTCACTGTCCTGCTGTTCTCTAGCTGGTTACTGCAGTGCGGCTCCATCTAGTGGCACAGATGTGTAATGACAACAGAAAGTCCAGTCCTCCATTATAAAACAATTCAGTTCTGTGGCCCGTTTTTTAATTTGGTATTTTTGATCCAAGTCTAAAATTAAAATATATTAAAAAAAAAATAGGTTTTTTTTTTTTCTTTTTTTTTTTTTTTTTTGTGTTAGATTAAAAATGAAAAAGGTAATAAAATGTCACTTTAATTTTTTTAAATTTTTGATTGACAACTGAAAATGGAAAGAATGAATGATACACAGATTGGTAAAGTTACTGAACTTTAACATGGACATTTTCATTTTAAAGTTCTCCCAGACGGAGGATTCAACAGAAACAAGGTTATTTGTAACAACTGACAAGTTGAACTCCCCGTTAAAAGTTTCTGCTGTTACCTCAGAAATTACCTGTTTTAATGTTCTGATTGTGCTGAGACACAATCATTTTGTTGGATTTTGTTTGTAGACTTAAAATTTTTTTTTTTTATAAAAACTGTGGCAGTAAGCAATAAGCTTTATTTTATTTTACATTTTTAAGATGAGATTTACACTAAATATGTGTTACTGACAAGTGCTGATGTTAAAAGTGTTTGAACAACAAATGTTATGGCACTTTAGTTCATATGGCAGCAGAACATTTAAATAAAAGTGACCTTTACACTACTTTTGAATTCATTATTTGATTTTCTGTATACAATGCGATTAATCGTGATTAATCAGGGAAATATTGCGATTAATCGCGATTAAAAAATGTAATCGTTGCCCAGCCCTACTATTTATATGAAGTAACTAATTAATAATTTAATAATTTATTTTTGGCACCATCAAACTGTGAGTTTATGCTTCAAGCTGAAAAAATGTTTTTATTTTTTATTTTTTTACTATATCAAGGTGCATTTAGCGTGGTGTCGACTGGAGCTGAACTACCTGTAAAGAAACGTGCACAAAGGTGGAAGCGAGCCTTGTCCAACCACTGGGCTGCAGGTGGACGGAGCAGCAGCTTCTGAACGGGTCCAAAGGTTCAGGAACATCAGTCACACTTCTGGAGTTAATGATGTTTGATTGGTCGTCAGCCCAGTAGCGATTTAGCGGCTGAAACCTGGCACCCACGTACCAGATTTCTGGTTTTCCTCCATTAGCTCTCCAAATATTAAGACGTGTTGGCCGGTAACGTGCTCATGCTTCCAGAAGGTTTGGTTCTAGTTTTCAGTAACGTCTCATTACATTTTGGTTATTACATCACAAGATCGTTGCCGAGGGTTACCGTTAGCCATGCCCACAAGCTAGATCCTTGATTTCTGTTTAAATAAGGTGCCTCATCAAAATTCCTTTTTTGACTTTCATGTTAAAAAGGTAAAAATTTGGGATTTATCCCAGATTTTGTGAAGGTCTGTTAAATGGTCCGAGCCTAGTTTGTTTTACTTTGTTTGGTCCGAGCCTAGTTTTGTTTTTTTGTTTTGAAATGATGGCTGGACATTTTTATGATCAAATCAAACGACTGGTTTGATTTGGCAGGTTGGAAGGATTCTGGGTAAATTAGAAGAGAGTGATTGTTCTGAAGATGTGAGCGGTTCTCCTCCTGGAGTACCAGCTGCCCACGGCGACGAGTCAGAGGCCCAGAACCTGGACGGGAGGTTTGGTGTCTGCCACGAACAGTTGGTGCTGCCCAGACAAAATAATTTGTTAATGATAAAAAAATATATAATAATAATAATAATAATAATGGCGATGATAATAATACTAATAATAATAATAATAATAATAATAATATAATAATTAATTATTATATATTATTGTTATAGTAGTGATGAGGATGGTGATGATAATATTAATCACAGTAATCACAAATAATAATAATAATTATTGGATGATGATGATAATAATAATATTAATAGTAATAATATTGGTGATGATGATGACAATAATAATATATAATAATAATAACAATAATATATAATATAATAATAATAATAATAATAATAATATAATAATAATAATAATAATAATATAATAATAATGATAATGATGATTAGAAATAATAATAATAATAATAATGATATTGGTGATGATGATGATGATGATAATAATAATAATAATACTACTACTACTACTACTACTAATAATAATAATAATAATAATAATAATAATAATAATAATAATAATGTTTCAGGCAGCAGCACCGTGGTTTAGTAGTCAGCACTTTCTGTGTGGAGTTTGCATGCTCTCGCTGTGCTCGCGAGGGGTTTCCTCCAGATTCTCTGGCTTCCTCCACCAGTCCAAAGACATGCATGTCAGGTTAACTGGTGTGTGTGGTTGTTAGTCTACATGTGGCCCTGCCATGGACTGGTGACCTGTCCAGGTGTACCGCTGCCTTTCACCTGGAGAGAGCTGGGATAGACTCCAGCAGATCCCCGTGACCCTGCAGAGGATTAAGTGAGCATAGATGATGGATGGATGTTCCAGAAAAAATAACATATAACCCTATTTTCATTTTAAACCACTTGGTGACTAGACTACCTCAGTAAGACTGAGGATAAACTTCCATAATAAGACTTGACTATGACTAGATTTTTAATATCATTGTATGCAAAGGGATCAAACATACATGTGATTGATCGGTGGAGCATCAGTGGTCCAAATGTTTTAACCAGGACACATCAGAAGTATATGTGTCCTGAATACATGTGACAACCAGAAACAACATGTTGCAGGTGTGCAGGACATGTGGGAGCTGAAGGTGTTAGACATAATAAAAGTGAAACGGTTAAACAACACCAGTAAAGAGGAAGTGAACGTGCATGTATGATCACGACCCCGGGCCTATTAGCAGCGCTTTAGCACCTTCAGTGGAGCTGTAGTGCCATTGTTTTAGTTGTGTTGCAGCTTTAAAGAAGCTGCTAGCTTCATGTTCTCAGTGCTGAAGGCGGCGCCACTAAAAAACACTGAGGGGGTTTATTTTCCCTTTTTTTTTTTTTTCAAAAGCCCTGCAGCGCTGCGTGCCTCGTGAATGGGAAATTTATTGACTGTCCACAAAAACATTTCTTGGAAAACACAAAGGACATTTAGTGAAGGAAGGCCCGTCTGTAAACGGATGAATACAAACACCAGCATGTTGGCTGAGCAGACAAAGACATTGGAAACATTCTATAAAACCCAAAGCACTTAAGCTTTTTCTATCTGATATCTGCTTCCTCTCCTCTGACACACAATTATGTGACCATTGGCAAACACCGGTGCCAAACACAGCCATTTTTCCTCCTTGCCACCAGATGGTTCCATTGAGAATAGATGCACGGCCGCTGTTTGTCTTCTACTTAGAGCCGGGGTTGTAATGGACTCACTAATGATTATAAAACACCTGCTCTGTGCAGAAAACAAACAGAAGCGCTGGCCGGGCCGAGAGCTAAATACCTATGTGATCAGGTTGAAAAGGTCCGGGGCTTGTGCTCAGGCAGCACTTATCCGGAGACACAAACCCTCAGCAGATGTCCCACCTATAGAGGTAAGAGGCTGCAGCCGCGCACACATCCTCACGGTCCATCTCCATAATGGCTAATTGGCTATTTGCTCAGTGCAGAGAAAGGCTGCTCCCCACAAAGGCCCGGGTCTGTGATGGCCTGTGGTCTGCTCCGGTGCCAGACTGGGTTTCATGTGGTTTCCAGACGATCCGCGCCGCACAAAAGGACAGGGACGGGTCAGGGAAACGTCACGTGACGGCCGCGAGAGACGGCACGAGCCGTGACAAAAAGCAGACGGATGGGCCGAGCTGCAGTGTCATCCTCTGTTGTCCTGGGGACATGGTAACCATGGCAACGGGAGGAAGGAGACAGGAGTCCCTCTGCTGTAAAACATATAAAACTGTTTTATCCGTGTGATAATGGAGGAATTTCACTTCACTTAATGTCATTTATTTTCATTTATTTACGTGTCCCCGTTAAACTTCTTGCGCTTCAGGATGTATTGTTCATTTTCATGAACAACTCAATTAAAATAAATCCAATTGTTCAATTGGATTTATTTGAAAAAAAAAAAGAAAAGCAAAAAAAAGGAAAAAAAAAACATTTTCATCTACATCCACTTTATTTATTTATATTTTAATATATTTTTATATATTTATATGTATTTATATTTTTATATTTTAGTATTTATTTATTTGGATATACATTTAATATATTTTATTTTAATTTTATATTTAGGGTTTATTTCTATTTAGGTATTATTATTTATTTATTTTATATATTTCATTATTTAATATTTATATTTATTATTATAGTTATCTATTTTAATTTTTAGATATTTATATTTTTATATTTTATATTATTATTTAGATTTATTTATGTTTTAATATATTTTTATATTTCTATAATTATATTATTTATTTATATTTATAATAAACCCTGACACTGATATAAAAACAAATATAAAGATGACAATTGAAAAAAAAATTATTCCTCTTATTTTCCATTTTTATTTGTAGATGACAAAAATTAGCTCCTTATCAGGGATATACTGGTGATATTTAAGACGTGACAGAAACCTCTGGCTATTTTCCCTTATTGTGAATTTTTATATTTATTACCTATTTTTAATTTTCTAGCGGCTGGTGCTGCTGGGTTCGGGACAGAGCAGATCCAGAACCAGAAGCAGGGATGTAGCAGCTGCAGAAGCAGACGAGCAGCATCAGTCAGGTGGAGACGCTGCTGCAGCTTCCTGTCCTCCGTTCAGCGGCCGGCGGCGGCGAAACAGCAGCTCAGGTTGGATCTAACCGCAGGCTTCGTTTTTCAGTCTCTGGCTGAGGAAAATACGCGTCCAGGCTTCTTTCACTGGTTCACAAAATGGAGCGCTCAAGTCTGATTTAAACGTTCTGACTTGTATCTACAGTCACGAGGAAAACCTCTTTAATCCATTATTGGAGGAAAACATCATAATAATACTAATCTGATCAAAGTGGGTTATTTTATTATAGACATTTTTTAATTGTGTCGTTATTTGATAAACAAAAAGTAAGTAATAATTAGGCCAAACCAGAGCAGCCCTGTCTGCTCCTGCAGGTGTACTGATCATCAGCGGGGGTGCAGACTTCTATAAGAGCAGACATTTTGGTAGTTTGCTGCTCTGAAGTATTCAGGTGTGTGCTAATGCAATGCCAAGAGGGAAAGACATAAGCATGGTGTTTGAAAAACAAAAATTGCTACTGCATGGCAAAGAGACAGCAGTGTTGTGTGTACAGCAGAGGAGAGGTGGTGCTTTGGGCTTGTGCAGCCTCTGGACCCTGACCCTTGACCCCTGACCCCTGCAGTCGCAGAGGAGACCCCAGACTCCTCTACAGGCATCTGTTTGACAGATAAAGCTCTGCTGAAATCAGCTCACGCTGATGAAACAACACTGTAAAGAACGGACCAGAGGTCCAGAACAGCTGTAGATACAGGAAACAACTACTTTAACTCACTGCAGATCTTTAAGCTGTTAAATCAAGAGGCTGCTCGGGCTCACCCAGTTTTATTTCTTATTTTTGTTAAATAAAAACAGGGAAAAGAGTGATACATTGTTGTTCAGATGATCGGATGGGTTTCAGTATGTTTACACACATGTGGAACAAGTTAAAAAAGGAGTAGGACCTTCTGTAGGATGGATGGATGGATAGATGGATGGATGATGGATGGATAATGGAGGTATGGATGGATGATGGGTGGAATTATGGATGGATGATGGATGGATGATGGATGGATGATGGATGGATGGATGGATTATGGATGGATGATGGATGGATGGATGATGGATGATGGATGGATGGATGGATGGATGGATGGATGGATGGCTGATGGCTGGATGATGGATATGGATGGCTGCTGGATGGATGGTGGATGATGGCTGGATGGGCTGCTGATGCTGATGGCTGGCTGCTGGATGATGGATGGATTTCTGGATGGATGGATGGCTGGCTGCTGGATGGCTGCTGCTGGCTGGCTGGCTGGGCTGGCTTATGGCTGGCTGGATGGATGGATGGGCTGCTGCTGGGGATGCTGGATGGCTGGCTGCTGGCTGGCTGCTGGCTGGCTGGCTGATGGCTGGCTGGCTGCTGCTGGCTGCTGGCTCTGGCTGGCTGGCTGGGCTTGCTGGCTGGCTGGCTGGCTGGCTGGCTGGCTGCTGGCTGGCTGGCTGCTGGCTGGCTGGCTGGCTGGCTGCGCTGGGTCTGGGCTGGTGGCTGGGTGGCTGCTGGCTGGCTTGCTGGCTGGCTTGGCTGGCTGCTGGCTGGCTGGCTGCTGGCTGGCTGCTGGCTGGCTGGATGGCTGGCTGGCCTGGCTGCTGGCTATGGCTGGCTGGCTGGCTGGCTGGCTGGCTTGCCTGGATTCCTGGCTGGCCTGGATGGCTGGATGGCTGGATGGATGGCTGGCCTATGGCTCTGGCTGATGGCTGGATGGCTGGCTGGCTGGATGGATGGCTGGCTGGGCTGGATGGCTGGCTGGCTGCTGGATGGCTGGCTGCTGGGCTGGCTGATGGCTGGATGGCTGGCTGGCTGGCTGGCTGGCTGGCTGGCTGGTGGCTGGCTGGCTGGGCTGGCTGATGCTGGCTGGCTGGCTGGCTGGCTGGCTGGCTGGCTGGCTGGCTGGCTGCTGCTGGCTGGCTGGCTGGGCTGCTGGCTGGATGCTGGCTGGCTGGCTGGCTGGCTGGCTGGCTGGATGGCTGGCTGGCTGGCTGGCTGGCTGGCTGGCTGGCTGGCTGGGCTGGCTGGCTGCTGGCTGGATGGCTGCTGGCTGGCTGGCTGGCTGGCTGGCTGGCTGGATGGCTGGCTGGATGGCTTGCTGCTGGCTGGATGGCTGGCTTGGCTGGCTGGATGCTGGCTGGCTGGATGGCTGGCTGCTGCTGGCTGGCTGGCTGGCTGCTGGGCTGGCTGGGGATGGCTGGATGGCTGGTATGGCTGGATGGCTGGCTGGATGGCTGGATGGCTGGCTGGCTGGCTGGATGCTGGATGGCTGGCTGGCTGGCATGGCTGGCTGGATGGATGGCTGGCTGGATGGATGGCTGGATGGCTTGATGGATGGCTGGCCTGGATGGCTGCTGGCTGGCTGGCTGGCTGGCTGCTGGCTGGCTGGCTGGCTGGCTTGATGCTGGCTGGCTGGCTGGCTGGCTGGATGGGCTGGATGGCTGGATGGCTGGCTATGATGGATGGCTGGATGCTGGGCTGGCTGGCTGGATGGCTGGGATGGCTGCTGGCTGCTGGCTGATGGCTGGCTGGCTGATGCTGGCTGGCTGGCTGGCTGCTGGCTGGCTGCTGGCTGGCTGGCTGGATGCTGCTGGCTGGATGGCTGGCTGCTGGCTGGCTGGCTGGCTGGCTGCTGGCTGGCTGGCTGGCTGGCTGGCTTGGCTGCTGCTGGCGGCTGGATGGCTGGCTGGCTGGCTGGCTGATGGCTGCTGGATGGATGCTGGCTGCTGGATGCTGGATGGATGGATGGATGCTGGCTGATGGATGGATGCTGGCGGCTGGATGGATGGCTGATGGCTGGCTGGATGATGGCTGCTGGATGGATGGCTGGATGATGGATGGATGCTGGATGGATGGCTGATGGCTGGATGGATGATGGATGGCTGGCTGGCTGATGGCTGGCTGATGGCTGGGCTGGCTGGCTGCTGGCTGCTGGCTGGCTGGCTGGCTGGCTGGCTGGGATGGCTGGCTGGCTGGGATGGCTGGCTGGCTGGCTGGCTGGCTGGATGGATGGCTGATGCTGGCTGGCTGGGCTGGCTGGCTGGCTGGCTGGCTGGCTGGCTGCTGGGCTGGCTGGTGGCTGATGGCTGGCTGATGGCTGGATGCTGGCTGGCTGGCTGGCTGGATGCTGGCTGGCTGGCTGGATGGCTGGCTGGATGCTGGATGCTGGCTGGCTGGCTGGCTGGCTGGCTGGCTGGCTGGCTGGCTGGCTGGCTGGCTGGGGATGGCTGGAGGATGGCTGGCTGGCTGGCTGGATGGCTGGCTGATGGCTGGCTGGCTGGCTGGATGGCTGGCTGGCTGGCTGGATGCTGGCTGGATGGCTGGCTGGCTGGCTGGCTGATGGCTGGGCTGGCTGGCTGGCTAGATGGATGATGGCTGGGCTGGCTGGCTGGCTGGCTGCTGGCTGGCTGGCTGGCTGGCTGGCTGGATGGCTGGCTGGCTGGCTGCTGGCTGGATGGCTGGCTGGCTGGATGGCTGGGCTGGCTGGCTGGCTGGATGCTGGATGGCTGGATGGATGATGGATGGATGGATGATGGATGGCTGGCTGGATGGCTGGCTGGATGGATGGCTGGCTGGCTGGCTGGCTGGCTGCTGGATGCTGGCTGGCTGGCTGGGCTGGCTGGCTGGCTGGCTGGCTGGCTGGATGGCTGGCTGGCTGGCTGGCTGGCTGCTGGCTGGCTGGCTGGCTGCTGGCTGGCTGCTGCTGGCTGGCTGGCTGGCTGGCTGGCTGGCTGGCTGGCTGGCTGGCTGGCTGGATGGATGGATGGATGGATGGATGGATGATGGATGGATATGGATGGATGGATGATGGATGGATAGATGGATGGATGGATGGATGATGGAGGGAGCATCAGCACCAGCTGTAACAGGTTGAACTGTGAGTGTTTCTGCTTCCCAGATAAACAAGTGTTTGTGGAAGACGATCCAGTTTTTCTCCTGCAGTTCCTGCAGGTTCCTGAGTTCCTGCAGTTCCTGCAGGTTTCTGAGGTGACCAGCAGCTGCAGCGGTCCTTCAGCTCCACCGCTGCCTCCTCCTCCATGTCAGCAGCAGACCTGCTAGCTGGGATCTGTGGAGGCGTCGTCCAGCTGCAGGAGCTCCTTCAGCTCTGACGGTCAGTTCAGAGACGCTGCAGATCTGTGAGGACTTTATCTGGAGCTGATGCTTGATCTTTTCTCTACAGAATCACAACTTCTGCAACATCAAACATTCCTTTCTGCTGTCCCACCATTAACCTTTCTTTCTTTCTTTCTTTCTTTCTTTCTTTCTTTCTTTCTTTCTTTCTTTCTTTCTTTCTTTCTTTCTTTCTTTCTTTCTTTCTTTCTTTCTTTCTTTCTTTCTTTCTTTCTTTCTTTCTTTCTTTCTTTTTTCTTTCTTTCTTTCATTCTTGTGCCAGCCAAAGCCTAATGACTGATTTATATCATGATCAAACTCATGTTATTTGCAGCTTAATAGATATTTGAAGTGTTTTTTTTTGACTATTTACTGACCACAGCAATGCTTATATTTTATTGTATTTTTTTTCATTGCGATTAAGGGTTTTCATGATGAAGCAGATGTTCATGTGCACATCTGTGTTTTTCTGCTATCAGCGCTAAATGTTCCTGTTCTGCGTGCGTGCAACACTAAATAACTAACCTAATCAAACTGCTGCTCAGCTGAACTGGCGTTTCGTCTGTGCGTCTCATCCAGCTGCAGGATCGTCTGGGTGGTTTCTGTTTCCTGACATCACAACGTGACACCACCTGTAACAACCATGGAGACCGCCTGTAACATGCCTGTAACAACCATGGAGACCGCCTGTAACATGCCTGTAACAAGCATGGAGACCGCCTGTAACACACCTGTAACAACCATGGAGACCGCCTGTAACGCGCCTGTAACACGCCTGTAACAACCATGGAGACCGCCTGTAACACACCTGTAACAACCATGGAGACCGCCTGTAACATGCCTGTAACAACCATGGAGACCGCCTGTAACACGCCTGTAACAACCATGGAGAACGTCTGTAACATGCCTGTAACAACAATGGAGACCGCCTGTAACACGCCTGTAACAACCATGGAGACTGTCTGTAACATGCCTGTAACAACCATGGAGACCGCCTGTAACATGCCTGTAACAACCATGGAGACCGCCTGTAACACGCCTGTAACAACCATGGAGACCGCCTGTAACACGCCTGTAACACGCCTGTAACAACCATGGAGACCGCCTGTAACACGCCTGTAACAACCATGGAGACTGCCTGTAACACGCCTGTAACAACCATGGAGACCGCCTGTAACACGGCTGTAACAACCATGGAGACCGCCTGTAACACGCCTGTAACACGCCTGTAACAACCATGGAGACCGCCTGTAAACACGCCTGTAAACAACCATGGAGACCGCCTGTAACAAGCCTGTAACAACAACCATGGAGACCGCCTGTAACACGCCTGTAACAACCATGGAGACCGCCTGTAACACGCCTGTAACAACCATGGAGACCGCCTGTAACACGCCTGTAACAACCATGGACCACCTGTAACGCGCCTGTAACCGCCTTGTAACAACATGGAGACTGCCTGAACACGCCTGTAACAACCATGGAGACCGCCTGTAACACGCCTGTAACAACCATGGAGACCGCCTGTAACACGCCTGTAACAACCATGGAGACCGCCTGTAACATGCCTGTAACAACCATGGAGACCGCCTGTAACACGCCTGTAACAACCATGGAGACCGCCTGTAACACGCCTGTAACAACCATGGAGACCGCCTGTAACACGCCTGTAACAACCATGGAGACTGTCTGTAACACGCCTGTAACAACCATGGAGACCGCCTGTAACATGCCTGTAACAACCATGGAGACCGCCTGTAACACGCCTGTAACAACCATGGAGACCGCCTGTAACACGCCTGTAACACGCCTGTAACACGCCTGTAACAACCATGGAGACCGCCTGTAACACGCCTGTAACAACCATGGAGACTGTCTGTAACACGCCTGTAACAACCATGAAGACCGCCTGTAACACGCCTGTAACAACCATGGAGACCGCCTGTAACACGCCTGTAACAACCATGGAGACCGCCTGTAACACGCCTTTAACAACCATGGAGACCGCCTGTAACAAGCCTGTAACATGCCTGTAACAACCATGGAGACCGTCTGTAACACGGCTGTAACAACCATGGAGACCGCCTGTAACACGCCTGTAACAACCATAGAGACCACCGGTAACACACCTGTAACAACCATGGAGACCGCATGTAACAAGCCTGTAACAACCATGGAGACCGCCTGTAACACGCCTGTAACAACCATGGAGACCGCCTGTAACACGCCTGTAACAGCCATGGAGACCGCCTGTAACACGCCTGTAACACGCCTGTAACAACCATGGAGACCGCCTGTAACACGCCTGTAACAACCATGGAGACCACCTGTAACGCGCCTGTAACACACCTGTAACAAACATGGAGACTGCCTGTAACACGCCTGTAACAACCATGGAGACCGCCTGTAACACGCCTGTAACAACCATGGAGACCGCCTGTAACACGCCTGTAACAACCATGGAGACCGCCTGTAACACGCCTGTAACAACCATGGAGACCGCCTGTAACACACCTGTAACACGCCTGTAACACGCCTGTAACAACCATGGAGACCGCCTGTAACACGCCTGTAACAACCATGGAGACCGCCTGTAACACGCCTGTAACAACCATGGAGACCGCCTGTAACACGCCTGTAACAACCATGGAGACCGCCTGTAACACGCCTGTAACAACCATGGAGACCGCCTGTAACACGCCTGTAACACACCTGTAACACGCCTGTAACAACCATGGAGACCGCCTGTAACACGCCTGTAACAACTATGGAGACCACCTGTAACACGCCTGTAACAACCATGGAGACCACCTGTAACACGCCTGTAACAACCATGGAGACCGCTTGTAACACGCCTGTAACAACCATGGAGACCGCCTGTAACACGCCTGTAACAACCATGGAGACCACCTGTAACACGCCTGTAACAACCATGGAGACCGCCTGTAACACGCCTGTAACAACCATGGAGACCACCTGTAACACGCCTGTAACAACCATGGAGACCACTTGTAACACGCCTGTAACAACCATGGAGACTGCCTGTAACACGCCTGTAACAACCATGGAGACCGCCTGTAACACGCCTGTAACAACCATGGAGACCGCTTGTAACACGCCTGTAACAACCATGGAGACCGTCTGTAACACGCCTGTAACACGCCTGTAACAACCATGGAGACTGCTTGTAACACGCCTGTAACAACCATGGAGACCGTGGTGAGACTGGATCCTGACGGCTGCTCTCAGCTCAGTTTATCTTGGTCCGGTCCAACTCCGGTTATATTCCAGTTCATCCCAGCTGGTTCTGATCCATTTATCATCCATCCAGTCATTCAGTCCACGTCCCCGGCAGGATCCTCGCTGTGATTTAATAATCAGTCTGGCGTGAGACTGTGTGGTCATGTGACCTTTCCAGGGTGGGACTTAGTGATTTATGCTACAACAAAAGTAAAGCGTCCTGAATCACTGATTTCTCTAAATGTGGATTCGTCCCAACAGCATAAATGATTGGGATTAAAATACTTGGACAAAAAATGTGATCGTGAACTATGATCATTATCTGATACCGTTTTATTCTCTATGGGTTGAACGTAGAGGAGAAACTGACTCCGTCCATCTTCTTTTGTGGCTGAAAACAAAGCCTCCTGTGGGTCTGTAACCATGAAACATTCAAATTAACAGGCTGCAAATCTGCACGTGGGTGGGGTTGGGGACTGCTGCCCCCCCGTGCTTTCTCTACAGCTTAATCATGTTCCCCAGGCCCCGCCCCCTTGTATTCGCCCCCAGAGTGACGGGCTTCCTTTCAGTGGCTGGCTGACCTCTCGTAATCCTGTTTCACAGACCGCCTCCCCGCTGAAGCGAACACAAAGGCAGCGGCTCAGCCTCCTCACAGTCGATACTCTGACAGACTTGAGCCAGCAAATTAGTATCCTTTGGCAAGGGCATGCCCGGAGACCTCTCCTGCTCCCCGGCCCGATCAATACAGGCCCGTGAATGGACCGTCTTGCTCTCGTCCCGTCCCTGCCGGTGTGGGTGACGTCTACCCAGAGTTCAGCCTCCTGCCCGTCCTGCCCCCGGACTGCCTCCTCTGCCGGACGGAGGTCAGAGGTTAAAATGGCCGATGGCAGGCGTGTAATCAAGATTTCACTCCTGCCAGTAAAATATGTGGAGGGCGATGAGGCTCCGGAAATAAAAGGCTCTTTCACGCGTGTTGTACGCGAACACAATAAACCTTCATGGGCTCGCTTTTGTCACAAGGCTGAAAAGTGTCACGTAAAGCCGCAGAGATTTTTCTGGAAACTTCCCCGAAGCTCTTAGCTTGGGAAGTTAACGGCAGAGATCAAATATATTTATTGTGGTCAAAGCTGCAGTCCTTCCTCAGACGTCCTGCGCAGGTTTGGAGACGTTCAGCTTCATTTCACGGGACGGTTCTGACCAAGATTATTCAGCTTCATTTTAGTCCCCTGTTAAAGGCAGACCTGCAGTTTTTCATAGGGGTCCACGATAACTATCGACCCGATAACTATCGACCCGATAACTATCGACCCGATAACTATCGACCCGATAACTATCGGGCCGATAACAGGAAATTATGACATCATCCCGATAAGTCCGATATCATGACGAATAGCCTCGATAACATTTATATTTTTGTCAACACGGCAGTGCCTCACTCCCTCTGAGCCTTGAATGACCAGCAGTGAATGTTATGTTCAAGTGACGTCGGCATAATCAGAAAAACGATTACTCAATAAGGAAAATTAAGAATACCCCCTCATGCCAGAAAACCACCCGTTAACTCGTCATAATTTTGGTAGTTGCTGACTTTAATTGATATTCGCAGTATTTTCCCACATGTTACACATAAAATGAACGACAAGCAAACGAGGGAACATAGGAATTTACGTTACACCTTGAATGCAGCATTGCGGAACAGTGCGCTGGAAAAAAAAAAACAAAACATGGCAGCGATGGTGTAGAACTTTGTTAAAGTTTCAGAGGAAGATAGTTCGCTGGTTATTTGTGACAAATGCTCCAAGTGAAGGAGGGAAAAATAGCACAAGCTTTAATACGTCAAACCTGATCAGCCACCTGAAACATAACCATCACTTCCATGGAGTTTTGAGATCACGCTAACAAGAGCTAACGTGAGCTAATATGAGCTAACATGAGCGAACGTGAGCTAACATGAGCTAATATGAGCTAACCAGCAGCAAGTAAACCTCTCCTCTCTTCTCTGCCCTTCGCCATCATCTCTCTCATCTAAAGCTTACATGAGATTTAAAAAAAAAAACTACTAAACATCATTTACTTTAATTAAAGGCATTCATTTGAACGGAACCACAAGCCAAAATCCTTTAAACGTAATAATTTTGTTACAATGGAGTGCACTTTTCTCTGTTTATTTACACAGACAAGTCTAACTTGTGTCAGTACATTATGACCTGTGCATTATTTTTTATTATCATTTAGGAATGTATTGTTTCAGTTAGTAATTCTGATGCATGTATTTCTATCAGTTCAAGGAGCCTTTATTTTTTATATCAGTCAGTAATTAACCTTATTTAAGTTGATGTGAGATATCAAATAGGTTTGTTTGATAGCTTTATGAAAATGTTTGAGAGGCTTCTAATAGTTTTTCATTGTAAAAAATAAACATCTGTTCATTTAAAAAATCAAAACTATTTTTGATTTTGTTCACAGTATTGATGTAATGATCTTAGGTATATGTGTGTGTTATCGGTATCGGCCGTTAGGAGCTGAAAGTTATCGGTATCGGTTTATAATAACAGTTATGGTGCATCCCTAGTTTTTCAGGTTCTCTTTAAAGCAGCACAGAACAGTTTGATCGTTTTCAGTTTCATGTGACAGAATATTTTTGTCCAGCTCTGCTGGTCTTTAGTGGGGGGGGCATCAATGTGACTCATCTGATCTCAAATTACATTCAATCGGATCTGTTCACGTCAGGCCTCTGTTGCTTTCACACGTGCTCTAATCGGATCCGTACCTGATGTTTCTGGAGACGTGGCCTCCTGCTGGCGTTGAGGAGGAACTGTCGCCGACCATGTGGGTCTGAATCCAGGAAGGGCATTCTGGGTATTCCGCTGCACAAAAGCTTCAGAAATAAATCACTGCTGTGGCGTCCATGTTTGTTTCCGTCCTGCACCTGACGTGGCAGCGGCTCCCTCCCACAAAACAAACCCTGCAGGGTCACAAAGCAACTGACAAATACTTTTATCGTTCCTATACTCTCCCATTACTTCCAGTTTGAAGTTACTGATTTTGTTTAAGGAAATAGAGATAAGACTAGATATCTTCTGTTATTATTATTATCATTATTATCATCATCATTATTATTATTATTAATAATAATAATAATAATAATAATAATAACAATAATAATAATAATAATATCTCCTTTTATCTGCCCTTAAAGAAACTATATGGGCAACAACAAATTTTATTCTTTTCTTGACTCCTTTAAAGCATCCAAATCAATTTCCAGAAAAAAATTTTCTCGCCATTTTCAAGAGGTTTAATTTTGAAAATGAAACAAACTGGTCAGAGGCCAGTAAAGCAGTGTCATCTCCAGACCATGCTGGTAGAAAAGAATAAGTTGTTAATATAGTTTTGATAGCAGAATCTGTTAGTGGGAGAGTCTCAGAGAGAGCTGAGGGACTATTTGAATCTTTGTATTGACAGTCAGTGCAGCTTTAAATGTCGCTGAAGTAACTGGAACTTCGTCCGTAGGAGGTGACTGCACTCACATCCATTCATAGAATCAATCACATCCATTTATATCAATCAATCAAACTGGAGGTTTCTCTTCCTGAAAAATCTGAATGATGATGATGAAAAGTCATTAAAAACTGGGATGCTTATTGTTTTTTACGCTTACCAACTTTGAGTAAAATTTTATTCAGCGGCAAGTGAAATTTGTCCAAAAAAATAATTAATGTGGCTGCGAAAGTATTTTAATTAAATCAACGGACGTGCCACATTTTCAACACTGATGCCACTAGAACTGTTTTTTATCTTTGGAATCAGAAGTAAACAGATATTTGTCACATTTTGAACATTTCGAAACTGCATCATATTAATAGTTATTTAACAACTCAGGGAAGCAGATTGCTGAAACTGCTGCAGCCCCGTGATGGAGCGGCCACCTGTAAACACGACTTTGTAAGCGTGACAGTATTAAATGTGCAGCGCAGCACCACGCTGCTGCCTGCATATTAATCCCGGACTCATCTCCTCCCCCCTGAGTGGGCCGCTCCACTGTGACCCAACTTTTAATGGACAAATGTAACCCTGCAGAAATTAACTGTGCCCGCTGTGTTATTTTTCTTCTATATTCTGCTTATCACAACCATTTTCCTTGGCAGAGATGTATCCCTCTGGTATTTTAAGTAACATTAATTGCAATGAGCATATGCAACAAACACAACCTTTCCAATATGACCATCAAGCTGTAATTGCACATTTTTAAGTGTGATGCATGCATAATTTCCTCACCACCATAAACACTAAAACAGGACTCTACCAGGGAGCAGCAGCTTTTGCAGACACGTTCCAGTCTTGATTAACATGCTGAAGCAGCCAGGACGCACCAGTTATCATCTGCAGGCTAAATATATTCAGGGTCGACCGAAAGATGAAAAATGGAAAAAAAAGACATTTCTGAACGCAAATACTCTTAAATGCAACACAAAAAAGGGAGAAAGGGAAATTTCAGATCCACAAATAAATAAAATTATGTCAAATGATGATAAGCTTCCAGATCATCTGATTTGACTTGAAATGATTTACATGGATGAATGGATGGATGGATGGATGAATGGATGGATAGATGGATGGATAAATGATGGAAGGATGGATGGATGGATGGATGGATGGATGGATAAATGATGGAAAGATGGATGGATGGATGGATGGATAAATGATGGAAGCATGGATGGATGGATGGATGGATGGATGGATAAATGATGGAAGGATGGATGGATGGATGGATGGATGGATGATGGATGATGGATGGATGGATGGATGGATGGATGGATGGATGGATGGATGGATGGCTGGATGGGTGGATGGATGAGTGTATGGATGAGTGGATGGATGGATGAATGGATGGATAGATGGATGGATAAATGGATGGATGGATGGATGGATGGCTTGGATGGATGGGATGGCTGATGCTGGATGGCTGGATGGATGGCTGGCTGGATGGCTGGCTGGCTGGCTCTGGCTGGATGGCTGCTGGCTGGAGGCTGGCTGGATGGCTGGCTGGATGGATGGATGGCTGATCTGGATGGCTGCTGGCTGGATGGCTGGATGGCTGGCTGGATGGATGGATGGATGGATGGCTGGCTGGCTGGATGGATGGATGGATGGATGGGATGGATGGATGGATGGGATGGATGGGATGGATGGATGGATGGATGGATGGATGGATGGATGGATGGGATGGATGGATGGATGGATGGATGGATGGATGGGATGGATGGATGGATGGATGGATGGATGGATGGATGGATGGATGGCTGGATGGATGGATGGATGGATGGATGATGGATGGCTGGATGGATGGATGGATGGATGGATGGATGGATGGATGGATGGATGGATGGATGGATGGATGGATGGATGGATGGATGGCTGGATGGATGGCTGGATGGATGGATGGATGGATGGATGGATGGGAATGATGGATGATGGATGGATGGATGATGGATGGATGGATGATGGATGGATGGATGGATGATGATGGATGGATGGATGGAGGCGGATGGATGGGATGGATGGATGGATGGATGGATGAATGATGGATGGGATGGATGGTGGATGGATGGGATGATGGATGGATGGATGCGATGATGGATGGATGATGATGGATGGATGATGGATGATGATGGGATGATGGATGATGGATGGATGGATGGATGGATGGCTGGATATGGATGGATGGGGATGGATGATGATGGATGGATGGATGGATGGGCTGGATGGATGGATGATGGATGGATGGATGGATGGATGGATGGATGATTGGATGGATGGATGGATGGATGGATGATGATGATGGATGGATGGGATGGATGGATGGATGAATGGATGAGTGGATGGATGAAAGGATGGATGGATGGATGGATGGCTGGATGGGTGGATGGATGAGTGTATGGATGAGTGGATGGATGGATGAATGAGTGGATGGATGTGTGGATGATTAAATGGATGGCTGGATGAGTGGATGATTAAATGGATGGCTGGATGAGTGGATGAATGAGTGGATGGATGAGTGGATGATTGAATGGATGGCTGGATGAGTGGATGATTAAATGGATGGCTGGATGAGTGGATGAATGAATGGATGGATGGATGAGTGGATGGCTGGATGGATGGATGGCTGGATGAATGAATGGATGGCCAGATGGATGGATGAATGAATGGATGATTAAATGGGTGAATGGATGACTGGGTGGATGAGTGAATGACTGAATGGATGGATGGATGGATGAGTGGATGGCTGGATGGGTGGATGGAGGATTGGATGGATGAGTGGATGGATGAGTGGATGATTAAATGTTTGGCTAGATGAGTGGATGAATGAATGGACGGATGAATGAATGGATGAATGAATGGATGGCAGGATGAGTGAATGAATGGATGGATGAATGAATGGATGACTGGATGGATGAGTGAATGACTGAATGGATGGATGGATGAGTGGATAGATGGATGGAAGTTCTCAGAACTCTGGATTCAGTCCGCAGGACTAATTACAGCTACTTTGGGCTCCGTGACACATTTATTAGCCCCAGACCCTCCCCTCTCACTGTTCCACCCTCTTGTCCTCTGAGAAATGCCTGTCATTGCCAATATTCAATAACAAGCAGCAGGACCCTGCGCAGGGCTGTTAAGCAGATGTTAGGACGCTCCACAAGGGGCCACTAACTCTCATCAGCACCATGTTCAACTGTCTAAACAGACAGCTACTTCAGGGCAAAATTATACATGCTGATCGCAACCTGAGAGCCTGGGCTGCAGCTCTCTCTTACTACACTCTTTATGTATATTTTCAATGTCTCCAAACAGTGTTGGCTTAATGTTCAATGTTGCTAAAAATCAGGATGAGAAAAGAGGGGGGATGTATTGAACTGCTCATATTTAGTTAACCATGAGTCATCTACGCTTGTTTGGCCACTCTGATCAATAAGCCTAATGAGCTGCTGAAAATGAAAGCAAGCGCTTCGACGACTTCTTTGGCCATTTATAACCCGAAACGTCCTGCCCATATATGTCATATACATACACGTATGTAGTAACTGAACTCGCACCAGTTTGAACTATAAATTGACAAAGACTGATCTCGTCAGTATTGGCTCTTTGACAGAACTAAAGCTCCAGCATCCTGAATGGAAACCAGTGACACGGACAGATCTCCCGTTGGCATCCACAACAGAGGGTCAGGTGAGGTGAACACAAGCAGCAGGGCACCAACGGCGGCCATGCTTTATCCAAACAGATAAACGACTGCGTTCCCTGAACTCGTCTGAGCTGATAAAGAATCAATAGTGTTGATGCTTTCACAGACCTATCGCTGTTAACGGACAAACAAACCGTCTGTGCTGGGCCTAAGCGAAGCTGCCGTGATTCTCTTATGGGTCTTGGCTGTGGTTTCGGTACAGCTAACCTCAGAGCTAACCAAGTAGCTCTGAGGTCCCTCTCCAGAACATCCAACCCACCAGGAGTAAATAATCCCACCACTGGAAAGCAGAAACTCACCATCAGTCATCTAAGCCACCATTTTAACCAGTGCGTTTGTTATTCCTCCCACCTCATTCAACTCCGTCAGGGCTGGCTGGATGTCGGCCTCAGAAATGGACCCACCTTTCTGGAAGTGTGTTTCAACACTGTCTGAACATCAGAAACCTCGTGAAAGAGGATTTATGAGGGGGAATCTTAATGCCTGCAGTGGCGTCACTAAGGCCTTTGGCTGCTCTGCATTCATTCGTATCCCTTTCATGAATATAACTGAAAAGCTGACGAGTGCTCGGGGATCTATTTATCTCAGAGGCAGAGGTCAAGCACCTGTTCAGCAGGATCACCGTTCATTATAACCGGATAAGCAAGATTCTCTTTAACACTGAGACTAAAAGAGTTGTCGCTGATTTCCCAGGGTTCATGTTGTCTCAGCTGAATACTGAATCACATGGTTGGTAGGAAATAGCAGCAGAAGGCGGAAACGCTTGATGAGGCTGGAATAAAAGCTCCTCGGCAACAAAAAGTGACGAGCAGAGGAACGATTCGCTTTGACGCTTTGACCGTTGCCCTCCTTATGAAGGACCTGCTCAGAACAATCCAGACAAGAGCTGGGAGCTGTGTTTGGTAGCATGCTGCTCTCCAGAACACCTGAGAGCTGCTAAGCAGCTAATTAAACTAGCCTGAACCCGTGGAGGGAGCTTTTCTCTAGTTGCTCATGTGACGAACATGAGAATGAGTAACCCTCCGCTCGCATGTACGTGCTGAAACCGTTCCTCACGTTGAGGTTATCGTTCACATCCAAGTTGCTATGGCCATGAAGCTGAACCTTGAAGCAGATGTTCTACCACAGCACCACGCTGGTGCCTCTCCTGTGAGGTGGGAACAGGAAACTGAGGCTACAGTTCACAGGGACTCACCAAGGGTTGCCCAGGGTTAGGGACTAACCCAACCCTAGGGTTAGGGACCCTAGGGTTAGTCCCTAGGGTCCCTAGTCACTAACCCTAACCCTGGGCAACAGAAGATTGCCCAGGGTTAGGGTTAGTCCCTAACCCTAACCCTAGGGTTAGGGTTAGGGACCCTAGGGTTAGTCCCTAGGGTCCCTAACCCTAGGGCTAAGGTTAGGGACTAGGGTTAGGTTAGTCCCTAACCCTAACCCTAGGGTTAGGGTTAGGGACCCTAGGGCTAGTTCCTAGGGTCCCTAGTCCCTAACTCTAACCCTGGGCAACAGAAGATTGCCCAGGGTTGGTGTTACTCCCTAACCCTAACCCTAGGGTTAGGGACTAACCCAACCCTAGGGTTAGGGACCCTAGGGTTAGTCCCTAGGGTCCCTAGTCCCTAACCCTAACCCTGGGCAACAGAAGATTGCCCAGGGTAAGGGTTAGGGACCAACCCTAGGGTCCCTAACCCTCGGGTTGCCCAGGGTTGTTGCCTAACCCTGGGCAACAGAAGCCTGAAAAATCATTGCCTGACTTGATGAGTCTGAATTTCTGCTGCCGCAATTAGATGTAGGGTCAGAATTTGGTGTAGACATCATTAAAGCTTGGATCCATCGTGCCTCGTATAAAGAGTTCAGGTTGCTTATGGTGATATAATGGTCGGGGATATTTTTCTTGGGACACTTTTGGCCCCTTGAACAGCCTGCCTGAATATTGCTGCCGACCATGACTGCAGTGTGCAATCTTCTGATGGCTACTTCCAGCAGAATACCACTCCATGTCACAAAGCTCAAACCATCTCAGACTGGTTTCTTGAATGTCGACAGTGTGGTCACTGGACTCCCAGATCTCAGTCCAACAGAGAACCTTTGGGATATGGCAGAAAGGGAGCTTCTCACCTGGATGTGCAGCTGACAAATCTGCAGCAAGAGTGTGATTATCATGCCAGTATAAGCCAAGATCTCTCCCCAACCCCAGCTCACTGATGCAAATTGTCCATCATGGATTGAAGTAGACTGGAAGCCCGTCCGTGCTGCAGGCACCATTAGCGCTGTAGCAATACACTAATCTCACAATACGATGCAATACACGATACATGATATTTGGCTCACGATACGATATATATCGTGTTCATCTTACGATACATTTACATCATTTTGCGACAGATTTTAAAGGGACAAAGTGATTTTGGTGACATCTTGTGAGTGTTCCAATGACTTTGTTTGATTTAATTGAACTGAAAGCATCGATTACACATTATATGGCTGACAGGCCGGACAAAATGAATAAAAGATGTGTTGAGAAAAATAGTATCATTTATCTAAACAGTGCAAATTGTTGCTTGCAAGCTTTTAAAGGTGGGACATGGGGGTTTTGGAAGAAGCTTAGAATATCGATACCCGCGGCTAAAAAAATCGATACTCGATATTTGATAAAATATCAATATATATTGCAGAATCGATAAAATCGCTCAGCTCTAGGCACGAGGTTGTTTACATCAAAAGGCATTCGTGCGCACGCATGCACAGATTTCCTCGCAGCAAATCAAATCTGATCGGCAATAATTCTGCACTCGGCACAAACAGTGCGTTTTTACGGAGCCATAGAGGGCTTCGTCTGTCAACGTATTAGAGATTATCCAAACATACTCTCATCATTCTCCGTTGAAAAATTCTTTCAAAACGACTGCCTTCCAATGATCTTTGTCTGGTGAGTTGAGAGGGAAGGAAGTAGAGCATAAAAGAGGTCATGTTGTTGACTCAGAACCACATGGCAGCGTTTGCTTCCATACATATATACATATATATATTATATATAAACAAGGCACGTCACTCTGTCTGTAACTGATTCACTGCTTACGCGATAGCTATTTACAAATTGTCAGTTGTTTTTGTGTGACGTAATAGGTCAACCAGAAAATTCCCATTACGAACAAGCTGAAAGGGGGGCATATCGCTGCCAATCACAGCAGCTCAGATTCTTGAGTCAATACATTGATTCTCTTGTATGCCTGGACAAGGAAACTTCCAGTTAAATAGCTTATTTGAGCTACGAGCACAGCTTGACTTGGCTGCACACGCACACTTGCTGCATGGACCTGAGCAGATCAGACCCCCGTGATCTCCAATAGGAATAAGTGGATATACATAATGCACGGATTTGTCTGACCACAGGAACATTTTCCATTTTGCCCCGGCATGTTGTAAAGGTGCTTCGGGGAAGAGAAGATGGCGACGTGTCTGGATCATGTTCACTCATTGCATGATGGAGCTTTAGCGTACATTTGGGCCAACTGTCCATTTTTAATGAAATGCATCCTGGGATTCTGAAGATCACAGGCATCTAGCGTTGATTTTCAGCCTCGTCCCTGCACATGGAAACTCTCCAGATTCTTGGAACCGTTTGATATCTTGTACTGTGGGTGTAAAGGTATTCAAAGTCTTGGCAGTTGCATGCTGGGGAAACGTTCTCCAGAAGTTGCTTCACAGTTTGCAGGAGCAGTTTTTGGCAGAATGGTGAACCTCTGCAGATCTTTACTTCTGAGCCTTTAACAAGATGTTTAACAAGAGCTGAAATATATTACTTTTTATGTAACGCAGTGATATAATGTATTATTATTAGAGCTGGGCAACAATTAAAAATTTTAATTTTTAATGATTTAATTTTCCTGATTAATCACGATTAATCGCATTGTATACGCAAAATCAAATAATGAATTCAAAAGTAGTGTAAAGGTCACTTTTATTTAAATGTTCTGCTGCCATATGAACTAAAGTGCCATAACATTTGTTGTTCAAACACTTTTAACATCAGCACTTGTCAGTAACACATATTTAGTGTAAATCTCATCTTAAAAAAATGTAAAATAAAATAAAGCTTATTGCCACTGCCAGGACATTAATGTCATCCTGTTATAAAAAAATAAAAAAGTTTACAAACAAAATCCAACAAAATGATTGTGTCTCAGCACAATCAGAACATTAAAACAGGTAATTTCTGAGGTAACAGCAGAAACTTTTAACGGGGAGTTTCAACTTGTCAGTTGTTACAAATAACCTTGTTTCTGTTGAATCCTCCGTCTGGGAGAACTTTAAAATGAAAATGTCCATGTTAAAGTTCAGGAACTTTAACAATCCATGTATCAATCATTCATTCTTTCCATTTTCAATTGTCAATCAAAAATTTAAAAAAAAAAAAGTGACATTTTATTATGTTTTTCGTTGTTTTAATCTAACACAAAACAACAAAAAAATGTCTGTTTTTTTAATATATATTTCAATTTTAGACTTGGATCAAAAATACGAAATTAAAAAACGGGCCACAGAACTGAATTTGTTTTATAATGGAGGACTGGACTTTCTGTTGTCATTACACATCTGTGCCACTAGATGGAGCCGCACTGCAGTAACCAGCTAGAGAACAGCAGGACAGTGAACACATGGAGCAGATCTGATGGAACATGGAGGAATGACCACAAAGTTTTGTTGCAGTCCAGAATTTTTTTTTTCAGACAGAATTGTTAATATTGCTACCTGAGTTGCTACCTGAACTGTAAAGTTCACTGATTTTTACCGTTCTCCATGTCTGTTTTAGCTTTTCCTGTTTTAGCTTTTCCGGTAACAGACTTTTCAAAACAAAAGCATGTGAGCAACATGCGTTAACGCGCGATAAAATAAATGTTGGCGTTAATAAATAATAATAACGCAATAACTTGCCCAGCCCTAAATATATTATTCTGAAAAGAAGAAATGTTTACATGATTTAAAAATCATTGCATCCAGTTTTTTATGTACTCCTCATACAGAGTCCAGTCTTTCTTTGTGAACTGGTCATTTCTTTCCCTTGAAACAGATTACAACCTCAATTCTTTCACACGCTGTACCTGTTGAAGAAAAGAAAGCAAAGAGGAAGCTCATAAGGAGAAGTTCCCTCCTCTTGTCCCGTAGGAGGGTCAGCTGTGGTAAACGTTCACTTTTCTTTCTTCAGATAACATAAAAGACACGTTAGTCATCAAAGTCTGAATACCAAAGGTTGTATTGTGGTAAGTATTTTATTTTTCTTTTCCTGATTAATTTGATAGAAGGATGGAAAACTTGAAAGCGGATTGTCTCAGCTGATGCTACACTTACGCTTTTTTTTACGCTGCCGTGGTTTTGTATTAATTTAAAACCTCGCAGTGGGAATTTACACAATCAGGTGGTGACCTCGGGTCCATTTTCTGCGGGGCAGCCTGCGGCGCCGGTGAATGGCGGCCCGCAGCAGGGCTGCAGGCACCTGGCCGGACGGCTCGGGTGCTCCACAATGCTGTCTGGGGGGTAATTACCACAAGGTATTCTTTAAAAAGACCAGATGGGGATGAGGTCCCACCCCACGCCATTATTTACAACAGAATCCCATTCAATTACACACTTCATCCACCCACTGGTTAGCTCTTTCAGAGTCCGCTGTTGTTGTGCTTGTTCCTTTATGCTAATTCAGCGTCGCCCCACACCTCCCTCACCAATAGAGAGGCAAAGAGAGAGCGAGAGAAAGTGAGAAAGATGTAAGCGCCTCAAGGGATTTAAAAAAAAAAAAAAAAAAAAAAAAAAACATGATTTATTTTCAAATTGTTTCCGCTACAGCAAGTATAGTAACGTTTGCAGGTTAGCGCCGCTGCTGCCCTGAAGGAGCTCGGCTCTTTGTGGAGACTTCCTGGGAGAAAACTGGAGGGGGGGGGGAGGGAGAGGTCTTTACAGACAAGGTCAAGTCAGGGTTCAAGGTTCACGGTGGCACCAGCTGAGGCTGGGGAGGGGTACCTGTTATTTAGTGGGCCCGTATCCGTTTCGTCTCCAGCTGGACTCCTCCCGCTCGCTCCAGTGCATCAGTCTGGTTAACCTGGAGCCCCGACTTCTGTCTTCCCCGGGGAGGGACACGGGGATCCTCCATCACCTCCCTGCTCCCTGCAGGCTGATGTTTCAGCCACTTCTGTCCACTGGATCCCCATAGAGCCTCCAAAAATAGTTTTTCCAATAAATTTCCATCATTTTCAATATGCAACACATTTGATGGTTCGCAGCCGTAAATAGTTTTTAAAGACCACTCGATGTTTGAATGCATCATGAAATAGATACCTATATAGTTAATGGAAGCTTATTCCTTCGTCTCATACCTCACAAAAAGAAAAAATTAATCAACCACACAAGATGGAATCATAGCAGGTTATTCTTAAAAAAGAATGACCCGTAAACTGTCCTGTAAAGAGTTGAATGTTGGAGCATTATGTTTTTTGAAAAAAACAAAACAGTAAAGGGGGTGAAAGTAAAATCAGCAGGTCTCATGTCTAAAAGAAGCTTTAGAGGACTTTAAACTAATAAGGCCTCTCAGCTGTGTATACTGCACAGCTGGGTCCACTTTCATGGACCCGAACCCGATTGCGCCCGTGAAAATTCGACCCGAAACAGACCCGACCCGAGCTATTATCATAAGTCCGGGGGTCCAAACCGGAATGGACCCGCAATATTTGGACCCTGGACCGACCTCGACCCCAGTCTTTAGTTTCTGACCACGCACCGAACCGAGTTACCTCAATAGAACCGAGACAATCCAGCCCATAGTTGCTCATGTTAAAGTTGTCTAGCGTTGAATAAAACTTGATTTTCTTACCTAAAGTTGTCTTCTTCTACCGGTTCAGTTGCTACATAGGCTACGTGATGTAAACAACAATAAATCCACGTCGTTATTTTCTTTGTGGATACAGATGCTATTGTTAGCAACCGCTAACGGCTAATAGCCTACACCGGTCAGGACATGTGTGAATATGTTCTCTCATCCAGCGTTGTCATGTTGGCGATCCGTTGTGCTTTACAGCAGGTAACAACACGCTACGGCAACACGATTGTTTCATGATAAACACGCCACGTTAATTAATAATTCATTAAACTGCCCCGAGTCCTGACATTAGCTCCCACTGCCAATATCTTTAGCTCTCTGGAGTAAACGTGGACCCAGTCTGTCAGAGAGCACCGACTGAACCCGAGACTAACTGTACCGATTCTGACCGGAACCCGGAGTCACGTCTTTTGAATGGACCCGAGACCCGATTTGGGTCGGGTCGGGACCTCGTGTTTTCCGGGTTCTTCCAAAGACCTCTAGTGCACAGTGTCAAGAAAAAGTATGTGAACCTCTTGAAATGTTTCTGCATTCATTTGTCACAGCATGTGATCAGACTAAACCAGCGTAGTTAAGATGATAACGCGCAAACAGCTACAATGTGATTCGTCTTTGCTGAACACAACCTGAACTTCATCAAAAGCTAAACGGAGTCAGTAGTTCAAACACCTGGAGTCCAATCAATCAAATGAGTTTGGAGCCAAAAAAGACATATGAAGACACGTGATCAAGAACTCGAAAGAGATACAAAGTCATCTTGTTTAGTGTTTAGGTATCTACAGTTAGACTATCAACAGAGACAGTTTGGTGCTGTGACTGCTCTTCCTCATACTGAGCACGCAGCCTGGACGACTCCAAAGACACAACAACCCTCAATAAGATAAAGAAGAACCCACAAGTAACAGCTGAAGTCTTGAAGACATCCCTGAAACTGGCAAACATCAGGCAGAGTGTCCTTAATGGAGGAAGCTGCTCTCCAAAGAATAAAAAACCAAAACATGGCTACACATCTGAAGTATGCAAAAAAAAAAAAAACCAAGACTATGGCAATCAGGAAAGGCTGCTGGGAAATGTTTTGCAGACTGATGAAAGAGAAGTTTTTCTCTTTATGGAGAATACTCCACCATCATACATGGCACAAAAAGACAACAGCTAGCCAACAGCAGAACATCATCCCACCGGTGTGGTATGGCGGAGGGAACATCAGCTCTTGGGTTTGCTTCACCGCTTCAGTGCCCGGACAACTTTCCCAATTTTACCAAAATCTCCTCCAGGATAACGTCAGGGCATCAGAAAGCGATGCGACAGGATAATAACCTAACTGCAGATGAAGAAAATCCACCTTCTGGAGTGACCCAGTCAGTGCTGAGACCGTATTCAACACCAGAAATCCTACAAATGTAGGAGCTGAAGCAGTTCTATCAAGAGGAAAGGTCCAAGATCCCTCCATTGTGCAGGTCTGATCCAGAGCGTAATATGCAAATGTGCAAGATAATAGGAGTTTTTGGGGCACTGAACAAGTTATTTTAATTATTTGATTGCATTTGTATGGAGGTAGAGTCCGCTTATTCAGTAGTCTGATTGTAGAGGGGTAAAGGCTGGTTTATGGTCTGGTGGTTCGTCAACCAGGCGGCAGCAGAGAGAAAAGTCTCTAAGGATCCTCTCCGTTTCCTGAGGCATCTAGTTTCAAAGATGCTCTGCAGAGACGGGAGCTCACAGCTGGTGGTGGACTCAACTGTCTTCGTTCCCGTCTGGAGAGACTTCCTGACAGCGGCAGAGCAGCTGCTGGACCAGTCAGAACCAGTCTCAACAGTGCTTTCTGACCAGCTTCATGGGAACAATAGTGTTGAATGCTGAGCTTTAATCAATGATCAGCATCCCTACATATGTGTTCCTGTGGTCTAGGAGGGATGGGGCGTCAGGGACATGGTGTCATCCGTGGACCTGCTGGGCTGGTATGCAAACTGGAGTGGGTCCAGTGACCTGGGAAGGAAAGAGCAGAAGTGTTTTGATTTGCTGGACAAAGCGCTGCATGATGGGACGGTAGTCTATGGTGGATCCTTGGTGGTCCTTTCAAAGCATGTGGGGACTGTGGCCTAAAGATGCAGGTGAAGACCTCTGCTAGCTGGTGTGCACATGCCCTGAGGACTCTGGCAGGGATGCCATCTGGTCCAAGTGACCTGGGTCAGGGTTAGGGTTAGGGATGTGTTTGCTAGAATCAAACCGAGGTCCTCAGGCAGGAAAGACCCGGTTGAGTCTGTCCTGCAGTTCCTCCTGCAGCCAGTGACGGTTTGTAGTCCACTCCACAGCTGCCTGGTGCTGCAGCTACTGCAGTCTGATTCCAGTTCTGTCCCTGGAGCTTCCTGATGGCTCACCGTAGATCGTATTTGGACTTTTTCAGCTCATCTGAGTCCCCAGATTTAAATGCAGATGTGTGTGCATAGAGCTTGACACGCACATTACCATTGATCCAGGGCAACTCTTAATAGTTTGCAAATGGTTTTATAACCCTTCTTGAACTGATGTGCAGCGATACTTGGTTCTCTGAGATCATTGTGCACAGGGGCGGACTGGTAATCTGTGGATTCTGGAAAAGTCCAGAACGGCCGTCCGGTCTACAGCCGTCAGTCCTGTTCAATAACCTAAATTTTCATTCTATCAACTAACAGCAGGGGGCGCTAAGACGATCATTTATCATTTACAGGCCTAAAAACCACCAAAGCAGACTAACGTTAGTGTCTGTCAACAGAAAGATGGCAGCAGAAAACGCAAGGAGAAAGGTGGATGGGAAAAATTAAAACTAAAGAAAGCCAAGTAAGTTTGAGGGGGAGATGTTTTTCCCATTTAGTCACTATTTATCTTTGTCTTCTCTTTCGTGGCAGCATGGTGGTGTAATGTCTGTGGAATAGGCTACAAATGTTGTCTGAAGGATGATTGGTTGAATGGTAACTAATCACAGCAGCACTTGCATGGGGCAATTTAATTTTAAAAATCAGTATAACGTCAAGGCCTTATAATAGTATTTGCTAAGTAGTCTAGTGGTTTGTGGGTTCAATTTCCAGTGTTGTAACATGTTGTTTTGTCCCTTTTTAGTCATTGTTTTCTCTCGATCCAATAAAGGCCACTAGAAAATCTTTTCAAAAGATGCTGATATGACATATAAAACATAACCTGCTAACTACTGCTGACCAGATGGTGACTAATCTACTCTGTTGAGTTCATAAATGTGTAAATCTGATTCTGATGGAGTCAGTGCCTCAGCAGCCATGAATCTCACCACATGTCACTGGTTATGAGACATTATTTATGTTTACAGATCAAACAGATACATATACATACAAACATTACATATTTACATAACAGAAAAGGGATGTTTTAAATAAATGTATGGTTTATAAAGCTACTTTATCTTTGACTATCTTTGAGTATTTTTGCAGTATCAACAAGAGGCCAGTAGCATAATACCTAGCATAATATTAAAACTATAAAATGTGTCAAGCAGGTTAATTCTGACACAGATTTGACCTAATAACCTAAAAATTTAATGGGATTTAGGAAAACCAAATCTGTCCCCCCCCCCCGGCCACGTTATTGGTGGGCCTACTTAGGGGGGTAAAGTCCAGGGCTGTTTTTTACTCCCAGCCCGTCCCTGATTGTGCATGTCTTTCCCTGTTGGCATTGTGTTAACACATCCCTGCCCCAGGACAGCAAACAACCCAAACAACTTCTCCTCTCCTGCTGACCATCAGTTCATCAGGGACCGGCTGTGACCCGCCCTCTTAGATCCTGAGGAACCAGGTATTTACTGTTTCCCACATGGTTCATGCGGGAAATATTGTTCATCTGAGGCTGAATTTGCCTGATACTTTGACCCGCTGCAATCAGATGATGTTTATTATGTTGTTACACACGTAAAAAAAACTATACACCTAATATACAGAATTACTTTAGATGACAATCTAACCTATTACTAAACTAAAACATTGAAAACCATTTAAGTTTACATGGTGCACAGCTAGAAAATGTGCATTCACTATTTTGACAAATATCACGCCGCCGCCTGCAAACAAAGACTCGGAGACGTGCGACATCTGAAAAAACAAGCGGAGCCGCCTGCAGCAGCAGCTGAGAACCCATCTCACCCTTCATAGTGTACATTATCATTTCTACAGTCAGCCTGCATGCATCTGATGATGAATATTTGATTGTTTTCCAGACTCACTTCAAAAATCACGCCACAAATGAATATCCATAGTTAGCATTGCTCTTGACTAGCGCTGCATTGTCTGCCAAGTCACTGAGTGGCTCCAAAAAAGACTTTTATATGAAAATCAGGGACCTTGGGATGAAAGCAAAAAACATCCGGCAAATTTTCTCCTTTTGTCTGAGTCGGATTAGTCCATTAGGGAAATTTATGGAAATGCAGCTGATTTTACTTTGTTGAACTTTCATTTATGGAGCAATATCATTTTAAAACCTGGACAAAAGTGTGCGATTTATTTGGAATTGATATAAAAGAGGCAGTTATGCATTTGTATGGGCAATTTTGTGTTCATATAAAGTAGGAAGCCTTTTGGCAGCAACTTGTTGTTGTCAGATAACAAGGGTTCCCCTCAGATGATGTGCTGCCCCAGCAGCCACCTCTGCACGGATCCGACATCAACACGCTGATCTGATGACACCGGCAATGATAATGGACTCTGTGTTGGTGCTGCTCTTCAAGTCCTGCTGGATCCTTACGATGTAATTTGTACATAAACCTCAACTGAGGACAGAGAACTGCTGGACCAGAGACTGAAGACAGAGCAGCAGATCCAGCAGATCCTTCCTGAACACAAAAATAACCATCTGTGATGAGTCTTCGAAGAGACTTAGATCATCATGACTACTGCAACAATTCATTTCTCAAAATTTTGTGAATTTGAATTGATATTTGAATTGAATTGAATTGGATTCTGGGATTCAATATTCATTATTCATCAAGTTTAATCAGTTTTCAACAAAACAAATGATGCAAACTAAAGAAAACATCCAGCTGCTCAGTGAATGAACAAAATAAGATGAAACAACGTAAAAAAAAAAGACAAACTCAAGCAACAAAACACCACCGTCTGTGTAGTATTGATAGTAACTGATAGTAACTAGTCAGAAAGTAAAAACATGTTGACCGCCACCGCGGCCGTCCGCCTGAACTTTCGTTGCCTGGCCTGGAGGCCTAGTGACTGTTTTTGGTTTCTTTTTTTTCTTATGGTTCCCTGCCTTCCAGCCCCCTTCACCCTCCCTGCTCTGCTCCCCTTTCTCTGTTTGTTTTTGTGTTTAGGACCGTCTGGGAGCTGGTCCCTGTGAATTTATCACATAGACACAGTATTATAATAAGTATTCGTACTTTGAAGAGATTGTGTCAGAAATTGCGCCTATTCAGAAAAAGAAACTACACCGACTCTGGAAACTGCATTTCGACTTTATTCTCGATTTCGTCTTTATTCTCAACATTCCGTCTTTATTCTCAACATTTCGACTTTATTCTCACTTTATTCTTTATTCTCACCATGCTAGCCGGCACCCTGAACACACCTACACACACAGGTGGAGGTAAACGCTGGGATGGACAGAGGAGGGAACTGCAAGTCAGCATGAAACCCAGGAAACTCTGGCCTGCAAACATACAGGAAGAGAAGAGAAAAAAGGAGGGAAAACAGCACAACAAACTACAGGAAAGAATATAGAGCACAGTTACAGTAACAAGGTGCTGCTAATTAACTATGGAATGAGCTGGAGGAGGAGGAAGGGAGGAGGAAAGGGAAGGAAAGGAAGGAGAGCAGTGGAGACACCACTCAACAGATCATGGTTTTGTGTTAATGTGTGTTAATGTGCAACCATGCATTAATTTCACATCACCTCCCAAGAATTTCTCGTTCCCTCATGATACACTGTTGCCCATAAAGTATGAATAAAATAGTTTTTACCTCTTTTCATGGAATGGTTGTGTCTGAAAACAAAAATTACTGCAGCTTGATGGGCAACACAATGCAAGTGTTGCCCATGAATGCAAGTGAACACAAAAGTGTACTTTTGTGTTTGCTTGCATTAATCTTTTGTTTCCCCCCACAATAACATTGTGTTACCTCCCAGTATTTTCAGCAGAACTGGTTTAGATGGGGGGCAGTGGGAACCAGCAGTGGCTACTTCATTAACGAAGTAGCTCTTCAGAATAAAAACATCCATTTGTTTTTTTTTCTTTACCCATTTTAGTTTTATTAAGGGTATATTTGCAAAATAATTACCGTATTTTCCGAAGTAAAAGTCGCTCCGGAGTATAAGTTGCACTAGGATAAAAATGTATAATTAGTTAGAAAAACATTGCATTGCATTGTGTCGCATTGGAGTATAGGTCGCATTTTTGCGGGATAATTTATTTTACAAACTACTTGACCAAAAGCAGACATTATGTTATCTTGGAAGCCAAGTTTTAGCATTAATAAAAGAATAAAGAAACAGGCTGAGAAGGTGTAAAGTATGCTAACACAATGAAGGTTAATCAGCTACATTAAAAATAAACATGAACAGAAATGGTGTCCAGTGTTTATGTAACATAAGCAGTTTTTTGTAACTAAAGAATAACCAAAGAATAAAACAAGTGTGTCTTTACTGTAATTAATAACAAGCAATCTAACTCCACATCACTAAATCCATTGAATTCTTCGTCCTCAGTGTCACTGCTTAATAACTCCGGCAACTCTGGAGGAAGACGAAGCAGAGCTTCCTCTTCTGCGTGGCTGTCTTCAGACTCACTTCCTGTTCCAGTTATTCCAGCCTTTCTGAATCCAGACAGGATGGTCTCGGTTGTCACTGAAGACCATGCTTGGTTGATCCATTCCAAAGCTTGCAGAAAAGTTGCGTGACGCATCTTCCCGGTTGCTGCTAACTCGTTCCTCGAGCTGTGGCCACCTAGCTTTGAGCCCGCAATCAGTTTTTTTTTTTTTTTTTTTTTTTTTTTCATCGCACTTAGACTAGCCTCTGCTTTACGCCAGTCCCTAACAAGTTTTTCCACTCACTCCAAACTTTCTCTCTGCTTAATTACTGTTTTCAGCTGCAAACGACTTGCAGCTTGTAGTCTGCAGAATATGATTTTCTTTTGGGACGCAATTTGTGTTCAGTCGTTCTCAGTTGTCTTTGTAAGCTAATGTTTACTGTTTAAATTTTTAATTGTTAAGGAGTAGGAGGTATCAGTGCGTAAGTCTAGAGTGCCCTCTTGTGGCTGTTTGTGAATTTATTTATTTCTCTGGAGTATAAGTCGCAAGAACAGCCAACCTATGAAAAAAAGTGCGACTTATAATACGGTAATATCATAGGAATATAATCCTTAATGATGCAATAAAGTGAGAAAAGTAAAAATGAGAAGGTCATGTTAGTGATGGTTACTGTGTTCATGAGTCTAAATTCATGTTCATGTTCCTTGTTAGTCTGCTCTGTTAGGTTTATTTTAGTTGCTGCTGCCACTTCTTGAGCCAGTTAGGGTTAGGGGTTAGGGTTGATATTGTTATATCGTTAATAGTGAAAAACATCGTGACAAAAATTATTCCTTGGGAGCGCAAAAATGTAATGTGAGGTAACGCGTTTGTGTCCCAAGGACGTGCAAAAATAAAGACTCTCCACTGTCCACTGACCTTGGAGTCACGACAATGTGACGTAGTTGCCGAAAAGCATGATATATATATAAGTGTAACGAAAACGGCGATAAGACAATAAAAAAACACAGTGAGCACACAGTCGTTGTTGGCGAATTATTGGATGTAACATTGGCGACGAAGATGGAGAAACTTTTCTCTCCCGTACCTCCGTTCCTTCCTCTGCCTGGCGAACAATCGGGCCCATGGCCCCGCTGGTACGACTTATTCCAGATGTTTGTTGAGGCTATCGGGCTAGCCGGGGCTAGCTACGCACGTCGAAAGGCTATGCTGATCCACAGCCTGGGCAGCGAAGGTCAACGCATCTTCAGGACACTTGGACCCGCCGACAAATACGATGACTGTGTCGCCCTATTGACCGGACGTTTCACTGCTCCACAGAGCGTCATGGTCCGGCAGATTGTTTTCCGACAGCGTCGGCAGCGGCCCGGTGAGTCGGTCCACCATTACGTCTCCGACCTCCGGGGTTTAGTGGAGCAGGAGATGATTCGGGACCAGTTAGCGGAGCACACAACCGACCCCAACTTCGAGAGAGACTGTTCATGTCTCCGGACGACATGACTCTATCAAAAGCAGTGGAGTTAGCTTTCCAGCTCAAATCAGCTGCTTTATTAGCCTCTCAGCTAGCGGTGCCAGACCAGGCTTCTTCCCCCGCCACCCCGCTGTCACGGACCGTCGCCGTTGCCGCTCCACTCTCTGAGCCTGTCTCTCCTCCCGATGAGCATGAGGTTAATGTCGCGGGACGCCTCGGCGCCACAGCACGTCAACGCTGTGGGAATTGCGGCTCCTCATTGAATCCCACATGCGCACCCGTCTGCCCAGCCATAGGGCAGCGGTGCCAACGCTGCGGTAAGATGAACCACTTCTCTAAAGTATGCTGCTCTGCGGCCGCATCTACGGGCCACCGGCCCCACTCCTCCACCGCTTCGGACCCGACCACCATCCACTCGGTGGGCTCCGCTTCCAAGCCGTTTAAGTGGTGTATGGTGGAACTGGACGGTGTGAGTTTGTCACTGCTGTTGGACACTGCAGCTTCCAGGTCCCTTCTCAATGAATCCACAGTTTGGCGGCTCTTTCCCCGACTGGTGATTAAAGCTGATGCAGAGGATCTGTACGGTTATGGCCATACTAAAATTGGGATGGTGGGCACTCTGCTACCTTCTCTGTTTGCTACGGCTCTAGAACCCTTCCTGCATTCACCTTTCAAGTGTCCCGTCACGGTGCCAACCTCCTCGGGTTTGATCTATTCTACGCCCTGGGCCTCTCCATAACGGACAACATGGGTGCCACCATACTGACTGTGACCACGCCCTGGCTACACCGCTGGCCTTCACTGTTTGCCGGGCTGGGCTGCCTTGCCAAGTTCAATCACCAACCGCTCAACGATCCTGCGGTGATTCCAGTCATCCAGCTTCTGCGCCGGCTGCCCCTCGCCCTGCGTGATGATGTCACGGCTGAGCTGCAAAAACTCCTGGACGCCGGTATAATTGAGCGGGTGGATGCCTCTCCGTGGATCTCCAATCTGGTTGTGGCAAAGAAGAAGACGGGTGGCTTACGGCCCTGCATTGACCTCAGGCAGGTTAACAAAGCAGTAATCCCGGATAAATATCCACTACCCACCACCGAGGAGCTCTCTGCCAAGTTTCATGGCTCGACGGTCTTCTCCAAAGTCGACCTCCGCCAGGGCTACCTGCAGGTTCCTCTACACCCAGACAGCCGCAACCTCACTGCTTTTGTCACTCACATAGGGGTCTTCAGGTACACCCGCATGCCCTTTGGACTCAGCTCTGCCCCCAGCTGCTTCCAGAAGATCAACTCTCTTTGCTGGCATCCAGGGTGTGGTTGTGTACTTAGACAATATCGTGGTACACGGGGCGACGTCCGCCCTGCACGATGACCGTCTTTCTAGGGTGCTTGGTGTGTTCGCTCGCCACAACCTCACACTCAATGGTGAGAAGTGTGTCTTCGCTGCCCCGTCCATTGAGTTTGTGGGATTTCGCCTGACGGCTGATGGCCTTAGCCCACTCCACTCCAATGTCGACGCTGTCCTGCGCCTGCCTGAACCCTCCTGTCTTGCGCAGCTGTCATCATTTCTGGGGATGATGGCGTTTTACCTGCGTTTCCTTCCCCACTATTTGGAGACCACCGCGCTGCTGCGTGCTCTCCTCAAACAGGAGGTGTCCTGGACCTGGATACCTGCTTGCTCTACTGCGGTCCGCCAGTTGAAGTCGCAGCTCACCTCTCCTCCTGTGCTCGCCCACTTTGACCTGCTGAGCCCCACATTTGTGACCTGCGACGCTTCCAACTCAGCCATTGGCGCTGTTCTGTCACAGCTCCAGGGAGGGACTGAACGCCCCGTGGCCTTTGCTTCACGGTCGCTCTCCCCGACCGAGCAGAAGTACTCTGTAGGTGAGAGGGAAGCCCTGGCCTGCGTCTGGGCGTGTGAGCGGTGGCACATGTACCTATACGGCCGGCACTTCACACTCCGGACCGACCACCAGGCACTCACAGCCCTGTTGGCTACAACCGGGTCAGGACACAAGCCACTGCGCCTGTACCGGTGGTCAGAGAGGTTGCAGGCATATAATTTTACCACCAGGTTTACACCTGGCAAAGACAATGTCGTGGCTGACCTCTTCTATAGAGCCACTCCCACCCCTGTGCTGCATGCCACCCAAGACTGCTCAGAACCAGAACTGGTTCTTATGTTAGATGGACTCCTCCGAGCTGCTGTGTCCCTCCAGGCAGCCTCAGCGCAGGACCCTGTGTTCGCTCAGCTCCGCACCTTCATCCAGGGGGGTTGGCCTGCCAAAGTACCGGAGGAGCTAGTACCGTTCCACCGTGTCAAGGGTGACCTCTCCTGCTGAAATGAGGACTGTGTGGCGAGGGGGTTTGTGCGCAGTGATCCCCGGCGCCTTGAGAGCCCACATCCTGGCCATGGTCCATGAAGGTCACCTGGGCATCGTGAGGGTAAAACAGCGCTGCAGGGGCCTGTTTTGGTGGCCAGGCATGGACAGGGACATTGAGACAATGGTGAAGGACTGTGCAGCCTGCCTCAGCAGCGGAAAGATGGGCCCGCCCTCAACCCCACCCTATCAACTGCTACCGTGGCCAAGAGCATCGTGGGGCCACATCCAGCTGGATATCTGTGGGGAACTCCATGGCATTCCTCACCACCAGCGCTTCCTTCTGGTGGTCTACGACCTCCACTCCAAGTGGCCTGAGGTCCTCCCTGTTGGATCTGTCACCACCTGGGTGGTCACTGACTTCCTCTGCTCCCTGTTTGCCCACTGGGGCGTGCCTGATACTATCACCACAGATAACGGCCCCCAGTTTGTTGCTGCTGACTTCGCTTCCTTCACGAGGGAGAGGGGAATAAAACATATTAGAACTGCTCTGTACCACCCACAAGCTAACGGCGGTGTGGAGAGGTTTAATCAGACACCCAAAAATGGGCTGAGAGCACATTTGGCAGATGGGTTCCCATTTGCATCAGCGCTGCAGAACACCTTGCTGCATTACAGGGCAACACCACACGCCACATCAGGCTGCTCCCCAGCCCTCCTGATGCTGGGACGTGAACTCCAGCTTCCCTTAGATCGTCTACGGCCTCCTCAAAAAGACGTTCCGACAGCAGAGCCTTCTATCAGCGACACGGTAGCTGGGCAGCAACGCCGCATGAAGCAGCAGTTCGACAGAGCGCGTCGGGTGAGACGTCCCACACTCGCAGCGTTTGACTGGGTCCGTGTGCGTCGGCCCAATCGGTCTCACAAGCTGCTCTCTTTCTGGTCTGCCCCACAACAAATCACAGCACAATTAGGACCAGCTACCTTTCTCCTAGCCGATGGCTCACCTCAGACGGGTCACTCCACCACCCGCCTCTGACCAGGCGATGACCACCGAGGATCTGCGTCACACAGACGGGAACTGGGACATTCCCCTGGCACAATCAGGAGCCCCGGTGGCACATCGATCAGAACCTGAGGTACCAGCCAAACCTCTGCAGCTCAGGCCCAGCCCTGCTCGGGCTCGCAGAACACCCCACTACCTTAAAGACTATGTTTTAGGCTAAAAGCCATTGTAGACTAGTGCATAGCCTGTCATCTGGCAGAATAATCCACAAGGCTATGCGGGTTAAACGGGTAGTCTACCCCGTTGGCCCAGTCAGGTTGGCCATGTTCAGGCCTCAGTAAAATGATGTTGTGCTTACTTGTCTCCAATCTGTGTGGACACTTTGAAGGGGGGGGTGGGGGTGAATGTAGCATAGGGCTTTAAGCCTCTGCACCTTGGAGTCATGACAATGTGACGTGGTTGCCGAAATGCATGATATTTATAAGTGTAACGAAAACGGCGGTAAGACAATAAACAGTGAGCACACAGTCGTTGTTGGCGAATTATTGGATGTAACACAGACTCTAGTTTTACTGGAGACAAGAGCTTTGACAGTCCGACGTAGACACTGGCCAGAAAGAAAATCACATATAGCAGTAATTCTGTAAGCTGCTGCAATCTTTTGAAACAGTCATTTATTAATATAGCGACTATATTTTCATTTGTGGAATAAAAGTATGGACTTGAGCTGAACTGCTGAATGTGACAATAAGACGCCAAACTCCTTCTGGGCTTTTTGATTTATACTCCACACGTTCCTGATCCAGCTCAAAACTCTTTATTCTGCCCCTCCAGTGCCCCCCCCCCACCAACCCACCACCACCCCCCACCTCCCCAGCAGGGTGTTTACCCTGCCACCAGTTGTCTCAGTAAATAAATGATGGCAGCGCAAAGTGCTGTGTGGAACAGGAGCTGAGATTGGATAAGAGTCAGGGAGGCGTGGTGGACTCTGAAATATTAATGATGCTGATTACTTTCTGCCTCGGTGACAAAGGCTTCCTCAGATGCTTCATGGCAGAGACGGGCTGTGGTGAGAACAAGCTGCAGCCAATCACAGCGCAGATCAGAGGACGCCGTAGAGACAAGAAGATCCAGCCAAAAGGCCTCAAACTCAACACAAAATACACAATGTGGTCGTTTAGGCAATCGGAGTTTCTATTTCTTTTTTAACGTGAGGTTTGATTGAAAACCCATTTCAAAGAGAAAAAAAGGTGTGTAGCAGGTTCACAAGTCAAGATTTTTAGTGACAAAGCTGAAAATAATCCCAATGTGCAGCTTGTTTTGCAGGAATGATCAAGATTTTGCAGGTGAACATCTGAATGAGCTGAGTGTTTGAGTCAACAGAGCCCCCCCACCCCCACACCCCCCACCCACCCTCAGGACATGTGGGATATAGATGCTTATTCTTTTTAATGTAGTTGCAAGTGGCATTGCAATGACATTTCACTGAGTTTGGCCCTGAAAGAGAGTCAGAACGAGCCACACAGTTAGGGAGTACAGGCCACGCCCACAAATGATTCTTTTGATAACTTTTCATCAGTGCTGTCTAGCGTTGACCACGCTGATGAAAAGCAAAGTGACAAGTGGAGGAAGTGCCACAGAGGGTGGGAAAAGGGTTTTCACACACTTTTTATGAAGCTGTAAGAAACACTGACAGAACTGAAATGTGGTAATGAAACCGTTTGATTTGACAGAAGAAGTTAGAACTTTTCTGTCACTTTTAGCTCCCAACATATGAGCAAAAAAAATTATATTTGCTAATTTTAGCGCCCCCTATTGGCATTTGGCTTCAGTATGTGTTACATCAGTCGCTCAGTTTTTGTAAACTTTGGCCTCTGAAATTTAATTTAGTGTGAAACAGCCCTTTTATAAAGTCAGCTAACTGGCACTTGTATATAGGTTCACTAAATTTCAGGTTTTTATTTTTTTTTATTTCATAAATAAATGTTATTACATGGCCTTTCACGGACTATTTTAACTGTCTACTAGTACCCAGAAATAAAAATGTGAAATGTTTTAATTACTTAATGCAATTTTATATGAAAGGAAGTGATTGTGTTTAATCGGCACATGAGATCAGCTCATGTCAATGAGATGAAGTTAGCGCCTTTACTTATAGCAAAGAGGGGACAGGAAACCAGAGCAGACACGCAGCAAAGGATCCCAGACCAGGACTCGAACATGCGACCGCTGCAGGAGGACTGGAGCCTCGGTACACGGACCGCCTGCTTAAAACACGGAGCTACGCAGCAGTGATGAAACTTCTGATTTACACTCCTTAGTGTCAAGTTTCATCACCTCTGGAGAATTCCATTATACCAAGATGGTGGCCGAAGAGGATCGTTGGGGCATGACCACGAGTTGGGTTGGTCTCCTCCCACAGTCCAAAACCACATTTTTAGGCTGAATTGTCCTAAATTGTCCATGACTTGTGGCTGTTTGTTCACTGTGATGAGCTGGTGACCCGTCCAGGGTGGACCCCCACCTATCGCCTGGAGAGACTAAATGGGTAGCGGATGGATGGATGGATGGATCTTTTTAGATCAAAGCTGATAATCTTTAAATTTCTTTTGTAATAAGTTTAATTCGTCATTATATGATATGTGATATAAAAATTGCATTCTGAGGTCTAAATTGCTGAGTCATGAGTCCATGACTTCTGGTCCTGATTCCTGTCTGTTCGGAGGCCATGATTTGTTATTGTTCTCCTCCAGCAAGTAGCTAAGTTTTGACGCGTAGGCGTCTAGACAGTTTGCACAAGGTCTCCTTGGTTTCCACTGATGTTAAGATGAACTATAGGCCTTTTGCCACTTGTAGTTTTCGTTATTTCATTAGTTTTCATTAACGATAATAACTTTGGTCATAACGGATTTTATGGACGGACCCAGACAGGTGTAAGATGAGAATTTGGATATATTCTCACTGGTAAGAATTATTATTATTGTGCACTGGTGAAGCAGTCAATTTCGGTTGTTAAACAAGGCACTGACAAACGACGGAGGTGCAAAACGAGTTTATTCTCTAAATTGCATGCACATTCAGAGAGGTCATTACAGAAAGCTGGATGGTTCAGAATGACAAAGAGGGAGAGGCGGACAGTTCATCTTAACATTAGTGGAAAACAAGGAAACCTTGAGATCTGTCTAGACGTCTACGTGTCAAAACTTAGCTACTTCGATGGAGGCAGTACGATAACAACCAAATCAGCAGGAATCAGGGCCAGAACTCATGGCTTTAAACATGACACAGCAGTTTTAGCAAGTTTAGGCCTCTGAATGGACCCTAACATCACACAGTCAATGAAATTCCACACAAATCCATTACTTTTCTGACCACAGAAATCAAACGGTGAAATGAGAACTTTGGTGTGCGTGCCAAACAACTCTTAAGTGGGATGCACGATAACTGTTTTTTAAAACCGTTACCGATAACTTTCAGCTCCTAAAGGCCGATTACCGATAACCGATAACACACACATATGCCTAAGATCATTACATCAATACTATGAACAAAACCAAAAGCAGTTTTGACTCTTTAAATGAACAGATATTTATTTTTTCCAGTGAAAAACTATTGTCAAGCCTCTCAAACATTTTCATAAAGCTATCAAACAAACCTATTAGATATCTCACATCAACTTAAATAAGGCTCATTACTGACTGATATAAAAAATAAAGGCTTCTTGAACTGATGGAAATAAATGCATCAGAATTACTAACTGGAAAAAATTCATTCCTCAATGACAATAAAAAATAATGCACAGGTCATAATGTACTGACACAAGTTAGACTTGTCTGTGTACATAAACTGAAAAAGTTCACTCCATAGTAACAAAAAATTACGTTTAAAGGATTTTGGCTTGTGTTTCCATTCAAATATAAATGCCTTTAATTAAAGTAAATGAGGTTCAGTAGTTTTTTTTGGGGGAGGGGGGGTTTATCTCATGGAAGCTTTAGATGAGAGAGATGATGGTGAGGAGCGGACAGGAGAGGGGAGGGGAGCTGAGTGAAGGGGAGACTTGCTCCTGGCTAGCCCACGTTAGCTCATGTTAGCCCACGTTAGCTCATGTTAGCTCATGTTGGCTCACATTAGCACGATTTCAAAACTCCATGGAAGTGATAGTTATGTTTCAGGTGGCTGATCAGGTTTGACGTATTAAAGCTTGTGCTATTTTCCCTCCTTCGCTTGGAGCATTTGTCACAAATAACCAGCGAACGATCTTCCTCTGAAACTTTAACGAAGTTCCATACAATCGCCATGTTTTATTTTTTTCTTTTTTATTATTATTTTTTTTTAATCAGCGCACTGTGCGGCAATGCTGCATTCAAGGTGTAACGTAAATTCCCTTGTTCTCTCGTTTGCTCGTCGTTCTTTTCGGCCTTTTCTATTTTTTTTCTGTTTTTTATGTGTAACATGAGTGAAAATACTGCGAATATCAATTCAAGTTAGCAACTACCAAAATTATGACCGAGTTAACAAGTTGTTTTCTGGCATGAGGGGGTATTCTTGATTTTCCTTACTGAGTATTCGTTTTTCTGATTATGCCGACGTTACTTGAACATAACATTCACTGACGGTCATTCAAGGCTCAGAGGGAACGAGACACTGCTGTGTTGACAGAAATATGTATGTTATCAGGGCTATTCGTCGTGATATCGGAGTTATCGGGATGACGTCATGATTTCCTGTTATCGGCCCGATAGTTATCGGGTCGATAGTTATCCTGCACCCCTACTCTTAAGTGTATCAGGTCCAGGTTTTTATGTAGTTATGAGTTGAGTTAAATGAATAAGCTTTGGTGGTGTGTGTGCTGCAGTAATGTGTCTGAAAACAACATCCTGGAAGTCCAGATCTGTGGGACTGAGGCTGAGTGGCAGAATTATGCAGCAAAGTCAGGAGTCCCGGACAATCAGACTCGGTATGAAGATCACTTCAGCTGAGGGTGTTAACGTGGAGAAGCTTCTCACTTCGCATTGTGTGCGTCAAGTAGGTTTTTTTTTTTTTTTCTCACTCTGTGGACCCTTTTCGGGGCCCCACTGGGGTCTCCAGATGCCTGCTGAAAGGAGGAACATAATGTGGACAAGCCCCCTGACAGAACAGGGCCCCACTGAATTATCACCCCGCTCCTCCCGGCTAATTAAAATTTTGCTTGTAACTTATGTCAGCCATTTGAAGGCTGACAATTCGCTACCTCCCCCTCATTTTAATTTGTGGCACGTGCGCATAAATTGCTACAAAGGGTGGTGGCAGGGATGCCCGGTGCAAATTGAATCGTGTCTTTGGCTGCTCTAAATGCTCTGCCTCTCCCTGGGAGGGGAGGCTTCGTTTAGAGGTCCTTCACTCCGCTGAGGACAACTTGATTGATAAATGCCAGGGAGGATTTGTCAAAGCAACTAGACTGCCCCCAGCAGCATGTCAATATGGTTCATTTAGACTCCCACCAGGCCTCGGGCTGCCTGTTGAGAGGACCTGCTACAGAAACCAGTGGGGCGCTGTGGGCTGATCCAAGCTGGCCCTGCTGCTGCTCTCTGCACGGCTTAGCGCGCCGCCGGGAAGGAAATGGCCAACTCCCGTATGCAGGGATAAACCAGCAGGGGACAGTTTGTCCCGCACATGCGTGTGGGCGTGCGTGCGTGCGTGCGTGCGTGTGCGTCTGGTGGTGGGGGGTGTTTTAGAGAAATGTGTGTGAGACTGAAAGCCGGTGTGTGTTTGTGTGCGAGGCGTAAGTGCTCCAGAGGAGGAGTGAGGGTGATACAGGGTTCAGCGTTTGATTGGCTCGGCTCAGCTGGAGGAGCTTTTAGTCCATCTCCCAGCAGCCTTTAGGACAGATGCACTGCCCTGAGCCATAATGTGTGTCTTGCTTCAAATGACAAATGGCACAGTGTAACATATTGCATTATATATTAAGTAGCAGCAGTCAGTAAGTTATAGGATGCTGCTGCTGCCTGCAGCACTTGTCGCACGCTAAGCAGACTATTTTACAACAGTCAATTAGATCCAGACCATAACCCGCCACTAAATCCTGTGCTGCTTACATCCGTCATCTGTCTCTGACCCCAACCAGCTACAATCCACCTATCTCTGCAAACCCAAACCTACATTTAAACCTTTAACATATCTGCTAAAAAAAAAAAATCCTGAAACCTCGTTGAAGTTCTATGTGAATAAATCTGTACCATGTAAGATCATTTCAGTTCTGATGGCAGCAACACGGCTCAAGAAAGTTGGGACGAGGCGATGTTTACCTCTATCTCTCTTTATATTAACAGTCCGTGTACATCTGGGAACTGAGGAGACCATTGCTGAAATCTTTGGAGATTTTTTTAAATTTTTTTCAGGGCTAGGCAACGATTAAAATTTTTAATCGCGATTAATCGCATTATTCTCCCTGATTAATCACAATTATAATATATAATATATTCAAATAATGAATTCAAAAGTAGTGTAAAGGTCACTTGAATTTAAATGTTCTGCTGCCATATGAACTAAAGTGTCATAACATTTGTTGTTCAAACACTTTTAACATCAGCACTTGTCAGTAACACATATTGAGTGTAAATCTCATCTTAAAAAATGTCAAATAAAATAAAGCTTATGGCCACTGCCAGGACATTAATGTCATTCTGTTTTTATAAAAAAGTAAAAAAAAAATAAAAAATCCAACAAAATGATTGTGTCTCAGCACAATCAGAACATTAAAACAGGTAATTTCTGAGGTAACAGCAGAAACTTTTAACGGGGAGTTCAACTTGTCAGTTGTTACAAATAACCTTGTTTCTGTTGAATCCTCCGTCTGGGAGAACTTTAAAATGAAAATGTCCATGTTAAAGTTCAGGTAACTTTATCAATCCGTGTATCATTCATTCTTTCCTTTTTCAATGGAAAAAAATGTCTGTTTTTTTATATTTCAATTTTAGACTTGGATCAAAAATACGAAATTAAAAAAAGGGCAATAGAACTAAATTTATTTCATAATGGAGGACTGGACTTTCTGTTGTCATTACACATCTGTGCCACTAGATGGAGCCGCACTGCAGTAACCAGCTAGAGAACAGCAGGACAGTGAACACATGGAGCAGATCTGATGGAACATGGAGGAATGACCACAAAGTTTTGTTGCAGTCCAGAATTTTTTTTTCTTCAGTCAGAATTATTAATATTGCTACCTGAGTTGCTACCTGAACTGTAAAGTTTACGGATTTTTACCGTTCTCCATGTCTGTTTTAGCTTTTCCTTAAGTTTACTGTTTTCTGGTTCTGCAGCAGCCAATAGACTTTTCAAAACAAAAGCATGTGAGCAACATGCATTAACGCGCGATAAAATAAATGTCGGCGTTAATATAATTAATGAGTTAACACGATAATAACGCGGAACTTGCCCAGCCTTTATTTTTTTATCTGAGCCACCTCATCCCATATAATAACATTTATTTATGATTACGGGTAGGGGATGCTGTTACAGCATCCATTCATCTTCCCAGATGTGCTGGAGACAGCGTCGTATGATTCAGCCTGTCTGTATCGCTCAACACCAGTACGGTACTGGTCCTGTTGGCTTTTCGTTTGCAACACCTTGACGTTCGTTTTTTCCGCTGAAACACTAGTTTTTGAACCATTTATCTGCATTGGCTTGGATGCTGTCTTCCTTACAGTAAGTACTGTACATGCGATGGCAGTTCTGACACTTTTTGACGTCTGTTAAGGTGAGTAATTGCAGAAATTGAAAAGGTGTTTACGGACGAGAGCAACTCTCTGCTACTCTTCTAACTACCCAACAGTTTAAAGTGAGTATTTTTAAAGGAGTATTTTCATGTCAAGATCAGTTCCGGTGTCACTTGGTTACTGTCTGTCAGTGTTATCTTAGCTCTCATAATCTTCGATACCGATTATCAACAAAAGCTAGTGTGGACTCTTGTCCCAGTAATCTTTCGTGACATCTGTGTAATACTTCATGGCATCAATGCGATGACCAGCGACGGCATCATGGACATCATGGCAGAGGCAAATAAAACACCCAAGAACACAATTGAGGGAATAGAGGAGGAAGATATATAAGCAGATTAAGCTCCATGCCTGTAGGGGGACCCTGTGAGCTAGAAATGACTAAAGTTCCTCTGTGTTGCTTTTATTTTTTAGTCCCTTGACACATTCTAAGTTTATATTGCAACAATGTAAGTTACAGATGTGCAGATTATCAGTTACTGGCTGCGGTTACATGATGTTTTTTAATTCTGAATTAATAATTCCGAATTAAATCATTCCGAATTAAACTATTTTCCTTCGAGTTTACATGGAAATAGTAATTCCGAATTGAGGTTTACATGGAAAACACGTTTGTTCGGCTTTATCCAACTCCGCTTTGGGTCTAGGGGTTGGGAAGGGTTCTGATTGGATAGGGGGGACGGACATCTTTACATTTACCGGAAGAAAAACAAACTTAGCAACAACTCGGTTAGCAACAACGTTCCACTTATTTTTGACCTGGGTGGCGTCTCTATCTGTGAAACCTCCTTCATTTAACCTGGCCGCTACAACTTTGAAAAGCTCACAATTTTTATGTTTCCTGCCATCTGTTCTTTTAATTATTTCCAGTTCCTCCAAGCTATTTATTAAATAAATCGTCTCTGCTCTCGACCAACACCGCCATCTTGAAACTTTGTTTGTGAAAAACTGCCGGAATATAAGCGTCATCGTGACAGACGGGCAAGAGAACTAGCATGCGCAGAAAGACGGGAATTAATTTAAAGAGGAATGAGTGTATACATGACCGCGGAATTATTTAATGCGGAAATAAAATGGGAATAAACCAGCCACTTACTTCGGAAATTAAGTTTAATTCGGAATTGACATTTTCATATGGAATTAGGTGCTTACATGGTAACTTTTATTCAGCTTTAACTTTAATTCTGAATTAAAGAGGAATTAAACTTCCCATGTAAACGCACTGAATGGTGTGCAATGCTTTTTGAGCCAGTCAGAAAATACGATTTTTACATCTATTTATGATTTCAAATTGAGATTAAGATTCTGGAACTGCAAAGACAAATAAAGAAACTAAAACACTGATGAAGTGCTTCGTGCTGGCTGTTCGCCATCGATGACAGCGGCTGCTCTGAGCTGGACCTCTTCACCGTGACCCCAGCAGAGGGTCATCTAGCAGACGGTCAGGCAGTGGTGCTGTCACCTCGGCCTGAAAGAGCCCTGCTGAATTCAGGGGAGACTTTCTCACTGAAGGGTCCTGTTGGTGTTTAAAGTGGGCAGAGAAAACATCTGACCTACATAAGGGTCTCTCCTGGTCAGGAGCGCTACAGAGCTGTCACAAGACTTCTCCAAATCTCTAGAGAGCCACATGAAGCACGCTTTTCCTTCCTTCTTAGAAAATATCTACCTATTCATACAACGGACAGTGAAATATTTATGTGACTATGTTGATAGCAACAGCCAACAATGAATATAATATATGATAGAGATTTCTGTGTAACATAGAAGTCTGTGAGTGTGACTGTGCTGCATTTGTCCAGTATAACTTGAATGACTGTCTTTACCGTGTTGTTAAAAAGCTAGGGCTGGCCAACGATTGAAATTTTTAATCGCGATTAATCGTACGATTTCCCTGATTAATCACGATCAATCGCATTGTATACGCAAAATCAAATAATGAATTCAAAAGTAGTGTAAAGGTTACATTTATTGAAATGCTCTGCACGGTTTAGTAATGTAATATGATTTAGCAGCAGGGAGGGTGATGAATGAAAACATCTCTCCGTTAGCATTCTGGCTATCTCGCTAGCCACCTATAAGCCTGCCTCGTTGTCTACAAATGTATATGGCCCTGGATATTTATTTTGTTAGGTATAAGGTGATGCTAGTGATGTTAACGTCACTTTATTAATTATATTAATACAATGCTGCGACTGTCTGATGTTAGCATAGCTCTAGTGTGAGATAGACCTATGAACCAGAGCTAATGCTAACGGAGAACTCATCACCCTCCCTGCTGCTAAATCATATTACTTTTACTAAACGGTGGTTAAATCAATCATCTAATAAACAAAGCTAAACTTACCTTGGAGTAAATGTTGGTGTGTTTTGTAACTTTCCCCACGTTCAGTTGATTGTGTGGACGGACACACAACTGAACCAAAGCCTGCATATTTCCACTGTTTGTTTTATCTTGAATAAAAATGTCCCTCCAAACGTTCTGGACACCTCGAGTCACTGTTGCAGGTCCCCAGCAGCAATATTTTACCACGGCGTTATTCTAGTGTAATGTAAATACGGTTGATAGGCGTCAGAAAAATGGCAAACTAACATTGTCCTTAATGGAGGAGCAGCGAGAATGTCCGACCTAGCAACAGTAACTAGGGAGGGGGTGGTGCTTACTGAAAGGTCAATTCTCTTCCGGTTCCGCAGCAGCCACTAACAGACTTTTCTAAACAAAAGCATGTGAGCAACATGCGTTAACGCGCGATAAAATAACGTCGGCGTTAATAAATGAATGCGTTAACGCGATAATAATGTATTAACTTGCCCAGCCCTAGAAAAAACATGAAACCGAAGAGCACGAAACGTCGTTACTACAACCAAACCTGAGGTATCACGCCTGTAAAACGCTCTGGAATAATCAAATTAACTTTTAATTTTTTTTTTTTTTTTTAATATATCGAGGATTGTTCTAAAAATAAAAACCAAAGTTCTTCCAGAGATTTGTGCAGGCCTGATGAGCATCTACATGAACCGTGGCTCCTGTGCTACCGTTGGTTGGGGATAAAAACTCCTTCCACTCAGTCAAATCCAGATTGATATATAACCTTTACATACTTGTGTTCTTTTCTGGATATTTGTGGTTGTTATTGTGTTCCAATAAATCTACCATTAAAAAAATGACCTGATCATTTATATTGTTGAAGTGAGTAAACTTTTCAAATAATAATTTACTCCTGTATCCATTATTGACTCGTAACATTTTTCAGATGACAAACAACTCACAATTCCCAGTTGGAGATGAATGTAGTCAAGAGAGTATTTTTAAAATGATTTCAATTTAAAACACTATTGAATTGAATTGAATTGGTCAGCACTGTTGCCTCACAGCTAGAAGGTTCCTGGTTCAAACCTCAGCAGGTCTTTCTGTGCGGAGTCTCCATGTTCTCCTGGTGCTTGTCTGGGTTTCCTCCAGGTTCTCCAGCTTCCTCCCACCATCCAAAGACGTGCATGTCAGGTAAACTGGTGGTTCTAGATCACCTGTAGGAGTGATTGTGAGTGTGTGTGGTTGTATAGTCTATCCATGTGGCCCTGTGATGGACTGGAGACCTGTCCAGGTGGACCCCTGACTGTAGACCTGAAGAGAGCTGGATAGACTCCAGCAGATCCCTGTGACCCTGCAGAGGCACTGAGCGGGTCTAGATGATGGATTGATGGATAGATGGATTGAACTGATTGAATCAACACAATATTAATCTGAAATGAGTTTGACAAAGTGGCAACGCCAGTGGAAGAAGGTTCAGGCCATCTGGGTTCTGCTTGTGCTGAGATGGAACGATGTGAAAATAAAAGGGAAAAATACCCTAGACAGGTGGCCAATCTGTTACAAGGTCACACACAAATGAAACAAACAACCACACACACTCACACCTAATGGTCTGCTTACAATCACCAATCAACCAAATCAACAAAATCAACCTGACATGCATACTTTTGGACTTTGAGAGAAGCGATAGCACCTGGAGGTGATGGCTTGTGTTTGTGCGATGGACTGGTAACCCGTCCAGAATGTTGCCTCCCTTTTTCCCCAAAGACATCTGAAATCGCCTCCTGAAATACGGGTCTACTGGAGCAAGGCGGTCCGGTTGAGGTTATATAAATGCTTTTACAAAGTCCATTCTCATCAGTTCTTCATCAGTTCGAACTGATGAAGCCGCTTGGATAAGAGGCGAAACGTCTTCTAGACAAATCTAAGTCCAGTTGCCTATGATTCAAATGTTGCGAGAATGGAATTGACCTGGATAAATGAGAATATCCACAGGCTTTTACAAAGGAAAACAAGCACGGTATTTTACAGAGGAGATGCTCTGATCCTGCTGCTGTTCTCCATAGTCCTGAACCTCCTTCATCATTGGAAAGAGTAGCTACCGATACCAGTTTACCAGTCACCAGCTCCCTCCTCTTCACAGATCACATCAAGCTGTATGACAAGAACGAGCGAGACAGCATCAATGAATAGGGCTTCGTATATTGTGAAGTGGAACAAAAGCTAAAGAACTCAGAGCATATAGAAAAATAATCAACAGTTGTCAAATATTGTGACCGATGTGACTTATTTTTACTCCAGTAAAATCAGAAATGCCATTGCACATAATTCAGTGTTCTGGAAGCGGTGTAATCCCATTTTTGTGTCAACGGTTGTCAGATAAAAGGAGCAGACAGCGAGAAGTTGATGGAGAAGACGTGAAGTAAAGCCTCCAACTCGGCCCGGTCTAATTCTGTTTGCTGTCACAACGAGCCACGCTGTAATTATCAGGCTGAATGGGGCCTGTACACCATAATTTGTTTTTCACTTATTTCATGAGGCTCTGGTAATTTACTTTGTGCTACTAAAATATGCCAATTAGATGTTATAATTACAGTTTTCACTGTATCATTTTTGTGTTGTCACTGAAAAGATGTTATACTGCTATTATGGGGGGGAGGGGCGGTGGGGAGAGCGCTTAATATGTCCAACACAGATTCAGTGCTTTGCTGGGAATTATACCAGATGTGGAAGAAGAGCTGACCTTCATCTTGTAACCAGAAAGAAAAACGATGGCATTCGGTTAACGCTTTAAAAAGAAACGTTTTACTGACTGCTGACCCGTCCGGGTCGACCCGGACGGACCCGGACGGGTCAAACCCATCTGTCCCACTACGATCGACTCCAGACTTGAAATGGACAACAAATAGAAGACGTTCAGGGCGTTGTTGATCGTAATTATCTTCATACGTCTCAATTAATCCCATTTCTGGAGAGAAGACGACCTGTTTTTCTGCCCTGTGTTTTCCTGTTGAGTCCAGATTGACGTTAAGTGTCCATTTAAAATCTCAGCCAACGCACTTCTTTGTTTTCCTCTTGAGTTTTCATCTTTGAGTCGGATGCTCAAGTTTTTTTTTTTTTTTAAGATACAGATCTTAGTTGTCTCTGTTTTTCCAGCAGCCAAAACAAATCTTTTTTCTTTCTTTAATGCACTTTATCTTTTCAAAAGATGTTTCATAACTGCAGCAAAGCTGCTTTTGTATAATGACAGAAAAATCCATTTTTGTCATCGCGGATGACAACTTATGATTTTTCTGCCATCAAGGGAGTTTTTTTAGATCAAGAAAATCAAACCTTTTCTTTAATTGTTGGCGTATCCTTTTCTTGTTAGAATGAGCATTAAAGACGTTAGCATTCACGGACAACAGGCGGGTTTCCATTAGTGGATGCCTGGGGCAGTTTTATGGGGCCTCATCCATTGAGGCTCATCCTCATTATCAGGATCAGCCACACGATGAGAATTTACAGGGACGTTACTGACATTAACTCGGCTGAATTAAGTCCCTGCTTTGGGTTAGGCACCCCGGTGCTGCAATGAAAAGCTGCAGGGTGAGGGGTGGTGTTGACTCGGTGCTGAGTGGTTATACCGTTGGCAGCCCTCTTAACCCTTTAGGCGCCGGAGTTTTTTCAAGAAAATATACGATTTTGATATCAAAATTTCAAAAGGCTCTAACTTGAAAGCAGTTTGAGATAAAGGTAAACTGTCAATGAGAAAATTGTTCAGTATAACTCAGAGTCTGTGATGGGAGTGAAATTATTCATATAATTTGCATATTATGACGTCACAAGGTGGCGGCCATATTGGAAAATGATCAATTTTGATATCAAGGTTTCAAAAGGCTATAACTTTAAAGTGGTTTGAGATAAAGGCAGACTGTAAATAAGAAATATCTTCAGTATGAACCAAAATTTGGAATGGAAGTAGATTTGTCATCTAATTTGATTTTTGTGACATTACCTGCCCAAACCTGCCCATTAGTCCTCAGTTTCAGATTTTTCCTGCAGCCCCATGAACAATGAAAGCTTTCATTTCAGGGACAATCACATCATAAAGTCATGAAATCTGGAGTTTGGTTTAATATTTCCCTTTTAAAAAAACTGGTGGCCTTTTTTATTTGTTTGATTGGTGATGAGGCTCCAGAATTCATCATTCAGAAAAAGAGAGATGAAATCAATGGGCTCAGAATTTGTCAGATCTTCTCCACTTTCGATACTCTTCCTCTTCTCTCAAGAACTCTCAGCCGCCATCATCATCTTCATCATCATCACCATCATCATCATCATCATCATCTTTATCATCATCAACATAATCATCATCACCGTGATTTCCAGTGCGCCATTAGCGGTGATTTTTTTCCCGCGGCTTCTCCCGCGTTGCCAGGACAACCACAGTCGTTTCCATCCCCGCTACATTTTTCCATATTTGCGGTGTTATGAGCCCCCCTGACACCTCCACCTGCTTGGTGATCGCAGAATGCTTCCGCCCCGGCCACGCTGAGTGAAGCATCCAAGATACTTTGTGCTGATTACGGACCATAGCGTGCAGACTCGCCGTCACTACTGATGTCAGTTTCTGCTTCACTGGACAACTGCATGTCTTCCTCCTCTGAATCAGAGTTAGCCAGAACCTGACAAAGTACTTCGTGGATGGTAAACGAGCCTTTCAGCATCGTGAGTAAATTAAAAAAAACACTCTTTCGCTCTGTTCTGCTCTCGCTACGTTCAACATTTCTACCACATTTCTACCACACCGGAGGATGTTTTTAGAACTCATTTTACGCTAAAACTTTGAATAGCGCCACCTCCAAAAATGGTTCTTAGACTACAGGCACACGTGTCCGCCATCTCCTGGTGAAAAGTAGTAACAAGATTCAGCTTCACATTTATAGAGCCCTATGGAATCCGTGATCACGGAATCACGGACGGAATCGCGGAATTGGAGATTAAAAACGGAATTCACTTTAAATGCGCAATATAACAGAAATGAACAGCAATTTGCGCAAAAGTTTGTTTTTTTTCTTCCGGACTAAAAGTGACTTTTCTTTTTTTAAGATTTTTTTGGCACTAGTGACTTGTATTGATGGTGGAGAGAGACAGGAAGGGGGGCAGAGAGAACGGGGAAGACCCGCGGCAAGGAGCCGACAAGCCGGGAGTCGAGCTCGCGATTAGCCGCACGAGGACTGTAGCCTCTGTACATGGGCCGCCTGCCCGAACCACTGCCCTACCGGGGCGGCCCGAAAGGAACTTTTCTTTCAAGAAAATGTTCCAACGGGGGTCACGAAAAGCTGGGACACTGCGCGCTTCTCCGCCTCCTGCCCCCGCTTTCCTCCATTAATAAAAAAAAAAAAAAACACGTCGAAGCGGCCACCTGAGAAACCGGCGAAGAAGCGAACTACCGGCTGTCTCCCAGCTACAGGACAGAGCAGTTTCTCCGAGATTATTATGTGTCTGGTGATTCAGTGTTCTGCTAGTTTAGCCAGGACACGATTGAATGGACATGAAAAGATACGTGCGAGGATCACTAGACGAGTGAAAAGCACAAACATAAAAAGGCGAGAATCCCTCACTGATCTAAACACAAAGAGGCTGTAACAGCTGGAACACCTAAAGATAAAATCACACTGACACACAACCAGTGTTCAGTGCTTTGGATTTCATAGCATCTACATCAGCTGTAGTAAATATAGTTTATTCTGTTATCAGACACATAGTTTGTCATGACGTACCTGAAAAATGTCAGGTACGTCATGACAAACTATGTCTGATAACAGAATAAATTAAACAGGCTAAAATGATTAGTTTACAGCTGTTGAAATTCCTTTCTTTTTTTCACTTTAAATGGATTTTACCTATTTTAGTTTTTTTTTCTTGAATTTTTTTCTTTGTCATAAAATGAATGTTTATTGGACACAATATGTTTAAAAGTATGATAACAGTAACGTTTACAGTTATATTTGCATAAATTGTCTATATTTCATTATTTTATATACTGTATTGGGGTTAAATTTGCATAAAATGCTTAAAACGAAATTCTCAAAAATTAAAAACCGAAAAACACCGAAAATGAAAAAAATCAAAACGGAATTTGAGAAAAAATAAAACGGATTTCATAGGGCCCTACATTTATAGATACAGCCCATTTTATTCAGCAATGCTGCTTGTTGCAATATTGCAACTTTGGAACTTAAAGAGTTAAAATCCCTTGAGTCAACTGCAGTGTGTGCAAGCAGCAAGCAAAAACATAGCAACCTTCTCAGCTTCTTCAGCGTTCATCTTGTCTTTCTAGTTTGCTTTTCTTCTTCCTTTAATTTTCTTTCTTCTTTTATATTATTAATGGCTGTCAAACAGCAAAAGTGGTACAGTACCACCACCAGGTGGCATGGAGTGGTAGTTTGCTAACTCAGTGGATCCTACCGGGTCAGACACTGTAATGGAGACACGATGGCTGAAAGGACCAAGCCCCGAAGGTTTTACCCAGTGTTGAACCTGAACGCGTTCATCGAACGAAAGTTCACCAACTAGTTCATATTTTGTGTGAACGTGAACTGAGCGCGCTCTCTTTCTCCTTCACCAGCGGGGGACGTGAACGAGTTCATTTGGTCAACTGTGAACGACGCTCTTTCAAAGTTCACGCACGGTCAAAACCGTTCCAGGTTTCCAGCAAACCCCATTTAAAATCCACCACAAACGAGCCTGATATGTATCTGAGGAAATCAATCAAACATGGCGACACGGCTGTCGCTGCTGTCACGCTAACAACTGCGTCACCAAACGTTTAAACAAGCAGGAAGATAAAAGCTACAGTTACCCAGAGCTGGAGGAGACCCCGACTCCTGGGGGGATTGAAATATTGAAATGGGGTAAAAACATTTGCACCTTAAGGATCTGTTTTTGTCTGATAATAAAGACCATTTGGCAGCAAGTTTTTCCTCATATTTTTAATCTACTGTAGAGCAGTGATTCTCAACTGGTTTGGCTTCAGGACCCACCATCACCCTTAATGACAAGCCTCGACCCAAATCAAGGAAAATTTCCAACTTCTCTAATTTATTGAATGAAAAGATCGTGCAGTTTGAATCAGAGATAGTAGAATAGAATATCACAGAATGCCAACACATAAAAATAAGTTTACTGGTGAACAAAAATGGCTTCAAGTGGGAAATATTCCCTTTGATGCTCAATTAGCTGCATTTTAATTAGATCCAAAACAGTAACTTCAGTAACTTCAGCCTTTTTTAACAGACTCAACATGCACAAACATCAAATAAAAAAGTGAGCAGTGAGCAGTAGTTTCAAAAATAACTCAAATATGTAGCATTTGCTGAGTACCCACTTCCTGAATATATAACAATTTCCTATTAAAGCTATCTAGTCACTTATTTAAGCATTAATCATAAAGCTGACATAACAATCAGAACATTTCAGTAACAGCCATTTTTAAGACTCAACAGTGCTTTTATGCACAAATATGAAATAAAACAGTGCAACCACTGAGCAGTAGTTTCAAAAAGAACTCAAAATATATAGTTTTATCTGAATAACCATCACTGACCTTTGTCTTCAAGATAAGAAAATCCATATCTCATATATTCTTGGTTGTATCTGTGTTTCACCTGCTCAACATATGGAAACAAACTCTGCAGGTCTTTTTCTATGTTGTGAACTGGTGGGTGTCAACTCACATTACAGGGTATTATCGCCATCTACTGTTAAGGAGTATGAATGACACATATTTTTTTTATTTATTTATTTTTTTTTTTTTTTTTAGCATTTCCTTCCCCAGGCAAAGGCCCACGACCCACTGAAAACGGGTCTGCGACCCACTTTTGGGTCGCGACCCACCGTCGTGGGACTGCAGGTGGGCCGTGAGAGGTCATTGAAATTAAACAAATGTGTTTTAAATCTTCAATCTTTTTTAAATATGTTTTTAATTACTGTAAAATATTCATGAGATGATTAAAAAAACATTAAAAAGTAATAAAACAAACCAGTTAAATTATTCTACTGTCATCTTAACTTAATATGACAAGTGTCACCTTATTTGTTGACCCCTTACATTAATATCGGATCATGGTTCCTGGTCCTGCATGTTGATCACAGTTGTGATGTGGAGATTTTTCACATTTCAAATTGGGCCTTGGTATTCTGTAGTTTGGGAATGGCTGCTGTAGAGAGAAACTGAAAGGGAAATGACAGTTTTACATGAACTGTCCCTTCAATGCTAATGTGAACCCTGGTTGGTCAGGATTCAGAATTGGACCAATAGTTTTCGACAGTTAAAATGGATAAAATAATTGCCGAATGTGGTGGTGTAGTATATGGACAATTGACAAATAATTGCTTGCAGCAATATTAAAAAATAATTTTTTAAAAAAGAACTAAAAAATAAACTATTTAGTTCATTTTTTGAAATGGTGAACTGAACTAGTTCATTTTAATTTCTGTGAACTATGAACTTAACTAGTTCGTGTAGAAAGTAACTGCCCAGGGACCCTTCTAGTGAAAACCTGCTGCAGTGTTCAGATTCTTTATCAAACTGATGTGCAACATGCTTGAAGTCTGAACTATTTCCACCTTCCACTGTGTTCATCCTTGAAGAACGCAGACATACGACAAAGAATATGAACAAAGGATGAGAAAAAAATTACAAAAACGTAAACTACAACCCCAGTTTTTGCTTTATTGAAACCTTCCCTGGTCTTTTGTCTCTCTGGCCTTGGCCTCTGTTTCCTTCCCTATCCGATCTTTCATTTATTTTTTTCTTGTCTCTCCACCATTTCTTCTAATTGTAAATGATTTAGCCTTGTCTCTTGTTCAGAATGCAGTTTTATATTATTAGGAACGTATTGACATTATGAGACATTTTGTGGTTACAGTATCTGTACTGATCGCTCCTCTTGCATTGATCCTGCATTCACTCCATTTCTGGACCGTCCAATCACTGTCCAGTTCTTATTAAAAATATAGTTTTGCATTGGCAATGAAACATGATCCACGTTGCATTTTGAGCCATTTCTCTGGCTGATTTTCACTGCCCTCTTATTTCCTTCACTTTACTGGTGGAAACATCTTTTTCTGTGTCATTTAAGATCCTAGTAGGGTATTAAAGTGCCCATCCTGCAAAATGATTGATGAGCAGCTATTTCACCAGCAAAAGAAACAGTTTCACATTAAAAGTTACGATTTTGGGGGAGTTGCCAGTTTTTTTTTTTTGTTTTTTTTTTAAGATCAAAAATCAAAATTTGAATTTTTAAAGCAAAAAAATGTACAGTTCTACAAAAGTTAGAAGTTTTGCTGCAAAAGTCAGATTTTATTGCATAAAATTGTGGTTTGTTGTCGAAAAAGTTGTGATTTTGTGAAATTTGAGTTTTTACTTCAAAATTCCAATATTGTAAAATTTGCAATTTCGTCAAAACTTTTTTGATTTAAGGACATAGAGTTGTAATTTTATGTCAACTAGGGAAAAAAAATGAAGTTATTATATCATGGTGATATTAAATTTTAGGGCTGGGCAACGAATAAAAATTTTAATTGCAATTGATCGCATGATTTCCCTGATTAATCACGATCAATCGCATTGTATACGCAAAATCAAATAATAAATTCAAAAGTAGTGTAAAGGTCAGTTTTATTTAAATGTTCTGCTGCCATGTGAACTAAAGCAGTGGTTCTCAAACTTTTAATGCTGCGTAATTTCTCATGTCTTCATTGAACCCACCCATCAAACATTGACGGTGCTGCAGATAAAAGTGGACTGATGCAACAGAACTCTAATCGTCTGGGGAGGACGTTCTCTCTATCTATGGCAGGAAAGCAGCACGACTCCTCACCGTGATCCCAGCGGTGAAGTATGACGGAGGAAGCTTGATGGATGGGGCCTGATTCACCCCCTCGGGACCTGGACCATCTGCCACCATGGAGGAAATGAATGTCCAAGTTGAACGATACAGGATACCGATCACTGGTCAGGCCTTCGTGGTGTCTGTGCCTGTGTGAAATTCAAAGCTTTCTTGTTGTCTTTTTCTGTTTCATGCTGTGGCTCAGTCAGAAAAATAATCTGATGAAGAACAAGTAGCAAAGATCTGGTTCAAGCTGGCAGTGGTGAGGAGCTCTCAGAGCTCGCTCTCGCCCCTCTGCAGCCCCAACCATCTCCCATGTTGATTAAACGTGATCAAGTTGGTTAACTCCAATCAACCTATCTTTATCACAGCAGGAGGAACTCATCGCTCACGTGGCTTCTAATGGTCAAGTTGGCTCCTCCTCTCCAGCCTCCACCAGTAGGCTCCAGTTCTATGGACTGGACTTTAAATGATGTTCTCCTGTACCCCTACGTATGTCTGATAAGAGAGGACTGATTATATTTGAGCCAAGATGCTAAAACTCAGAAAGCATTTAACGCAGGGCCAGACATTTTTGGGGCCAGGTGACTGAGCCAGGAGAAAAGGGCACTTTTTATTATAATTAAGGCTGGCCGCGTTATTATCGCATTAACGCATTAATTTGTTAACGCCGACATTTATTTTATCACGCGTTAACATGCTTTTGTTTTGAAAAGTCTGTTACTGGCTGCTGTGGAACCGGAAAATAAATGGCAGGTAAACAAGGAAAAGCTAAAACAGACATGGAGAACGGTAAAAATCTGTGAACTTTACAGTTCAGGTAGCGACTCAGGTAGCAATATTAACAATTCTGCCTAAAAAAAAACTCTGGACTCCAACAAAACTTTAGTGTTTCTTAAAATGTCACTTTTTAATTTTATTTTTTAATAATAAATAACAATAAATAACCACAATAAGGAATAAACATCTCTCCTGTGTGTTTAAAGCTAATTGAGAAGGCAAATATGGCTATATTTTAAAACTGGTCATCATGGTGCTACTCAGAGAGCTGAACAGTTAGAACAAAAAGCTTTGAATTTCACACACGCACAGACACCACGAAGGCCTGACCAGTGATCGGTATCCTGTATGGTTCAACCTGGACATTCATTTCCTCCATGGTGGCAGATGGTCCAGGTCCTGAGGGGGTGAATCAGGCCCCATCCATCAAGGGTTAGGGTCAGAGTTAGAGTTAGGGTTAGAGTTGGGGTTGGGGTTAGGGTTAGGGTTAGGGTCAGAGTTAGAGTTAGGGTTAGGGTCAGAGTTAGGGTTAGAGTTAGAGTTAGAGTTAGGGTTAGGGTTAGAGTTAGGGTTAGAGTTAGAGAGTTAGAGTTAGGGTTAGAGTTAGAGTTAGTTAGAGTTAGTTAGGGTTAGAGTTAGAGTTAGGGTTAGGGTTAGAGTTAGAGTTAGAGTTAGAGTTAGAGTTAGGGTTAGAGTTAGAGTTAGAGTTAGAGTTAGAGTTAGAGTTAGGGTTAGAGTTAGGGTTAGGGTTAGTTAGGGTTAGGGTTAGGGTTAGGAGTTAGAGTTAGGGTTAGGGTTAGAGTTAGGGTTAGAGTTAGAGTTAGGAGTTAGGGTTAGAGTTAGAGTTAGAGTTAGAGTTAGAGTTAGGGTTAGGAGTTAGGGTTAGTTAGAGTTAGAGTTAGGGTTAGGGTTAGAGTTAGAGTTAGTTAGGTTAGAGTTAGAGTTAGAGTTAGAGTTAGAGTTAGGGTTTAGAGTTAGGAGTTAGGAGTTAGGAGTTAGAGTTAGGGTTAGGGTTAGGAGTTAGGGTTTAGAGTTAGGGTTAGGGTTAGGGTTAGGGTTAGAGGGGTTAGAGTTAGAGTTATAGGGTTAGAGTTAGGGTTAGGTTAGGGTTAGGGTTAGGGTTAGGGTTAGTTAGAGTTAGAGTTAGAGTTAGGGTTAGGGTTAGGGTTAGGGTTAGAGTTAGAGTTAGAGTTAGAGTTAGAGTTAGGAGTTAGGGTTAGAGTTAGAGTTAGAGTTAGTTAATGGTTAGGGTTAGTTAGGTAGAGTTAGAGTTAGGGTTAGGGTTAGGGTTAGTTAGGGTTAGAGTTAGAGTTAGAGTTAGGGTTAGAGTTAGAGTTAGGGTTAGGGTCAGAGTTAGGGTTAGGGTTAGAGTTAGAGTTAGAGTTAGGGTTAGAGTTGGGGTTAGGGTTGGGGTTCTGGGTTTGGGTTAAAACTTACGTGCACTGGCCTACTGATCTGTCAAGGTGGATGGCGATATGGAAAATGGAGTGGTCTTCTCCACCGGGGATCAGGGTTCGATTCCCAGGCAGAGCACTGGGCAGAGTGACGAAAGCAGGTTAATAGTGATACTTTTAGTAAAAGGGACGGGCCCAGTGGTTTAAAAAAAAAAAAAAAAGGAAAAATATAAAAAGCTTTATTAAAATAGCCAAAACCATAAGAAGTTCTATTGGAGTGCTGGGTCCCGTCCCAGTTAGGACCATGTGGACCCAGCAAGGGGGACACATCGAATTGTATTTAAAAAAGTGTAAAACGAAAAGTAAAAGATGGGAGTCTAAAAAGATAAAATAAAATAATACTTACAAATAGGGGCAGAAGAGGTAAGTGCTATAAAAAACTGGACAACAAGTAAAAACACAAGTGCTATAGGAAAAATTAAGTGCTGGCAATAAAAAAGAGATAGATATAAATATAGTTAAAATGCTAAAACATGCAAAAAAAAATGTTAATTTACATAAAACATGGGGAAGGGGGTTATTACTGCCCCTATTAATAAATATAAAAAAAAAAATTTTAAAAAAGGGGAAAAAATCTTAAATTGTGTACCTCCCATTTCTTTCTGATGGTTTCAGGTTGACTTAGGGTAGGATCCGCATGGTCCAAGTCAGTGGAGACACAGGCCCGGGAGGAGCCGTGCCCAGAGGTAGTGGACAAGGTTGTCTTTTTATTCATTTAGCATTTAGGCCTCCAGGCACAGTGGTCCCGAGCCTGTGGATCCAGATCTTCTCTGCTCTCTTCCTCTGCCCGCAGGTCCAACTCTTAGAGTTAGAGTTAGGGTTAAAGTTAGGGTTAGGGTTAGAGTTAGGGTTAGAGTTAGAGTTAGGGTTAGGGTTTTAGCAAAGTTTGATGGCGTTCACGTTCACTTACCTGCATGAGTTTGCTCAGCTATTTTCAAACTAACTTCAAAGGCGGTTAAAGGAAAATGGCGGTGTACCTGGGCTGGACGTGGGGGTTGGTCTGTTGTTGCCCTCTGCTGCTTACATGTGATGAAATTTGCCTGCAGTCATGGCCCGGGGCTACGGCTGCCCTGGAGACAGCAGAAGACGGACTGCCACCATCATGTTTAACCACCCCTGACACATCATTGCCCTTATTGTGCTCTAAATCTGAGGACACACACACACACACGTGCACGCGCGCACACACACACACACAGACCGAAGCAACAGCAGTCCAGGGCAGCAGTGCTGGAGCACCATCTGTCACCCTGGTGTCAAGTGGCCCTTGTCTCCAATGATTATGGGAGCTCCGGCTGCCTCAGGTGGCCCGTGGACCAGCTCGCCCATCAGGAGGAGCCAGGCCTCGCCATATGGTCTGTGGGGCACGAGGGGACACCCAGGGGAGAGGCTCCCCTTCCCTGCCACAGGACAGGACACACAGGAGCCACACGTATGGCTGCGACTGTCTGAGGAAATGTTCCAGCCGGAGCTGACGTGAAGATGAAGGATCTGACAGACATCACTCAGGAGTTCAGGGAGACGTCAAGGAGGAGTGGAGGAAGCCTCTCAGGTCAAAGGCAGGAGGGCTAATAACAACCGATAATCCACAACCTGACACTAACATTAGATATGTTTATTAGAAGAACGCAGATGGATGTGAAAATGGCCGCATGTGCATGAAAGGAACATACAAGATTTAAAGACAACGGACGTGACATGTTTCCATTTTTTTAGATGCATTTTTTTCAAAGCAACATGGTAATCAAAATGTAACATAATAATAATAAACCCTTAAAGTCCATTGTGTTGGACATTCAGACATATGTTAATACAGTTAGAGGGAGGTAAGACATCAGCCATGATCTTAGAGAAGCAATCTGGGAAAGGTTATAAAACAATAGCCAAACTATTTGGAGTCCATCATTCTTCGGCAGAGAAAATTATTCATGACTGGAAGCATCCACACCAGTTGTGACTGACGTTGCACCGTACAGGCCCCTTCAGGCCCCTACAGGCCCCCCCAAAGACCCCCACAGGTCCCCTACAGGCCCCTTCACGCCCCTACATGCCCCCAAAGACCCCCACAGGTCCCCTACAGGCTAGAGATGCGCGGATGACGTATATTTTAACCCGCAACCGCTTCTTAAAATCTCTATCCTCCCGCTATCCATTTGCAGGAACGTTTTTTCACCAATTTTCAAAACCGAACCGACTCGCCATCCTTTTTAATAATATGTAAAATATTTTTTCTTATTATTATTATTTGAGTGCTTCAACCGCAACCCGCCCAAATTTAATTAAAGTATTATTTTTTGACGAGTCATCCGTCCGATATGCGGATTATCCGCTCCGCCCGCGGGTGCGCGGTTCAACCGCGCATCTCTACTACAGGCCCCTTCACGCCCCTACATGCCCCCACAGACCCCCACAGGTCCCCTACACTCTCAGAAATAGGGGTACAGTACGAGTCCTTTTTTGTCCCCTGAGGTACAATCTACACAAATGTACCCCCTAGGGTTAATTATTGGACCTTAAGGTACCTATATGTACCTTTTTGATGGTCCAAAAGGTACATATATGTACTCAAGTCGGTACAAAAGGTACAAAAGGGTACAAAACTGTACCTTCTGAGGGTACTGCCCCAGTGACAAGCCATTGTACCTCTAAAGGTACAATTCTGTACTTTCTTTTCTGAGAGTGTACAAGTTCCTTACATGCCCCCTACAGGCCCCCTACAGGCCCCTACAGCCCCCTACAGGCCCCTACAGGCCCCCTACAGGCCCCTACAGGCCCCTACAGGCCCCCTACATGCCCCCTACAGGCCCCTACAGGCCCCCTACAGGCCCCTACAGGCCCCTACAGGCCCCCTACAGGCCCCTACAGGCCCCCTACAGGCCCCCCTACAAGGCCCCTACAGGCCCCTACAGCCCCCTACAGGCCCCTCTAGGTCCCCTACAGACCCCCTACAGGCCCCTACAGGCCCCTACAGCCCCCTACAGGCCCCTCCAGGTCCCTACAGGTCCCTACAGGCCCCCTACAGACCCCTACAGGCCCCTTACAGGTCCCTACAGCCCCCTACAGGCCCCTCTAGGTCCCCTACAGACCCCCTACAGGCCCCTACAGGCCCCTACAGCCCCCTACAGGCCCCTCCAGGTCCCTACAGGGCCCCTACAGACCCCTACAGGCCCCTCCAGGTCCCTACAGGTCCCCCAGGTCCCTACAGGCCCCCTACAGACCCCTACAGGCCCCTTACAGGTCCCTAGAGGCCCCTACAGTTCCCTACAGGCCCCTCCAGGTCCCCTACAGACCCCCTACAGACCCCCTACAGGCCCCTACAGGCCCCTACAGGCCCCCTACAGGCCCCCTACAGGCCCCTACATGCCCCTACAGGCCCCTACAGGCCCCCTACAGGCCCCCTACAGGCCCCTACAGGCCCCTACAGACCCCTACAGGCCCCCTACATGCCCCCCTACACCCCCCTACAGGCCCCTACAGGCCCCCCTACAGGCCCCCTACAGGCCCCCTACATGCCCCCTACAGGCCCCCCCCTACAGGCCCCTACACAGGCCCCTACAGGGCCCCCTACAGGCCCCTCCCCCTACAGGCCCCCCCTACAGGCCCCCTACATACCCTACAGGCCCCTACAGGCCCCTACAGGCCCCCTACAGGCCCCCTACAGGCCCCTACAGGCCCCTACAGGCCCCATACAGGCCCCTACAGGCCCTACAGGCCCCTACAGGCCCCCTACAGGCCCCTACAGGCCCCTACAGGCCCCCTACAGGCCCCCTACAGGCCCCTACAGGCCCCCTACAGGCCCCTACAGGCCCCCTACATGCCCCTACAGGCCCCCTACAGGCCCCTACAGACCCCCTACAGGCCCCTACAGGCCCCTACAGAAGGCCCCCCCCCCTACAGACCCCTACAGGCCCGTCCAGGTCCCTACAGGTCCCTACAGGCCCCTACAGGCCCAGTGTCACTCGTTGTCATAAGTGCTGCCAGCAGAAACCCTCTTCTCTCAAAAAAAAAAAAAAAAGTGTGCAGATCTTAGGCTAACAAAGTTGGATCTGAATAAAGACTTTTGTTACAATGTCCTACGACATTGGTCCTCAACCCCTGGTCCCCGGCCCAGTATCAGTCCGTGGGTTATTTGGTACTGAGCCACAGAGAAAAAAAGAAATCACTTCCATTATTACCGTTTGATTTATTATCTGAGTCTAAATTATGTTTTTATTTTTAAAAATGACCAGATTCTCTCCATCACATCCGTCTATGACTTCGTCTCGACACATGACAGGACTTCCGGAGCCGTGTCTCGGTCACGTGATATGTTTTCCCAAGCTGGCAAGATGAGTAAAAAACAAACGTCTTCAGAAAGTGTCTGTTCTGTTCTTACAAGGACGCTACTAATAAAGTTGCACATGAGTACACAGCAGATTTACGTTCATGATAATATTTAGAAAACACCCCAGTTTTTATGCCGGCTGGATCATTCTATTTTGTTGTATTTATCTGTGACACGTTTTACAGACCGGTCACATTAAAACCACTCCAGCAGCGCCTGGATTACAGTGAGCCTGCAGCTCTGACTGAAGACACTGTGCTTTCTAGAGGATGATCGGTGTTGTTCATCATTTTTGCATTTCACGCATTCTTCTTTTGTGCTTTTAGTGCTCGTGTCCTGCTGATCTCTGCAATGGCCTTCATGTTATCAAGGACAATATTACTGCACAGAAATAACCAACCACGCTGAGAAGCTTAAAACCAGCTGAAGTCTAATGACTCATCATCTGAAGAACTGGGCAAACTGCCACCTCCCAACTCACCGAAAATACCACAGCTGGGATGCATTCATCAGACAATGGAGCGTTTTCTGCGGCCTGCCAACAAATCCAGACATAAACCCGCTGAGCAGGCTCAGCAGGCCTGAATGACAGGATCCAAACAAAATAATAAATGCTTTTAAAAAATCACCAGGCTGCAGAGAGTGTTTACTGATGAACAGGCAACAGCCGCTGTTCAGCTTTGCTTTGTTTTCACGTGAAAAATGTGTTTAATAAACACCGTTTTTTTTAAATGATAAACAGTGTTCTATTAAATGAAATGGTTGGTAACATCTCAGCAGCTGAATTTCCCTCTAACACCCACACATGAGGGATTTTCCGGTTCCTAACCTGAATTATCCAGTCAGCCTCCATTTTAAATGACTCATCGTTGTAAAACGGAGTCTGGAGGTGAAGGTGTTTTTTAAAATCGGACCAGAACTGCAGTCCAGAGTTTTGATTTTAAAAAGCTTTGGTACTGAACACCAACGCTGTCACTGGGGATGGATGTGGGTTTATTTTTCAGAAACCATTGATGGAGGTTTAACATGTTTCTGGTGAAGGCCTCTCTGTGCTTCTAGCTGGGAAACGACCACATCTGGTTGGGAACTGGATGCACAAACCAGTCACATCCTGGTGATGTAAAATGGATCGGGCTTCCAGATCTGGATTCAGATCTGGAGCAAGTAAGGAGGATCCTGAATGACTTTAGCAGACTTACGTGAACTCTTTTTACCTTTTGTAACTGACCTGAACCTGAATCAAAAGTTATTGATATTTTCTTTCTCAAATGTGTTAATAAATGGTTGATTCTTTATTTCATTCCCTGTGCTGTGTGACTCTACGTTACTGATATTGAACAAAGGTGGAGGAAGCTCCTCTGTCTTGGTTTGCTCTGGAGAAATAACTAGGGCCGGGCAACGATTAAAATTTTAATCACGATAAATCGCATGATTTCCTTGATTAATCACGATTAATCGCATTGAATACGGAAAATCAAATAACAGATTCAAAAGAAGTGTAAAGGTCAATTTTATTTAAATGTTCTGCTGCCATATGAACTAAAGTGTCATAACATTTGTTGTTCAAACACTTTTAACATCAGCACTTGTCAGTAACACATATTTAGTGTAAATCTAATCTAAAAAAATGTAAAATAAAATAAAGCTTATTGCCACTGCCAGGGCATTAATGTCATCCTGTTTTTATAAAAAAGAAAAAAAAAGCCTACAAACAAAATCCAACAAAATGATTGTGTCTCAGCACAATCAGAACATTAAAACAGGTAATTTCTGAGGTAACAGCAGAAACTTTTAACGGGGAGTTCAACTTGTCAGTTGTTACAAATAACCTTGTTTCTGTTGAATCCTCCGTCTGGGAGAACTTTAAAATGAAAATGTCCATGTTAAAGTTCAGGAACTTTATCAATCCGTGTATCATTCATTCTTTCCTTTTTCAATTGTCAATCAAAAATTTAAAAAAAAATTAAAAAGTGACATTTTATGACGTTTTTCAGTTTTTAATCTAACACAAAAAAAAACGAAAAAAAAAGGCCCATTTTATTATATTAATATATATATATATATATATATCTATATATATATATATATATATATATGTGTGTATATATATATATATATATATATATATATACATATAGAACTGAATTAGTTTTATAATGGAGGACTAGACTTTCTGTTGTCATTACACATCTGTGCCACTAGATGGAGCTGCACTGCAGTAACCAGCTAGAGAACAGCAGGACAGTGAACACATGGAGCAGATCTGATGGAACATGGAGGAATGACGCCAAAGTTTTGTTGCTGTCCAGACAGAATTGTTAATATTGCTACCTGAGTTGCTACCTGAACTGTAAAGTTCACGGATTTTTACCGTTCTCCACTTTAACCAACAAACATGGACACTTTAATACATTGAGCAGCTGAATTAAGTGTCTCTCGCTAAGCAATACTTCATGCCTAACCGTAAGTGTTTTAAGAATGTCATTGTAATTCATTAGTATATTAAGATAAAAGGAAATTAAGTCAAAAGTATCCATGTTTGTTGGTTAAAGTACGAATCAAGCAAGCAACAATCAATCTCTGCTTGGAAATGGCTACTCTAATCTCGTGGCCACGCATTATTATTTTTTATCATATGTCACCAGAGGGGCTCCGTAGTTTTAGCTTTTCCTTATGTTTACTGTTTTCCGGTTCCACAGCAGTCAGTAACAGACTTTTCAAAATAAAAGCATGTTAGCAACATGCATTAATGCACTATAAAGTAAATGTCAGTGTTAATAAATTAATGAGTTAACGTGATAATAATGCGTTAACTTGCCCAGCCCTAGAAATAACTGATGATTTGCTCATTTTCCTCCAGTATACAACCATTATTACCAAGCTGTTATGAAAATACGATTTAAAAAAAAAAAAATGTTCCAACGTCCTCCAGCAGGCGTTGGAGCCTGGCTCCAGAGGTCAGGAGAGGCTCCGTAGACACGCGTGAATAGATCCTGTAGATAGTCATCAATCTAAATCCTGGCATTCATTACAACCACAATCAGAGACAAACGCTGCAACCATGAAAGTAAATATGTTTCAAAACAACCTTGTTGGATCAATTTGAGAACTTGTGGACTGTGATACTGAAGATGTTGCCTTAAAGGCCCGTTTCTGGCCTTGAGGTTACCAGGATGAAGAGTTTCTGCTGCGTTTTTGAGCCATTCTTCTTCTGCAGGTTATAGGGTCGGGGTGACCGCCGTCTCACCTCTGGTCTCCAGGTTCTCCAGCGTCCTCAGCTGGGGACAGAGCTGTATGCAGAGACGTTTCCCTGAACCCCGGAGCGGAGGTTTGGTGGTCTGCTTCTCAACAGCACCAAGCAGAGGGTTTCTGTTACAATAGCTAACTGCGTTAAGGGGACGTCCAACTGAGAACATGGAAAATGAGGAGTATCAAAAACATTTTGAACATTTCTAATGGCGAGCAGCGAATTTTACCTCACTCTACCTGGGCAGGTAGAGTGATCCCTTATTTTTCACGGTTAATGGGGACCAACATGTTTTTGTTGTTCATAAATGTTCCATATCTGCTCACTCTCATTAAACTGAAACTTTTGCTCTCATTTTACAAATGTCAGGATGCTCAGTGCAGAAATAATAATAACAATAATAACAATAATAATAATAATAGGGCTGGGCAAGTTAATGCATTATTATCACGTTAACTCATTAATTTATTAACACCAACATTTATTTTATCACGCGTTAACACATGTTGCTCACATGCTTTTGTTTTGAAAAGTCTGTTACTGGCCTGCTGCGGAACTGGAAAATAAATGGCAGGTAAACATGCGGCAAAGCTAAACCAGACATGGAGAACGGTAAAAATCCGTGAACTTTACAGTTCAGGTAGCAACTCAGGTAGCAATATTAACAATTCTGTCTAAAAAAATAAAAATCTAGACTCCAACAAAACTTTGTGCATCATTCCTCCATGTTCCATCAGATCTGCTCCATGTGTTCACTGTCCTGCTGTTCTCTAGCTGGTTACTGCAGTGCGGCTCCATCTAGTGGCACAGATGTGTAATGACAACAGAAAGTCCAGTCCTCCATTATAAAACTAATTCAGTTCTGTGGCCTGTTTTTTTAATTTCGTATTTTTGATCCAAGTCTAAATTGATATATATATATATATATATATATATATATATATATATATTAATATAAAAAAAAACAGACTTTTTTTTCCGTTTTTTGTGTTAGATTAAAAAACGAAAAAGATAATAAAATGTCACTTTTTAATTTTTTTTATATTATTTTTGATTGGCAATTGAAAATGGAAAGAATGAATGATACACAGACTGGATAAAGTTACAGAACTTTAACATGGACATTTTCATTTTAAAGTTCTCCCAGACGGAGGATTCGACAGAAACAAGGTTATTTGTAACAACTGACAAGTTGAACTCCCCGTTAAAAGTTTCTGCTGTTACCTCAGAAATTACCTGTTTTAATGTTCTGATTGTGCTGAGACACAATCATTTTGTTGGATTTTGTTTGTAGCCTTTTTTTTTATTTTTTATAAAAACAGGATGACATTAATGCCCTGGCAGTAATAAGCTTTATTTTATTTTACATTTTTTAAGATGAGATTTACACTAAATATGTGTTACTGACAAGTGCTGATGTTAAAAGTGTTTGAACAACAAATGTTATGACACTTTAGTTCATATGGCAGCAGAACATTTAAATAAAAGTGACCTTTACACTACTTTTGAATTCATTATTTGATTTTGCGTATACAATGCGATTAATCATTATTAATCAGGGAAATAATGCGATTAATCACGATTAAAAAATGTAATCGTTGCCCAGCCCTCATTATTATTAATATTATTATTATTATTATTATTATCATTATTGTTATTATTATTATCATTATCCTTATTATGATTATAAACATTATAAGTTGCTGGTGTGACGTCAGCTTAAAGACCGGAAGTCTCCTCCGGGTCTGCGGCCTCCTCGTCGGCCCGTCCACTCCCGCGGAGGAGAACAGACCGCCGCACGTGTCCACTGACCCGCGTGTACGGCCTCGCCAACACCAGAGGGCGCGTTCGCGTGCTTCGGGGTCGCGGCTGCGTGTGCGGGCCTCCGTGTGCACGCTCTGATTCAAACCCCTCTTCCTGCTGGAAAGGAGATGGCGGCTTTAACAGCAGACTCCGGTCCGGTTCTTAGATTCTCTTAAATGTGTTTTATGGGTGTACAGCAGAGAAAATGAAATCTTTCCAGGTTTGGTGATAAGCTGAGCTTCTCCTTTCATCGTTAGATGCATCTGAAGTCCAGTTCAGTTGAAGGAAAGCCTCCTCAGAGCAGCAGAGTCCTGGAGTCTTCAGTTCCCTGAGAAAATGAACATTTAATAAAGAAAAGTCTTTCTGTTTTTGTCTTAATGGAAACAATATTTGAAACGTGTGCTGACTCAGGCTCAATAATGTTATCAGTTTAAACTAGAGCACTAATAACAGCCGGTCCCTGCTGGGTTTCTCTGCTTTATAGTTAGAGCTGAATCTATTAAAGTGTGTTTGGAGAAAAGAGTTAAATCATCTCAGAGAGAAGCTGCTGACCAGTCTGGGTCTTTTCCATCATGTGTAACTTTCAACAAACACACTAAAACTTTGTCCCAATGTGCTGCTGTTTAAAGAGAACCAGTCAATCTGAATAAAATCTCTTTACCACCACATTTCTGTTAGAGGAGCAGAAACTGTCAGCCTGGGTTTTAGTTTCCTTGAAGGTCCTGCTCTCATTCTGGAATGGTTTCTCTGCTCCACTGCCTGGGAGAGCTTTACTGGGAGAGCTTCACTGGGAGAGCTTTACTGGGAGAGCTTTACTGGGAGGGCTTTACTGGGAGAGCTTTACTGGGAGGGCTTTACTGGGAGAGCTTCACTGGGAGAGCTTCACTGGGAGAGCTTTACTGGGAGAGCTTTACTGGGAGAGCTTCACTGGGAGAGCTTCACTGGGAGAGCTTCACTGGGAGACAGAAGAGAGATTTCCCTTCATTTTGATGAAATGCACTTTTGCCTTTGCTGTAATTTTTTTACAGTAAAATACCACAAAATGCCCAGTAAACCTACCACAAAATATGATTACAACAAGTTACTGTAATTTGCATAGTATTATGGGTAAAGTGCCTTTATTTACAGTAACTTGCTGTATTCTTTGAAATTGTGGTAAATTACTGTTGACATTTACAGTAATGCTACTGTAGGCCTTTGTGATGGTAAATTTATATGTCTAACTTTTAGTTTTAGTCTTTTAGTATAGTAAATTTTGATCTTATTTATTGTATAATTTTAGTTATTTTTATCATGTCTTTGCACTTATATCTTTTAATTCTCTTATTTATTTGGTTTTAGCCAGTAAAGATGATATACTGTAAAACATTATTACAGGATTAATACTGTAAGGTGGTAATTACAGTAACTTACTGGCAATAGTGTCGCCAGTAAACTACTGTAAAAATACAACAAAATGTCTAACAGTGTGTTGAGTGCAGTTCCACCCCATTCAGCTAGGCACAGAAACAGGTCCAGTCCGGTCCAGTTATACTCCAGTTCATTTTCATTCCAGTAGAGTCTTGATTCAAAATCCACATTTAAATTAATAATAATAATAATAATAATGATAATAAAAACACAGCATAAGGAGTCCAGCAGGTTGCACCGACTCGTCCCTTTGGTGCAGTCGTCTGTCCTGAACCAGCATGAGGAGGAACCTCTACCTGTTAAAGGGGAGAAACCTCACCAGAGGCAGACACCTGGGAGTCTGAGACGACAGGAAGGACAGATTCCTCCAGGGACATGGAGAGGACAGAGCCCAGCGGATCATGGAGGAGCTCCCAGTATGGGACGGGTCAGGGCCCCTGAACCAGCACTAACTACATCACTGACTCTGTCTGTCTGCTAACTGGCTAGCTGCTTCCACGTGACCGGATCCTGAAACGTCACAGTCTACATTTGGAAAGAGCTCTGCTGGAGTAACGTGGACGTGTGCACACTTCAGATATGATTGGGACTCGCTCTCTATATGTGAGAAGAAGAATTTTAAATTCTATCCCGGATTTACAAACGTAGCGAGGCTAGGACTGAAGGCTCCTCAGACTCCTGCTGAACAACCTGCAGCCTTCAAGTAACAAATGTGGGCACTACACTGTAAAAAAAACAGTTGTTTTAACAGGAAAACGCTGGCAGCTGTGGTTACCAGAGAATTCCTGTCAAAAATACCTGTAGATAACTTTACTGATAAAATATCATTAAAAAAAAATATTAAGTCTACAAATAAAATTTCACATAATGCTGATGTATATAAATGGACCATTTCGTGTATCTTTGACATGCAAATGTAAAAACATGTTTTTTCTGCATCAGTCTGAGACAAGACAGTTTGATTTGACAATATTAGCTACAAAGGTGAAAGGACCCAGTTCTAGAAACATCTGTTGGTTTGTGATTTATTTACAAGGAAATTCCAGGTAAAAAAAAAAAAAAAAAACCAAAAAACACCAAAGCTTCTTCAGGTATAAGCTACTGAAGTTGCTACAGTCCTCTTTTCTTTTTCATTTCCAGTCTTTCACAGTTGAATTTCAGTTGGCCTGAACTCTTTCTTGCTTTTGCTCATAAACTATAGATTATTTTATTTATTTACTTTTGAAACGATCAAATAGATGTCCCAGAAGAGCCAGAGCCCAGTCCTCCCGCCTCTGATGGACCAGAGGAGGATGAAGGAGAAGAATCCATGTTTCTGCAGCAACACTTGATCAGGAAACGTCGGGAAAAAAGGAAGCAAAGATGTGCAGCAGCGGGCCCGGCTGTATCTGGATGTGCGCGCGCGCGCGTGTCAGAGTCTGCAGAGCCAATCCGCTCCTCGTGCATGTGACGTCCTGCAGTCCTACGTCAGCCCCGCCGCTCGTCAGGATCAGAGCTCCACGCGCTCCGGTGAAACACACATACGCCGACACACTCCCTCCCCGAGCCGGACAGCACAGCTCCTGGCCCGGCAGCCCGGCAGCCCGGCACCCGGACAACACCCGGCACCCGGATCCCGGCAACCCCGCACCCGGACACCCGGATCCCGGCGGAGGAGGAGCAGGAGGAGCGAGACAGCGGGCTTCCAGGCTCCACAGCCCGCGGGACAGTGGACCTTCCAGCGCCTTACTTCGTGGACATGGGAGACATGGGGGACCCGCCGAAAAGTAAGACACTTGTTCCGCGTCGGGAAGATTCTGGGCTCGTTCTGGGCTCACCGACTTCTGCTCTCATGAACCAGAACCAGAATTTCCTGGGCCTCTTACTGGTTTATGAGCTTTAAAAAAAGAAAGAAAAAAAAAAGATCCTGATGGTTTATGCTCTCTTTTCCCTTAAATCTTTGATTCAAACAATTAAAACGTATTTTATTATTATTATTATTATTATTAATAACAACAATAATAAGCTTAATAGTAATAATAATAATAATAATTATTATTATTAATATTATTATTATTATTATATATTATTATTCAAAGCAACAACAATGTTATAATAATAATAATAATAAGAATAATAATAATAATAATAATAATAATAATAATTACTATTATTAATATTGTTTTATTATTGTTATTATTATTGAAAATAATAACTGTCATTACTCAATTAAAAAAAGAAGATCTGGCCTCGCGCGTGACGTGTCCTCTCCCCCCGCTGTCCCAGAGAAGCGGCTGGTGTCCCTCTGCGTGGGCTGCGGCAACCAGATCCACGACCAGTACATCCTGCGCGTGTCCCCGGACCTGGAGTGGCACGCGGCGTGCCTGAAATGCGCCGAGTGCAGCCAGTACCTGGACGAGTCGTGCACGTGCTTCGTCAGGGACGGGAAGACGTACTGTAAACGGGACTACATCAGGTAGGACGGCCCGGACGGGACCAGGAGCCGACGCGGCCCGCGGACTTATGGTGTGTGCGTCAGGTGACTCGGGCTGGGTTGCACCTGTGGAGGACAGTTTTCACCGCTTTATGAGATTTGACTCCACATGTTTATCACTGCTGCAGAGACTCCAGCTTCACATTCATCTGATTTTATTTGTATGGCGTCGATGTCAGCTGTGTCCAGGCGCGTTACAGAGACCCAGCTATTAGAAGGAAGGCCGGAAGGACAGAAACCCACAGCCATAATTATGATTATTATTTCACAGCAGATTATTCATTTGTTTGTTTTAAGAAAACACTATATTTCCCCTTGATGGATTATTTGAATTAATTTAATTTCTGAAAATAACCTGTTACTGACATGCGTCGGGAAATTCCCAGTGTTTCATTTCGTGACCTAATAAGGGTTAAAAACAAAGGTGGAAGCGGGCCGGAACTGCGTTCTGGTAAAAAAAAAAAAAAAAAAAAAAAAAAAAAAAAAAAAACTACAAAACCCACATCCAGAAAAAGAAGCAGGAGCACTTTGAACCAGAAAAGGCACCTGTTAACGCGTCTGATAGAAGCGGCTCCGTCCTATCCGGGCTTCACTCCTGATTCGGACTGAAGTTCTGGGTTGGAGGTGTAATTACAGCTGCTTTAAGGACAGGACGCGCGTTTGGAGCAGAAACAGAACCAACCCGTCAGCTGGAGCGCGCTCATCATCATCTTCCCTTCCAGGCGCACGAACCTGCGGCGCAGCTGCGCTTCCACCTGATCCAACAACAATAGACGTTTCTGGGGGTTTAAACTCAGAAGTTCCCCATCCGCACGCGCACGCTCACCCACGGCGCCGGCAGCGTCCACCAGCAGCAGAACCGTTAAACTGTCAGTCAGAGAGAACCGGGAAAAGCTGTGCGTAATGACAATATCAGTGACGAAAAACAATTATCTAAAAATGCTGTGAAGTCACCCGCTGTCCGGGTAACAGCACCGAACCGCCCTGCACCTTACAATATTCAAGCTTTTATTCGTTTATCTGTTTATTTCTTTTTTTTTTTTTTTTAAAAAAAAGGGAAATAATAAAATAAAGCAAAAACAAACTGTTGCGGTGGATGCGTCAAGAAATTAAATCTTTCCTACTTTCAATTATTATAAATAAGACATTTTCATGAGAACTAGAAGCTGGGTCGACTACAAATAATAATAATAAACATAATAATAATTTATTATTAATAATAGAATAATAGAATCATTGGTATCATTTCATTAAAATGACTACACATTTATATCAGTTTTACCGCTGTCTTTATGACTGCGCCTGTGTGTGTGGTGTGTGTGTGCGCGTGTGTGCAGGTTATACGGGATCAAATGCGCCAAATGCAACATCGGCTTCAGCAAGAACGACTTCGTGATGCGCGCGCGCTCCAAGGTCTACCACATCGAGTGTTTCCGCTGCGTGGCCTGCAGCCGCCAGCTCATCCCGGGAGACGAGTTCGCGCTGCGGGAGGACGGGCTCTTCTGCCGGGCCGACCACGACGTGGTGGAGCGCGCCAGCCTCGGCAGCGGGGACCCGCTCAGCCCGCTGCACCCCGCCCGGCCGCTGCAGATGGCAGGTAACAGCCCCCCGGCCGCCCGCGGGGGTCCTCGCGGGACAGTCTGAGGACGTCTCACGTTCACCTGAGGACGTTTTAGGGGTTTAACGCGTCACTCACAGACACGTGGACGCGCTCTGCGCGCGTGTTCGAGCTGGTGGAGGTTTTCTGGTGGCTTTTTTTTCTCTTTTTCTGCGCGCCTCGAGGCCAGCCGGGCTTCCCAGATTAGATAAAAGTCAGAAATACACCCAGTTATCACCGCTGCGGGAGGACTGGGCGGCTATACTGGGAGACTGGGATACTGGCCCGCACCGTGGATTACAGTGACCCTGCCTGATCCCGCACGGACCTGTCCGTCCATCCATCCGTCCATCCATCCATCCGTCCATCCTGTCCCAGTTCCCGTCCCGGTCGGGGTCGCCGGAGGGGCCACATCTGACTGACATATCGGACTGTTATGGGGGGGAAGGGGGGAGGGGGGGGGAGGGGAGGGGGTTGAGGGTCACTTGTCTATCAAAGTGTTTTTCCACGATTTCAGTAAATTTAAAGTGAAACAGAAAGAAAGTCTGGAGCCGCCGAAACCAGAAAAAAGAAAGAGCCTGATTATTATTATTATTATTATTATTATTATTATTATTATTATTATTATTATTATTTCTAATGTTATTATTTTATTTAAAGCCCAGAGAGCTCCGTGCTGTTTGCTCAGTCATCCATAGAACCGCTGACCCAACCAGAACCCCTCCGTCGGGTCTGGGTCTCTGCGCTCCCGGAGGACCCGCTGAATTAACTTTCCCTCTTTTCTCTGGCTCCTCTGCTCCGTCCTCCGTCCACAGCAGAACCCATCTCGGCCCGGCAGCCCGCGCTGCGGCCCCACGTGCACAAGCAGCCGGAGAAGACCACGCGGGTGCGGACGGTGCTGAACGAGAAGCAGCTGCACACGCTGCGGACCTGCTACAACGCCAACCCGCGGCCCGACGCGCTCATGAAGGAGCAGCTGGTGGAGATGACCGGCCTGAGCCCGCGGGTCATCCGGGTCTGGTTCCAGAACAAGCGCTGCAAGGACAAGAAGAGGAGCCTGCTGATGAAGCAGCTGCAGCAGCAGCAGCCCAACGACAAGACGGTGAGGAGCCCGACCGGGGTCCGGTTCAGGCCCGGAGATCCCGCGTCTGCGCTCGCGCCGCCAATCAATATGTTTAGTCTGTTTCACTCCGCATGAGCTGCAACACAGAACTCAGAGTAGCTGCGGTCAACAGAGCCATTTTAACCCAATAACACTAGAACCGGGTCAGGTGGTGAACGGACAGGGGTTAACCGGGCCTCGTGTCCCCCGCAGAACATCCAGGGCATGACGGGGACGCCGATGGTGGCGGCCAGTCCGGAGCGGCACGACGGCGGGATCCAGGCGAACCCGGTGGAGGTCCAGAGCTACCAGCCGCCCTGGAAGGTCCTCAGCGACTTCGCCCTGCAGAGCGACATCGACCAGCCGGCCTTCCAGCAGCTGGTGCGTCCTTCCCGCCCGAGCCGCCGGGACGCACGCGCAGCGCTACCGGCACTTCACTTATATATATATATATATGTGTGTGTGTGTGTGTGTGTGTGTATGTATTATTTTCAACTCCATCCATATCGACTAAAAGGTTTAGACATTGCTAAATTTTTTCTTCTAAAAGAAGGGCACATTTCCGATTAAAAAAATTAAAATAAAATAAAGAAAAAGTAGATTTCAGTGAGGCCGTTACCGGCTCCCGCGCCAGTCGGTGAACCGACTTCATCCCGAATCCATATCCGCGCGCAGAGGAAGCCCAGTTTCTCCCAGTTCCGCCAGTCTCTCCCAGTTTCTCCCAGTTTCCCAGTCTCTCCCAGTCTCTCCCAGTTTCTCCCAGTTCTCTCCCAGTCTCTCCCAGTCTCTCCCAGTCTCTCCCAGTTTCTCTCCCAGTCTCTCCCAGTCTCTCCCAGTTTCCCAGTCTCTCCCAGTCTCTCCCAGTCTCTCCCAGTCTCTCCCAGTCTCTCCCAGTTTCTCCCAGTTCTCCCAGTCTCTCCCAGTCTCTCCCAGTTTCCCAGTCTCCCAGTCTCTCCCAGTTTCTCCCAGTCTCTCCCAGTCTCTGTGAAACCCGCTCCGGTCGGGTTTCACCTGCAAACGGAGACAGTCGCGTTGATGAGTTACTTTATTTCATTCTTATTGATTTTCCTCAGAGTGAAGCAGAGAGACAGAGACCCCCCCCCCCCCCACCCCCCCAACCCGCAGGACCTTTTAGCTGCGTTTCCTCATTTATTTCCTAGTTTTTGGGGGATTTGATGCCGCCGCTCTGGTGGCGCTGAGAGGAGATCAGAGATGAAGTTCATCAGTTTCAGATGAACTCAGATGGTTCGGGAGGTCCAGTATTTATTCTGGATCTTTTCTTATGAGACCAGCTGTGAAGAAGTCTTCAGGAAACCTCTTTCTTCCTGCTCCATCAACGCTTTAGTTCCATATTTATTTGGCGTCTAAGACCCAAACTTAGATCCAGGAGACTCTCTAAAACTGGATCTGAGATCTTTCTAGACGTCTCCTGCTCACATTAGATACCGACTTCTGCTTGGAGAGACATTTAGTTCTGAATATTGTATTTTTAATTCGTATATTTCATCTTGGAGTCAGCTCGTGAGTTTTAACTGCTGATGATTATTAAAGCAGGTGCTCAAATATCAGTTTCAGTTTTATTTGAAGCATTATTTGACTCGCCAGACTCCCAACATTATAAAAATGAGAGCTGACATGAGGACAGAGGGATGAAGGGATGAAGGGATGAAGGGATGAAGGACAGGACGGAGGAAAAAGAGAGCAAACTAGATCCGCGTCTGCAGGCGGAAAAACTGCTCCGCTTCAAGGATTCCAGGATTCAAGGATTCAAGGATTCCAGGATTCAAGGATCATTTATTATACTTTCAACACATGTTAACATGGAATGAAACGACATTTGTATTTATTTGATTTATTTAGCCTTTGTTTATACACGTAAAAACACACTGAGATCAAGATCTCATTTTCAAGTGTGACCTGTTCAATAAATCACAATGAAATACATCTAAAAAAATCAATATAGTTATAAACAAAACATAAAATAATAAATATGAAATGAGTGACCCTGGTTCCGGAGCAAGCCCAGTAATAATAGAAACAGAATAAACAACTTAAGTATTTACAAAATAACGAGATAAAATTGCAGATTTAAAATGAGGTAATATATATAAGTAATATAAACAGACAGTCTTTATAGATGCAAACTTTGATGTAAACCAAAGGTTTAAATTCATGTTTCTCTGCCCCCCCCCCCCCCCCCCCCCCCCCCCCCCCCCCCCCCCCCCCCCCCAGGTGAGCTTCTCGGAGGGAGGACCGGGCTCCAACTCCACCGGCAGCGAGGTCGCGTCCATGTCGTCGCAGCTTCCGGACACGCCGAACAGCATGGTGTCCAGCCCCATCGAGGCCTGAGGCGCCCCCCCCCGCGGACCCCCCCAACACCCCCCCACCCCTCCCCTCCCCCCCCCAGCACCAGACAACCCCACTGGTTGTGTTTTGACACTGTGAAGACAATCATGGGAATTTTTTCTTTCTTTTTCTTTTTCTTTTTTTTTTTAAACCCATCCTCGTGCACCATCCATGAACGCGGACTGGTGGATGCGTCATCGCGAGCAACGCTCACGCGCCTGGTTCCAGTTGCCAAAAAAGAGACGAACCTGCTTCCTGGAAAAAAAAAGGGATCTGTGAGCGCGCCGGAAGTCTAAAACCTGAACTCTGAACTCTGATCAGCGCTGATTTTTGTTTCTGAAATGATTTGTTTTACTGGGGGAAACTCCGCTCAGCGTTTGGAGGAGAAGAGCTCCTTCACCTCCTCCATCCCCCCATCACTGACGCGTCTGCAACAGAATATACCTCTATCCATCTGCCACAGGCACGTGGGACATCAGTGAGTCCGCGTCCGTCCAACAACTAGGCTCTAATTCTTTTTCTTCTTCTTTTTCCCAAAGACATGTAAATTAATGAGGAGTTAGTTCTGGAGGAAAAGTGTATTGTTTGTTCCCGTGCAACAGAATTATTTATTATTTATTGCCGATTAAATTGCCACCTTTTGTGTAACTTTCGTAAATGAAGTAAAAAAAAAAAAAAAAAAAAAAAAAAGAAAAATGATAAAAAAGGTTGGAGTTTGGTCTGTGGATTTTCCATCAGCGTTTATTTCCATATTTAAACCAGAATCACGTAGAGACCGTGAGTGTTGACTATGAAGTGACGTTTTCTTTCTTTTTTTAATGGATATTTCTGTCCAGACTGGAGGAACTGGAGGAACTGGAGGCTGACTGGCGGTGATGCTGGTCTCCACGTCCTATTTATATTTTTATTTATATTTATTCTCATCATGAGTGGTTTCAGCTCCTCAGTCTGTGTTCAGAAGTGTTGCAAAGCCAACGTCTCCACAGCGACTCTGACGTTAAAAACACACACAGCTGACTTTTATTTCTGCAGCGTCTGACTGTCACAGCTCTGACTTCACTGGTTTTACTGGTTTCTGATCTTTTGATATCAAAGCTTTGTCAGGAGTTTTACTGCTCGTCTCTACGGAAACACACACGAGCCATAAATGACAGTAACATTTTCTAAATGCTCCGTTTCTCTGGACCGACTGCTGTCATGTTTGAACGTGGATGGCTTAAAAACAAACTGGCTGTAAACTGAGTTGGTGTGTAGTGTTTGTGACTGTGTGCGCTGGCAGACGTCACCTGGTTGGTACAGGAAGCGTTGAGCTCTCAGACCTCCGTACCTGTCAGCAGAATCCTTCCGTCCTACCTGGAAGTTCACCTGCAGCCATCGGTCTCATCAATTATGAAGCTTCCAGTCATTTTTATTCACGTCTCTCCTGGGACGCCGAGCTTTTATGTAAAACCAGATGCAGCAGAAAGCCTGAAGGCCTGAGAGCAGCACAGAAGCTGATCCACACGTAAACAGCTGGATTTGTGAATGAAGCTGGCACATCTGTGAGAGCTTTTATTAGGGAAGCAATGGGGGTAGAAATGCAGCAACATTAAATTTCATAAATGAAGACAGGCAGACGCTTCCTGCTGCTTGTGCAACGCTGCACAGTGATGGAGGTGAAGCTAGCTGCAACAGCAGACTGGGCCTTAAAACAAAAAATCCCTCTAAACTAACTCCAGGCAGAAGTGATTAGATTAGATTAGATTAGATTAGATAGAACTTTATTAATCCCTTGGGAGGTCTCCGTCAGGGAAATTGTGGTTCCAGCACCGACAAAACAGTAAAAGAAGCAAACACAGTGTGAAATAAGAAAACACAAACAAAGTGCATTATCAGTGTATTTGTGTAAACTACTGAAGGCCGAAGTCTGGAGGTCAGAGGGGTTCTGAAGGTGGCCAGCAGAAGAAGTGAGCTGAGACATTTTAGTTGTTCCCCTGCCTTTGATACGCTGGCAGTGTTTTACTTGTTACATATTACTTCTGAGCTGAGGCTGCCAAATGTGTGGACTTTGTTAAAATAAACTCTTCCGTAATGCAGAACACCCACATGAGAACCCCGAGCTGAAGAAGTTACTGGCCCTGGAGCCCTGGTTTATATATATATATATATATATATATATATATATATATATATATATATATATATATATATATATATATATATATGGAAAAAATTATTAGACCACCGTTGTTTTCTTCAGTTTCTTGTTCATTTTAATGCCTGGTACAACTAAAGGTACATTTGTTTGGACAAACATAACGATAACCACAAAAAGATTGCTCATAAGAGTTTTATTATATATTTAATATATATATTATATATAATATATATATTTAATATTTATTTATTATTATTTTATAACCTAAGTCACTTAAGTTTTTACATCAATAGCTATGGCGTTGTACTGCCAAAAACACTGCTTTTATGCATTCAGTGTTTTTCTTTCTGTCTGTTTTAGTCACATGATGACGTTTAGTGGTACCAGGTATTAAAATGAACAAGAAAGTGAAGAAGAAATGGTGGTCTAATAATTTTTTCCATGACTGTATATATATATATATATATATATATATATATATATATATATATATATATATATATGTAATCAGACTGTAGTGGATTTAAGTTTTTTGAAAACACAACCTCAGAGCAACACCAGGTGGATGTTTCCACTGTCCAGTTATTTATTTAACAAAATTTAATGAGACAAATGAAAGAAAGAACATTAAAGAGAACATCAGTATTAGTGGCAGTACTTTGTACCTCCCTGATTCAGTTGTGTGTTGGCCTGGAGGAGTCTCGGTCCAGCCCTGTTAGCAACGCTGCCTCGGTTCGCGGAGGTTTTGGGACATTAACTGGTGTTTCCCTCTCAACCCCCCCCCCCCCGAGGGTTGTTCAGATGCAGTTTTGTGAGCACTGCACTGTCTGGCCTGGAGGAAAATTTGCTGGAACGTCCACTTATATGGAAACTGGCAACTGTCTTGAATGTTTTACACTTTTGAATTATCTCTGACAGTGTAGAAGTTTAGGCTCCAAATGATTTTTAAATGGTTTAAAAAACCCTTTTCAGAGTTACTTGTGCCAAAATTTATTCCTCTAGGACCAGGCTTATGTCTTTCCCTCTTGGCACCGTGTTAACGCCCACAACTCCCCTGAGACCCAGTGGAAGTAGTTTTCACAACTGACTAAAAGGTTTTTCTTTTCTCTTTGGCTTGATTTTTGTTACACAAGTAATAACACGATGAAAAGAAAACGTACATGTTTGTCTGAGGCTGAACTCGCCTCATACCAAGTCAAACTTTAATTCTTTATGCAAATTCTGAAATTGATCTCAGCAAGTTCCAGCTCTGAAGGCCACCAGTTTAACTCTCCAACTCAGCGGGGAGCTGGACCCTGAAGGAGGGTCTCCGGCTTCGTCAGGCCATTTCAAGTTTAACCGTACACCGCGACACGCTGCCACGCTAGCTTATCCTGCACACTTAACCCGCTGTTGAGCAGGTTCTGTTCAAGATGAGAGATTAACGCCTATAAAAGGACCAGCAGCTGGCCAGTCCATTCTCTTGAAACATCCCAAACCCTGTGGCTGGACTGGGAATAACTTAGGACAATAAGTCCTGACTGTTGGGAGGATATTTCTTTACAGACACAATGAAGTCAAGATATTGAATGCTTTTTCATTTCATTTATTAATATACATTTGTTTTTGCATAACACACCCGTAAAAAGGTGGAAAAGGGGCATTTTAATGCTAGTGAGGAGGTGAAACAGAGTTATTTCAGACAGGTGATGTCAAAAGTTGATTGTAATGAGGATTTAAATTTCAGAGCGTATAGGGCATGTTTTCACTGCTGAACTGGACACCGGTGATCTCTGATTCCTCGGCCCACACTGCATCACCGCATCACCGCATCACCGCATCACCGCATCACCGATGTCACTGCATCACCGCATCACCAATGTCACCGCATCACCAGTGACACCGCATCACCGCATCACCTATGTCACTGCATCACCGCATCACCAATGTCACCGCATCACCAATGTCACCGCAACAGAGATGTCACCGCATCACTGATGTCACCGCATCACCAATGTCACTGCATCACCGCATCACCGATGTCACCGCATCACCAATGTCACCGCATCACCAATGACACCGCATCACCGCATCACCTATGTCATCGCATTACCAATGTCACCGCATCACAAATGACACCGCATCACTGATGTCACCGCATCATCAATGTCACTGCATCACTGCATCACCAATGTCACCGCATCACCGCATCACCGATGTCACCGCATCACCGATGTCACCGCTTCACTGCATCACCACATCACCGATGTCACTGCATCACCAATGTCACTGCATCACCAATGTGACTGCATCACCTCATCACCGATGGCACTGCATCACTGCATCACCGATGTCACCGCATCGCCAATGTCACCGTATCACCGCATCACAGATGTCACCGCATCACCGATGTCACCGTATCACCGATGTCACTGCAACGCCGCATCACCAATGTCACTGCATCACTGCATCACCGATGTCACTGCATCACTGCATCACATCACCACATCACATCACCGATGTCACTGCATCACCGCATCACCGATGGCACTGTATCACTGCATCACCGATGTCACCGCATCACCGATGTCACCGTATCACCGCATCGCCAATGTCACCGTATCACCGATGTCACTGCATCACCGATGGCACTGCATCACTTCATCACCATATCACCGCATCACCGATGTCACTGCATCATCGCATCGCCAATGTCACCGTATCACCGATGTCACTGCATCGCCGCATCACCGATGTCACTGCATCACTGCATCACATCACCACATCACATCACCACATCACCGATGTCACTGCATCACTGCATCACATCACCACATCACCGATGTCACTGCATCACAGCATCACCGATGGCACTGCATCACCGCATCACCGATGGCACTGCATCACAGCATCACCGATGGCACTGCATCACCGATGTCACCAAATGAACGAGGGAAGGAATCCCGTGGAAACCTTTTTCCACAGCATTGCAGAGAAAATATCACTTAAAATCTTACTATGCAACAAAGAAGCCCTGCATTAGCCTCGTCCAGAGGTCGAGTGGACACATCTGGACTCAGAGACAAAGCTGAAAAAGCTTTTCTGTCCCAGCAATCATCCCCTATATTAACAAATGAAATCAAGCTGAATAGAAAAAGAAATGTCTTGGGTTCATGTTGTCTGCAAAGAGATAAAAAGTAAAATGAAACATACGTTCTTTCTTTAATCTGAATTTGATCTGAATTGTACGGATCACCCCAAGTGACTGATTTCTAACTGTTGAAATAAAATGCTACTTCTGACCCCCCAAGGAAGCTTTACAGTGTAACAATGAACCGGAATACTGGAGATGAACTAGAGACAAACTAGAGATGAACTAGAGATAAATTAGAGATGAACTAGAGATGAATTAGCGATGAACTAGAGATTAACTAGAGATGACTTAGAGATGAATTAGAGATGAATTACAGATGAACTAGAGATGATTTAGAGATTAATCAGAGATAAACTAGAGATGAACTAGATATGAATTAGAGATGAACTAGAGATGAGCTAGAGATGAACTAGAGATGAACTAGAGATTAACTAGAGATGAACTAGAGATGAACTAGAGATTAACTTGAGATGAATTAGAGATGAACTAGAGATGAACTAGATATGAATTACAGATGAACTAGAGATGATTTAGAGATGAATTAGAGATGAACTAGAGATGAACTAGATATGAATTAGAGATGAACTAGAGATGACCTAGGGATGAATTAGAGATGAGCTAGAGGTGAATTAGAGATGAACTAGAGATGAATTAGAGATGAACTAGAGATGAATTAGAGATTAACTAGAGATTTTATTTATTTTTTTAAATTAATTTATTTATTTATTTAAAGGACCGTGTGCAGTGGCATTAAAAAGATGGCTGCACCAGATTTAGCACCAAGCTAATTTCCATCTGTAGTCCTTAACACAGATAAACAGTAAAACAAGAAGGCAAAAAACATTAAAATACAACAAAATAAAATCACAAAAACAATTGGGTAAATTTACAATAGCTTAAAAAAAACAATAAAAATGACTACTCTTTACAATGCATCCTGTACAGAATAATGCGAGAGTAAAATGAGCCCCTTAATGTGAGCAAGACTGGTTGCTGAGCAGCCAATTTTTGACTGCATGTGAAAAAATTATATAATCTGGAATTGTCTTTATTCTGTCCGGGAGTCCATTCCATACTTTTATGGCTTTAAAAGAGAAGGCTGATTGAGAAAAGGTAGTCCTTCTTTTGGGAATGTTGCAGTCTCCCCTAATGAATTAGAGATGAACTAGAGATGAGCCAGAGATCAATTAGAGATGAACTAGAGATGAATTAGAGGTGAACTAGAGATGAATCAGAGATGAACTAGAGATGAATTAGAGATGAACTATAGATGAACTAGAGATGAACTAGAGATGAATTAGAGATGAATTAGAGATAAACTAGAGAGGAGCCAGAGATCAATTAGAGATGAACTAGAGATGAATTAGAGGTGAACTAGAGATGAACTAGAGATGAATTAGAGGTGAACTAGAGATGAACTAGAGATGAATTAGAGATGAACTATAGATGAACTAGAGATGAACTAGAGATGAATTAGAGATAAACTAGAGATGAGCCAGAGATCAATTAGAGATGAACTAGAGATGAATTAGAGGTGAACTAGAGATGAGCCAGAGATCAATTAGAGATGAACTAGAGATGAATTAGAGGTGAACTAGAGATGAATTAGAGATGAACTAGAGATGAATTAGAGATGAACTAGAGATGATTAGAGATGAACTAGAGATGAATAGAGATAAATAGAGATGAGCCAGAGATGAATTAGAGATGAACTAGAGATGAATTAGAGGTGAACTAGAGATGAATTAGAGATGAACTAGAGATGAATTAGAGAAGAACTAGAGATGAACTAGAGATTAACTAGAGATGGACTAGAGATGAATTAGAGATGAACTAGAGATGAATTAGAGATTAACTAGAGATGAATTAGAGATGAACTAGAGATGAATTAGAGATTAACTAGAGATGAATTAGAGATTAACTAGAGATGAAATAGAGATGAACTAGAGATGAATTAGAGATGAACTAGAGATGAATTAGAGATGAATTAGAGATGAACTAGAGATGAATTAGAGATGAACTAGAGATGTCCAGATGAGAACTCAAGTGTTGGGATCAATGTTCCACTCAAGATGTTTCTTTTAAACTATTTGGCTTTGGGGTCAATAAGTACACATACAGTTTATTGCCTTTTGTTCTCTGTTAGCTTGTGTTGTAATAGACTAGAATGCAGTTGTGGCAGGACCTCGTCAACATGTCTGCTGTGTGGAAATCAGTTAAGAGGAAAACAGGAGTTGCTGGTGATCTCTTTAATCGATGCATTTTGCTTTTCTCTCATGAATGTACAGTTCTGATTTCAGTCTTGTGTTAAGTTTAGACATTATAAAGTGATGTGTTAAGCTTAGACTTTAAAAACCCATCTGCACCGATTTCACGGAGTGAAATATTTATTTAGCAACATCACCCTTTTCAGTGTCAGTAGATGGCAGTGGCTGTGATGCTTTCAAAGCATACCTGTGAATGGGGTTTCACACATAAAAAGAAGGAATATTAGGCATTTGATCTAAAAGAGGAACACCCTTCCTGAGGAGTCCCTGTAATGCTGTTATGGGCAGGAATGGCCTCCTTTGTGAGGGAGTATAACAGCAGAGCTGCCCCAGTCTCTGACTGAAGAGGTTCTCATATTCAATCACTGTGGAGAGGATGAGCCTCGTCCTTTAGGGTTTGAAACTTATGGACCATTCTTCCTTGATCAATCAGTTCCAGGTGATTCAGAGCAATTTTAGGAGTTTGTTCATTTTCTTTGACTCACTGACGCAGCTGCCTCCACAGATGACTGCAGATAAAACTGAACTCTCCACCACAGACTTATAGAAGATATGCAACATCTCACTGCAAACACTGAAGGACCAGAGCTTCCTGAAGAGGTCCAATCTGCTCTGTCCATCTCAACACTGATACCCTTAAACCAACAGTCCTGGTTTCATGGGCACTCAGTTCAGTCTTTGATCAGGATGTACGGATTACTACAGACTGGAAAGCTAATGCTAGGCTCTCAGGTAAGCTCATGTCTACATGAGCTGACCAAGCGCCAACATCCCCGCTTCAGGGTTGAGTCCTACCAGGTAGGAGGTTTTGGAGCAATCAAATGGCCAGATGGAATTTGACTGCAGATTTGATTGGCAGCCGGCATGGCCTATGGCTAGCGCTTTGCATTACATCCACTTTTGATCTTCCAGAGTAGACCAACCCTCTGGCTATCGGTTGGTCTGGAAGGGCCTGAGGACGCAGGTTAGCTAGGCAGCCATGCTAACTGAGCATTAGTTACACACCACCAAAACAAAGTTTGAAATGAGCAGTCCTGCTCCGTATGTCTGCCGGGAGCTTGCCAGCTCCTCCACAGCGACTTGAAGGAGCCGGGAGGCATGGCAGATCATTTGAGGACCTGTTCAAGCAGAAAAATGCTGGTACCTATAATTAATCATCCCGCGACTCACGGGCTGACGGCAGAAGGCTTGTCCAACACATTTGCATGTCTGCGGTCGGCGCTAGCTCTGGTAGTCCTTGTTTCTGTGGCTAGGCTTGAAATGAATTTGTTTGGATATGATCAAAATGAACATAATGGAGGGTTTGTCCAGTAATTATACAGTCTATGGACTTCTTTGATGCTATTAGATTAGATTAGATTAATTTATTGTACCCTTGGGTAAATTTGGTTTACAGTGAGTGATACCTCTCGTATTCCACATACTATCCAAAACTATACACTCAACAACACAGGACAAGATAAAGTGAAGACAGTGCTTTGGCTAAAAGAACAAGAAGGATGGCCCCAAGATAAAAAGCAAGATAAGTTTAAAACTTCAGTAAATAAGAAACACTAAAATATTCAAACCAAGCTAAAGGATAAAAAATAAAATATGTGCCTTTCTTAAAAACAAGATAAAAGAAACAATACAAAACATAAATACAAAGTTATGTTGCAGTTTCTCTCACTTGTTTATAGCACTGATGGCTGCTGGTACAAAGCTGTTTTTGTAGCGTTTGGTTTTACAAGCAGGTACCATGAACCTCCGACCTGATGGGAGCAGCTGAAACTCACCTTTAAGAGGGCGGGAGTTGTCTTTTAAAATAGAGCCAGCTATCCTCTGTAACTGTCTAGTATACAAGGTTTCTGGATGAAGCTGAGACTCACCAATCAGCTTGCTTGACCATTTCACAATTTGATTTAAACAGTTTTTGTTTTTAAAAGACACATTTCCAAACCATGAAACAAGACAGAACGATAAAACTGGTTCTATAAAAGCACGATAAAACATGATCAGCATGGTCCTGGCAATGTTAAAAGTGGACAGTTTTCTCAGGCAAAACAGGCGCTGGCATCCCTTTTTGTTCACAGCTTGACAGTTGGCCTCAAAGTTCAATTTGTTGTCGATGACAGTTCCAAGATATTTGTATGTGCTGACACACTCCACCGCTATTGCAAACTATCTTTCAAGGAAAAAGTTACTGAGCTGTGGGGTTCCCCAGGGGTCAATCAGGGGGCCAATGGAATTCAAGCTGTATAAGTTTCCATTTGGACTAATCAATAAAAGTGACAAGCTCTCCCTCCATAGTTATGCTGATGATACAAAATTCCACTTGGCACTTCTACGCACGATCTACGATCTCTGCCAGAGAGTTAACAAAATAACTAATACTTACTATCTGGTTAGATATCCTTACTCCTGCCCAGCATCTGTGATGCCTCCTGCTCAACTAGTCAGGGATCTGGAGGAGAGCTCAGTCAGTCGCTTCCACATTCCTTCCTGGTTGTCATGTGGACTTTTATGGCACGCTGCAGCCTGGCAAAACATGACGTAGTTAGCATTGTTCAATAAACAAAGTAAAACTCAACAGCATGCCAGGACAATACCATAAAGAGATAACATTTTCAACACAGTCCAGTTAGACTTTTGCGACACTGTGACGGGTATCTCTGTTCTCTTGGTGGGAAATGTTTTACATCATCCTCTTATAAAGCTTAGAAGAACCTTGCAGTTTTGTTTTGCTTTTGCATGATGATACTAATTTCATATAAGCAGCTTTTTCATTTAGCTTGAACAGACATGCCTGATTTACTCTTGCATTACAGATTATTAGCAGAACACATATTGAGTTCATTTTCGAACCTGGAAATTACCTGTTTATGTGGATTCTGGCAAACTGTCGTACACAGTATGCACGATGCAAGTGTAACGAGTACCGCAGAGGCAGCACCGTGTTACCAGATTAAAATATCCTGAAAAACAGGAGAACAAAGATGAGGCAGGGCAACAGGGTGTCGATGCTTCCAAGTTCTCTGCAGTTATGTTTATTGAACATTTTCTTTTTAACAGGTACATTTTCCCTTTCAGAATCATCCTTAAGTCCAAAATATACTTTTATTTACTGTCTTTTCACATTATTTCAATTTTCACTTTTCATATCAAACCAGAACCCATAACAAAATAAACCTCATGTACTAAATGCAGGTCCACATATTTGTCTGTAACCATACTTCACTTTATTTTTTATAATAATACCATGGTATAATTACCCAGTATACTGATACTGATATGAATTCATTCCTGAATCTTCAATACCAGTGTGTGACATTTTCTGTCCTATTCCATACGTAAAACTCATTCACAGTAAATGTACTAAACATGGATTAATACTTGACTGCACAGGATGCTCAGAACTCATGCAATTCATTAAAAAAAAAAATGCTACTTCAAACTTATTTCAGTATCTCATTCACTGCAATGTTAACTCAAAATATAACTCCTTTTCACAGTAACCTAACATGGAGGAACCAACGGTCAGCTGAGCTAATCAGTAAAAAAAAAAAACCTTCACCAAATATACACTTACATTTACAAAGGTGAGAAAGGTGCGCCACATTTGCTAGCTTAGCTCTCGAGACTGTATAGTGTTGTTCATTGTAACTCACTGAGAAAGATAAATGTCCTACATGACAAACTATTTGGCCAGAAAAAGTTAATTTATAGCTTTATATGGCTTTGTCTTACTTTTGTGGTGTTTTACACATTACTAACCTGAAAAACAGGAGAACAAAGATGAGGCAGGGCAACAGCGCGTCAAGGCTTCCGAGTTCCCAGCAGTAATGAAAAAGTCCATAGCAGAGATACGGAGACTCACTATGTGGCCGCGCCCCCTACAATACAATACAAATATACTTTATTGATCCCCCGAGGGGGAAATACTGGTTGGAGCTAGTGCAGCACCCTCATCTTAAAAATGAGCTTTGATATAAACAATTATTACATTTTCTGTAGCACACTTTCTTTTCTCAAAATAAGATACATCCCAGTGTATTAAAAAAAGAGACAGTAATCAAAAATCATACATTTCAAAAATCGCTTTTTTTGTGGACGTCACAGAAGTACCAGCGCAGTCTGCGGTCTGCAGTCTGTAGTACGCAGTACGCAGAACGCAGTACGCAGAACGCAGACTACAGACTGTATGCTGCAGTCTGTAGTACGCAGTATGCAGTACGCAGTAGTCTGTACTACAGACTGCAGACTGCAGTCTGTAGCACGCAGTACGCAGACTGCAGACTGCAGTCTGCGTACTGCGTGCCACAGTCTGCAGTCTGTAGTACACAGTATGCAGTATGCAGTACGCAGACTACATGCTGCAGACATGCAGCACGAGAAGGGACCAGGCTTCTCATACTTTCAGGTTACAGCTGCTTTCTTAAGCACTCATAAGTACAAATCCTATAACACAATAAGATTAAAAGAAAGCATACCTCTCTGAAAATATCATTCAGAAATAGTAAAGAAGATTTTTTTTGTGCCAGTAAATGTGAAATACACAGCTTGATAAACTGGGTAACATACTGGAAAATGTTGTGATAAGAGAGCAGGCAGAAGTCATACAGTCCACAGAGCATGGGTGTCCTGGAAAATCACAATTTCACCATGAGCCAGTTTAAATTTAGATGCCATATTAGCTCAGTTTGTTGAGCTTCTACAGAGACAGACTTTATGCCCGCAGTGGTGCCTCTCGTCTATTGTATACTCCGGGACAAAGAGTCCTGATAACGTACCCTACAGGTCTGTCCAGCTCTGGGGCTGTACTCAGAGCTGATGGAAAGATGGAACAAAAGGAGCACTGTACCTTGGGCAAGCTGTAGGAAACAACTGCCAGCCTCTACATGGGGCTGCATTGAACCGGGATGGGAGATGAGCAAGAAACCAAAGCTGTTTTCACACATGCGCCACCTCCCACAGACCCGGTGCCATGCTCTGCCATGCTACCAGGCCGGGACAGGAGTGTCCTGACCCGGTGCCATGCTCTGCCACGCTACCAGGCCGGGACGGGAGTGTCCTGACCCGGTGCCATGCTCTGCCACGCTACCAGGCCGGGACGGGAGTGTCCTGACCCGGTGCCATGCTCTGCCACGCTACCAGGCCGGGACGGGAGTGTCCTGACCCGGTGCCATGCTCTGCCACGCTACCAGGCCGGGACGGGAGTGTCCTGACCCGGTGCCATGCTCTGCCACGCTACCAGGCCGGGACGGGAGTGTCCTGACCCGGTGCCATGCTCTGCCACGCTACCAGGCCGGGACGGGAGTGTCCTGACCCGGTGCCATGCTCTGCCACGCTACCAGGCCGGGACAGGAGTGTCCACATGGCAACTGTTAAAGGTCAGGAGTGCCGAGTTCAACAAGCTCAAAACTAAAAGTTTTGTTTAACAAACATAAACTGTTGGAAAAATGCTTTTATGGAACTGAGATACTTCATGAAATATCAACAAATACAATATTTGAATACAGTAGAGGTCTTCACGGGTCCACTTTCATGGACCCGAACCTGAATGGACCCGTGAAAATTCGACCCGACCCGAGCTATTATCATAAGTCCGGGGGTCCGAACCTGAATAGACCCGCAATATTTGGACCCAGAACCGTCCCGACCCGAGTCTTTAGTTTTCGACCACGAACCAAACCGAGTTACCCGAATAGAACCGAGACAATCCAGCCCATAGTTGCTCATGTTAAAGTTGTCTAGCGTTGAATAAAACTTGATTTTCTTACCTAAAGTTGTCTTCTTCTACCGGTTCAGTTGCTACATAGGCTACGTGATGTAAACAACAATAAATCCACGTCGTTATTTTCTTTCTGGATACAGGTGCTATTGGTAGCAACTGCTAACGCTAATAGCCTACACCGGCACAGGACGTGTTGTGAACATATTGTCCAGTGTTGTCATGTTGGTGATCCGTTGTGCTTTACAGCTGCTGGGCAAACCGCTAATAACACGCTACGGCAACACGACTGTTTTATGACAAACACGCCACGTTAATTAATAATTAATTAAAGTGCCCCGAGTCCTGACATTAGCTGCCACCGCCAATATCTTTACCTCTCTCGAGTAAACGCGGACCCAGCCTGTCAGAGAGCTCAGACCGGACCCGAGACTACCTACCGATTCTGATCCGAATCCGAAGTTCCGTCTTTCGAATGGACTCGAGACCCAATTTGGGTTGGGTCGGAACCTCGGGTTTTCGGGTTGTTCCGAAGACCTCTAGAATACGATCATTTTACAAATTCTTCATACCTTAAATTTCCCCTGACAGAGTACCAATAACATGCTGGAACAGAAATAGATTTTTAATCCCGTGTCCCAGCCTTTGACTGGTCCATGCTGTAACATTTACCCATGATGCCATTCTGGTACAAGGAGATTTTAATTGGTGATCGTGAGTAGCGTGGTTGGTTACTTAAGATCTTTAAAGGCATATGAACAGGAGCATTTTAGAAATAAAAGAGTTACGTTTAAAGGACATAAAACTGTCATCATAGTGCGCTAGTCTCAATAGCGCGCTAGTGAACAAAAAAATGGTGTCATTATTGATCGGCTCAAAACCATAACTTGAGTGCACGTAATGTGTCAACCTGAGTCTCTGTCCTTTTTGTGTATATAGAAATCCATCAAGTGTCCAACTCATTGATTTGAAATGCTTTAGAAACACCTAATTCTACTTTAGCCCTTGGCTGAGGTCCAGAGCAGATACCTCATATTAAAATTTGAACAGGGGTGCAGTTTAATCATTTTTAGCGGGCCAGTGGGCTGGAACTCATAAGCAATATTACTGCCCGCCTCAGTGGGCATTTCAATTATTTCATGTAGCCATGCACGTAAGGACAGTGACAGCGAAGTATCCACTGGATGTGTATGTACCTTAATGTCTCTCTTTCCTGCAGTTGTCTGGTAAGCATTCAGGTGTGTGCTAACACAGTGCCAAGGAGGAAAGACAGCAGTAATAATCTAAGAGAATCATTTGTTGCTACCCATCAATCTGAATGAATGAACAAGAATGACTCTTTTCTCCAAAGAACTATTGTGCAGTGAGGCCTTGGTCTTTGTTGTTGCTTCTGAACAGATCACAAGACATTTGGAATAACGTCCTTTGGACACATTGATGACGACCTTCATCTTTGGCAAAAGTTGAATTTCCTCTACTGCTTTGACTGGAGCGGAGGTCAACCTCAGACATCACTGACCCGCGCAATTCACATGACCAGAAGTGATGACGGAGTCTCAACCCCCTTCCACAACACACCAGGAAGAACATTAGTAGCACACAATGAGAAAAGGGTACAAATGTTTTTTAAATAAATTAACATATATTGCAAAAGTGAAATAATCAGAGGTGAAATTAATTAAATACAGAGATCTTTTATTAAAAAGGCAGAAGAAACAAACTCATACAGTAATCAATTACTTCAAGTTACTCCTGATAACAATAAATACAAGTTGTTAAATAATTAGGTGTATTTAAAGCAGCACAAAGGAACATTAATCATTTTCGTTCAGTGGGGCCCCCTATAGTTGCAGAGGTTAAGCTGCTTTTACAATGCTGTCCAGGACTACCCTTGTTTGGTCTTTGACTTGGTCACTCTCTCGTTTAATTTTCTGTCATTACTTATCTGAATCTCTTCACGCTGTTTTATGCTTCTGCATGGCAGCTATGCACATAGGCTACACACTACGCCGTCTCTTGCATTTATACTGGCGCTTTACTGTTTGCGTCGCTCTGTAATTCCACCACCAGCCACTAGATGGCAGTGTGGGTTCTTTCACAGTTAAGAATTTCCTTTTGTTTACTTAAGCTCAGACAATGGAGTGAACAAAGTATATTTTATGTGAGCTGGAGCTGATAAATGTTGAGCATTAGTCATTTTTACAGACACTGCTACAAACCATCATTCTACCCGACTTGAAGACGATGATGAAGTAGCGGTGGGAAACAGGAAGACGAAGAAGAACAAACCCGTCAAGTGGACCAGTCACATTTCATACGGCCTGTGTGAAATGTGCTACATTTGTAGAGAGGTGTACATCAGTGCACAGCGTAGCCTGTGGTATAGTAAATTCAATTAAATTCAATTACAGCTTATTTTACTTAGACATGCTCGGATTTTTACCAGTGGATCTGTTCAAACCTGTTAATTTTTCTTTGTGTATAAATATATAAAAATCACTGAACCTATGCAGAAAGAGTAGTTTTACTATGTACCTTTTTTATTTTTTTCTTACAATATATGATTCAGAATTAGAAAAAGAACACGGGAAAAGCAAATAAGAGAACACAGTGATTCTTACATTTACTTTAACTTTTATTAAAGCACCACTGTTCCCACATCCCTGTTGACTCTCATGTTAAAATGCCCAACTTTATGAAAAAACTTCCAGCCTCGTACAAAAAACAGTTTTGGTCTCTATACCAGTTTTGGTATAGTTGCATTTTACATCCATGACAGAAGTGTAGGGGGGATACATTTTTATGTACCACATCAGCTAAAATTATATAAAGCAACAATTTTTTGTATGATTTTGGGTGTTGTCACTTGATTGGCAGCTGTTATAGCCAATGGCTCGCTGTCATCACTTTAGCTACTTAGAGCTTAGTTGATTTCAGAGCATAACTTCTGAGCTGTGAATAAAAACCCAACTGCAACACATCTATCAGCCAACCACTGACCACCAACCAGCCACCATTCATACCAACAAAAGTTGGTGCGGTTCAGTTTGGTAAGAAGGTGAAAGAAAAAAAGATGGTATTTCAAACATGTGACTGGAATGATCTGGTATAAATATACTGTCTGTGGAAAGATGAGTCTTTGAGGAGCAAAGCAAAAGCTGGATACTCGTGACCTCCGATCCTGCATCAAGAACCATCGGTCATCAACAGCTGCTATAACCGCACGGACAAGAGGTGACCTTTGTCAAGCACAGCAATATGGAAGTACACTGCCTGGCCCAAAAAAAAGTCGCTACCTGATTTAACTAAGCAAATAGGTACGAGCCTCCTATTGGATAATTACTGCATGGGCGATTATCTTTCAGCTGGCAACAAGTTATTTAACCCCAAATGGTACAATGAGTTGCTTCTCATTTCCTGGTTGTGGAAAAGATGTTAGTCTGTTTGAGGGTCAAATCATTGGCATCAAGTAGGGATGGGCATTTGGTCGAGATTTATTCGTCGATCGTCGGGAGAATTAATGATTAATAATCGATTAATCATTAACATTTTTATATTGAAAACTATCACAAGTATTCTCGATATCGGTGTGGTGTTTGTTTTCCCCTTTGGCCTGGTTGCTATGGCCTGGTTGCTATGGCCCGCGCATGCCCAGATGTGTTCAGTGAACCGGATGTTTGTGGTCGACAATAATGTGACATTTCCTGTTTCTTTTCTTTAAAAAAACAACGATAATAAAACAAGAGATATCGAGGAGACTACTTAACAAGGACAATTTATATCAAGGCGCCAGTATTACAGGCTTTTTGTTTCTTAAAAAGATGCGCTTGTTGTGTGCTCGATGTGCACTGCAGCTCCTTCTGGTTCGTGCTAACACCGAGTTGAGGCTAGGCTAGGCTAGGCTAGGCTGAGATAGAGATGAACCGCCTCCGCCGTCCTTTACAAGGCTTGGATGCGCGTTGTTCAAGTGATACATCATTGTCGTTGTCGATTAATTGTATTTGTAATTAGCATTGCAGTGATTGCAGTACACTTGGTCATTTTCTAAACGAAAATGGTCCCACGCCACACTTCGCCGCGACCGCTTCATGATTAGGTGATGACAGAAGCTCGCGTGTAACAACTGAGGCCAGCCAGGGTAGGGTGATGGTGAAATGTTGCCCCCTGCTGCCAAATTTCTATCGGTGGCACAGCTAAATGCATCGCATTGTTTGAGGACGTGCACTGAGAACCTACGTTCGGATTGTTTAAAAAAAAAAAAAACAAACATTCGGTTCATCGACGAAAATTAATTTCTTCGACCAAATTCTTAATGATCAATCATCGATTAATCGATTAATTATGCCCATCCCTAGCATCAAGCAGAGAAAACATCTAAGGAGATTGCAGAAACTACCAAAATTGGGTTAAGAACTGTCCAACGCATTTTTAAAAACTGGAAGGATAGTGGGGACCCATCGTTTATGGGGAGGAAATGTGGCCGGAAGAAAATCCTCAATGGTCGTGATCGGCGATCACTTTAAACGTTTGGTGAGATCAAATCAAAGAAAAACAGTAGAACTCAGGGCTGTTTAATAGTGAAAGTAAGAACATTTCCACACATAAAATACTAAGGGAACTCAAGGGATTGGGACTGACCAGCTGTGTAACCTTAAGAAAACCACTAATCAGTGAAGCTAACTGGAAAAAAGGCTTCAATCTGCTAGGGAGCATAAAGATTGGACTCTGGATCAATGGAAGAAGGTCATGTGATCTGATGAGTCCAGATTGACCCTGTTCCAGAGTGATGGGAGCATCAGGGTAAGAAGAGAGGCAGATGAAGTGATGCTCCCATCATGCCTAGTGCCTGATGCACATGGATTGGCCACCACCAGAGTCCAGACCTGAATCCCGTTGAGAATCTTTGGGATGTGCTGGAGAAGGCTTTGTGCAGCGGTCAGAGTCTACCATCATCAATGCAAGACCTTGATGAAAAATTAATACAAGGATGGAAATAAATCTGGTGACATTGCAGAAGCTTATCGAAACAATGCCACTGCTAATGTGTGCAGTAATCAAAGTTAAAGGCGGTCCGATGAAATATTAGAGTGTATTAGAGTATACCCTAACCCTATATTCCAAGTATTTTTCACAACGACAGTGTAAAACCTGCATGCTGTAGACTTGACAAAGGAACGGCTGCGGAGGAAGTGCGTACAGGTGCTGGACTGGCTCATCCCCAGTAGTTCACTATCACTTTAGTTCACGCGTATAGTGTCAATGTTCCTCCCCTTCAGCTGAATCATGAACTCAAATGGTCTTTAAGTACTGGCATTTCTGAACATGTCGCACATGCCACATCATGATAAATAAATGGACAAAATAGAAAGCATTCTCAGAGAGACCAAATATTTGTCAGATTGTTTGTCAACTTACGAGTTATAAGATGCACGTAAAGAGAGAATCACAGTGGTAGTGACAAATTTAAGACTGATAAACATAAATGTTTATTACTCAGTGTTTCTGCTTCATGTCCAGTCATCAACTCAAACCTTCATCATCTTTTCATGAAAACTCATGGTGTAATAATCAATCATGATTAATCACATTTTTATCAAATAGCAATATTTGACACAATAAGTCTAGTTTTCAATTCAAGTAAATTTTGGTACCGTACCGTACCGTCTTCTTCCGCTTATCCGAGGTCGGGTCGCGGGGTCATCAGCCGGAGTAAGGAAGCCCAGACCCCCCTCTCCCCGGCCACTTCTTCCAGCTCCTCTGGGGGGATCCCGAGGCGTTCCCAGGCCAGCCGAGAGACATAGTCCCTCCAGCGTGTCCTGGGTCTTCCCCGGGGTCTCTTCCCAGTGGGACGTGCCCGGAACACCTCACCAGGGAGGCGTCCAGGACGCATCCTAACCAGATGCCCGAGCCACCTCATCTGGCTCCTCTCGATGCGGAGGAGCAGCGGTTCTACTCTGAGCCCCTCCCGGATGACCGAGCTTCTCACCCTATCTCTAAGGGAGAGCCCGGCCACCCTGCGAAGGAAGCTCATTTCAGCCCCTTGTATCCGCGATCTTGTTCTTTCGGTCACTACCCAAAGCTCATGACCATAGGTGAGGGTGGGAACGTAGATCGACCAGTAAATCGAGAGCTTCGCCTTCCGACTCAGCTCTCTCTTCACCACAACAGACCGGTGCAGCACCCGCATCACTGCAGATGCCGCACCGATCCGTCTCCGCTCCATCCTTCCCTCACTCGTGAACAAGATCCCGAGATACTTAAACTCCTCCACTTGGGAAAGGACCTCATCCCCAACCCGGAGAGGGCACTCCACCCTTTTCCGGCTGAGGACCATGGTCTCGGATTTGGAGGTGCTGATTCTCATCCCAGCCGCTTCACAACCAGCTGCGAATCGCTCCAGCGAGAGTTGTAGATCACGGCTCGATGAAGCCAACAGAACCACATCATCTGCAAATCGCAGAGACCAAATCCTGAGGCCACCGAACCGGATCCCCTCGACACCTCGACTGCGCCTAGAAATTCTGTCCATAAAAGTAATGAACAGAATCGGTGACAAAGGGCAGCCTTGGCGGAGTCCAACCCTCACTGGAAACGAATCCAACTTACTGCCAGCAATGCGGACCAAACTCTGGCACTGGTCGTACAGGGACCGGACAGCCCGTATAAGGGAGTCCGGCACCCCATACTCCCGTAGCACCCCCCACAGGAATCCCCGGGGAACACGGTCGAACGCCTTCTCCAAGTCCACAAAACACATGTAGACTGGTTGGGCGAGCTCCCATGCCCCCTCCAAGACCCTGAAGAGGGTGTAGAGCTGGTCCACCGTTCCACGGCCGGGACGAAAACCACACTGCTCCTCCTCAATCCGAGATTCGACTATCCGACGGACCCTCCTCTCCAGGACCCCTGAATAGACCTTCCCAGGGAGGCTGAGGAGTGTGATCTCCCTGTAGTTGGAACACACCCTCCGGTCCCCCTTTTTAAAGAGGGGGACCACCACCCCAGTCTGCCAATCCAGCGGTACTGTCCCCGACGTCCACGCGATGCTGCAGAGGCGTGTCAACCAAGACAGCCCCTCAGCATCCAGAGCCTTGAGGAACTCCGGGCGGATCTCATCCACACCCGGGGCCCTGCCACCGAGGAGCTTTTTAACCACCTCGGCAACCTCAGCCCCAGAGATAGGAGAGTCCGCCCCTGAGTCCCCAGACTCTGCTTCCTCATTGGAAGACCTCTCGGCGGGATTGAGGAGGTCTTCGAAGTATTCCCTCCACCGATCCACAACGTCCCGAGTCGAGGTCAACAGCTCCCCATCCCCACTGTATACAGTGTTGATGGAGCACTGCTTCCCCCTCCTGAGACGCCGGATGGTGGACCAGAATCTCTTCGAAGCCGTTCGGAAGTCGTTCTCCATGGCCTCTCCAAACTCCTCCCATGTCCGAGTTTTTGCCTCAGCAACCGCCAAAGCCGCGTCCCGCTTAGCCTGCCGATACCTGTCAGCTGCCTCCAGAGTCCCACATGCCAAAAAGGCCTTATAGGACTCCTTCTTCAGCTTGACGGCATCCCTCACTGCTGGTGTCCACCAACGAGTTCTGGGATTGCCGCCACGACAGGCACCAACGACCTTACGGCCACAGCTCCGGTCGGCCGCTTCAACAATAGAGGCCCGGAACATAGCCCACTCGGACTCAATGTCCCCTGCCTCCCTCGGAACATGATCGAAGTTCCTTCCGCCGGAGGTGTGAGTTAAAGCTCCTTCTGACAGGAGACTCTGCCAGACGTTCCCAGCAGACCCTCACAACACGTTTGGGCCTGCCAGGTCTGACCGGCATCCTCCCCCACCATCTGAGCCAACCCACCACCAGGTGGTGATCAGTTGACAGCTCCGCCCCTCTCTTCGCCCGAGTGTCCAAGACATGCGGCCGCAAGTCCGACGATACGATTATGAAGTCGATCATCGAACTGCGGCCTAAAGTGTCCTGGTGCCAAGTGCACATGTGGACACTCTTATGCTTGAACATGGTGTTCGTAATGGACAGTCCATGACGAGCACAGAAGTCCAACAACGAAACACCACTCTGATTCAGATCGGGGGGGCCCTGCCTCCCAACCACACCCCTCCAGGTCTCACTGTCATTGCCCACGTGAGCATTGACGTCCCCCAGCAGAACGAGGGAGTCCCCAGATGGAACATTCTCCAATACTCCATCCAAGGACTCCAAAAAGGGTGGGTACTCTGAACTGCTATTTGGTGCGTAAGCACAAACAACAGTCAGGACCCGTCCCCCCACCCGGAGGCGGAGAGAGGCTACCCTCTCGTCCACCGGAGTAAACCCCAATGTACAGGCGCCAAGCCGGGGGGCAATAAGTATGCCCACACCAGCTCGGCGCCTCTCACCAGGAGCAACTCCAGAGTGGAAAAGCGTCCAACCCCTCTCGAGGATACTGGTTCCAGAGCCCAAGCCGTGTGTTGAGGTGAGTCCAACTATATCTAGCTGGAACCGCTCGACCTCACACACCAGCTCAGGCTCCTTCCCTGCCAGAGAGGTGACATTCCACGTCCCTAGAGCTAGCTTCTGCAGCCGAGGATCAGACCGCCAGGGTCCCCGCATCCGGCCACCGCCCAGCTCACTGCGCACCCGACCTCTATGGCCCCTCCTGCAGGTGGTGAGTCCACTGGAGTGGGGGCCCATGTTTCCCTTTCGGGCTGAGCCCGACCGGGCCCCATGGGCAAAGGCCCGGCCACCAGGCGCTCGTCTCAGAGCCCCACCTACAGGCCTGGCTCCAGAGGGGGGCCCCGGTGACCCGCGTCCGGGCAAGGGAAACCTTGGTCCACAGTTCTTGTCCATCATAGAGGTCTTTGTGAGCCACACTTTGTCTGGTCCCTCACCTAGAGACCTGTTTGCCATGGGTGACCCTTCCAGGGGCATAAAGCCCCCGACAACATAGCTCCTAGGATCACTGGGACATGCAAACCCCTCCACCACGATAAGGTGGTGACTCATAGAGGAGGTAAATTTTGGTTGACAGCGGAATCAATGTATAGACTGTTGCACGTAAACTACCACTCCAAACCACCTGGTGGCGGTAGTGCATAGCTTTTGCGGTTTGTCAACTGCCAAAAGAGAAATGTAGATGAAATCATGAGCCAAAATGAATAAAAGAAAAAAAACAAACTAAAAATCATGTGATAAATATCAAAGGAGCTAAAGATTGTTGATTGTTGTTGTGTTTTTGTTTGTATAATTCTTAATAATTGTGGTGTTAAATGAGAAAAGACAACTCGTATGTGAAGTTGACATTAGGTCAACATTAAGGCGCCCACAGCATACCCCGTCAGAGAGTCAACACCCCCCCCATCCAGAAGTCACAGCAACGACTTTTGGTCCCGTAGAGGTTCCTGGAAGCTAGCTTCCTGGAAAACTACCCTGGAACCTCCGCGAGTGAAAATGCACCTGATAACACCAGGAAACCTCATTAGATTTGTGCTAATCGCTTTTTTTTTAAGTCACTAGAGGGGTCTGAATACTCGCTAAATCTAGTAAGTTGGCAACACTGCTCCTTCGTGGTAGGCAAACAAACTTTAGGTGCATTACCGCCACCCATTGGGCTGGAGTGTGCGTTAGCATTACCGGTGCTGCAGAAATTACAGACCTGACACAAGCGCCATAAAATGCGTTATTTTTTTCTGGAATTAATTATTCAGAATGAATGCCTTATAATCCTAGCCACAATAAAAACATAAAACTATTTATAATATTAACTCTTTAATATTGATTTAATTTTAATTCCTTAACTGACTGATGGCAGCCACAGTCAGTTCACAACAAAGTCATCTCAAGGCACTTAAAACTAAGAACAATTCTGAGTTCAAATTAAGACAACACCAAGAATGGTATGTGCAAATTTATTATAGATGTAGAATCGAGTCGTTATGTGCTGATGGTAAACAACTAATAAGCAAGACGAGAAAATTAACTGCAGTTTATTCATCGCTTTTATGTGTGCTGAAAATACTTAAAAAAAGAAGAGGCTGCAATGAGGACAATATGGTCCTGGTCATGGTTGAGAAGCCAACTTGGGAGGCCATTCGTGCCGTTTGCGTTTGTAATCAATCATTTCATGTTACACTTTATTTTGGCTGGTTGGAGGCCCAAGTCAAAGGATTTCAGACACAAATGATCCAAGGCAGTTGGTGCTTCCAAGAGCTTTGAGACAGCTGCAGTCAAACCGCTAGCACTCAGACCAGAGGCCAAACATATTACTGCTCATCTTTCATCAGGGACGACCAAAGTCCCCCGCGGTACATCAGGCACTAATGTTTGGAGCTGGGGCGCCGAAAAGGGGGGGTAAAGGATACGGATTATAGGGGCCCATGATTGAGGGGGGCCCAGAGAGGCCCCTAATGATGATCAAAAATAGCATCAACAAATTTATATAATTATATAATATATTATAATATATTATATATAAATATTTTATATATAGATATATATATTATATTATATATAATATATATATATAAAAATTATATAAAATATATATATAAATATATATATAATATATATATATATATAAATATATATACAACAAGAAGAGGGCGCTGCGTAATTACGCATCACCGTATTACTTTCATACGTTTTTATTCTCTTGAGGTCAGAGGATGTCTGCTCAGCAGTTGTGGTGGATGGTCACGGCCAGGGTTGGATGGGGGAAATTATTTCCAATATGTCTGAAACTGTTGGTGGTCGAGGAGGGACAGGAACAGTAATTGTTCCTGATCTATAAATTGGTTCTGTATCTGGCAGATAAGGTTTTCCAGAACACTGTTGTGGAGTTTCTTGAACTGTGCGCATATCCCTCCATGCGCTGGCCCTCTCCTTGCCCAGAACCCCCCAGCAGAGTCCTGCACAGGTCAAATTTTCACAAACCACACCCCCCAGCACCCCGTGCTGAGAACATGTTCCCATAGGTTAGGATTGTTCGCCTCAATGCCACGACACCATTTACCGTATTTTCCGGACTATGAGCCGCTACTTTTGTCCCACGCTTTAAACCATGAGGTTTATACAGAGATGTGGCTTTTCTATGAATTTTTCTTCAGCCCTCAGGGGGCGCTCTAGCAGGAAGTGCAAAAAAACTAAAACAAACAGAGTAGTTAAAGGCTATTCTGTTTTTGTTCAGTAGCCTATGTTGGCTATGCTACTCTACATTCATTTTGTGAGCATCAATACCTGTTATTATTGGATAAACTGATTAATCCAGGTGTGTTTGACCATTGTAGCTACTCAGACACACCTGGATTTATCAGTTTGTCCAGTCAGTTTGTTGGTTCCCCAGCGGATTTCAGGGTTCTGAGCGGACCCGCTGCAGAGGTAAGGTTTTAATCGCAGATGCGGACCGGACGCATCGGGGGTCATGCTCTGAGTCTCTGTAAAGCACCTAGAGACAATTGGTATTGTAACAGATGCTATACAAATAAAATTGAATTGAATTAAATTGAGTCATACATATACAAAAAAAAAATGTGAATACAATACAGTACAAAAATGGATCTATAGGAATGAAATTGAGATGTCAATAAAAGCAAAACAAAACAAAAGACATGGACTATCTTGGGTCCATACTTTCTCCAAGGAGAGATGAGTGAAGCCAAAATTAATGTTCTTTCTTTTTTCCATATTGTACCAGCTCTTTGAGATTTGGTGCCGTATTTGTGAAGCACCGTCCTCACCGTCTGTGCGGCCTCAAGACCACTTTTCTTTTTTCTACTGTCTGAAGTGTAAAGGTCTGCTGATAAATCAAGAAAACAGGTCAGATGTACAGTACTGCTGGCCTGCGTCCACGGTGACCCACAGCGAGAACAGTCTCACATTCCACTTTCATTGACAAACACGTTGAGACTCTTTATTCTGGCCTGAAATCTGATCAGAGGGAGGACAGAAGTCCCCAAACGTTGGGACGCTAGAAAAGTGGCTCCGTTGTACGGGATGAGGAGGACAGGCTCAGAAAGACACACCCAGCAGCATAATAAATATGAAAACAGTGTTTGGCAGAGACACGGCGATGACCGGACATGCAGGGAGCGGCACCAAACTGGTCCGAGACTGCAGAACGTGTTCATGTGGCCGGGTCTTTCCACAATTCTGTAGTCATTTTACATTTCTGCAACTCAAAGTGGACATACATTACTGCTCCATTTTTTATGACTGATGATGAGGCTCAAACACAAGTAGCACATGTTGGAGACGTGGAACTCCATGTTGCTTTTTCAGGGGACACTTGCTTCGTGGGAGGTTTTAGTTTTCTTTTAAAACGTTGGCTAGAAGGTCATACTTTATCAGGGTCTCATGGTTGATTTTTGTCTCATTCTTCTTTAATAAAGTTGCCTCTTTGGCTTTCACTTGAGCACAGTTACGGTCCTGCAGTAGCATTTCAACAGGCTGAGGTCTGGACCATCAGTCTTTTATTCTTCAGCTTCCATGATGCAGATTTAATTTTATTTAAGGCTGGGCAAGATAACGTGTTATTATCATGTTAACTCATTAATTTATTAAAGCCGACATTTATTTTAATGCTCGTTAACGCATGTTGCTCACATGCTTTTGTTTTGAAAAGTCTGTTTCTGGCTGCTGTAGAACCGGAAGAGAGTTGGCAGGTAAACATGCAGAAAAGCTAAAACAGACATGGAGACAGTAAAGTTACTGAACTTTAACATGGACATTTTTATTTTAAAATTCTCCCAGATGGAGGATTAGTCAGAAAAAAGGTTATTTGTAACCAAGTTGAACTCCCCGTTAAAAGTTTCTGCTGATACCTCAGAAATTGTCTGTTTTAATGTTCTGATTGTGGCTCAGGATTTTGTTGGTAAACTTTTTTGTTTTGTCATATAAAAACAGGTTGACATTAATGCCCTGGCAGTGGCAATAAGCTTTATTTTATTTGACATTTTTTAAGATGAGATTTACACTAAATATATGTTACTAACGGCTGTAGCGATACACTGATCTCGCGATACAATACGATAAACGATATCGTATCGTATCGATATCCATCTTACGATACATTTACATCATTTCTGAAAGATTTTAAAGGGACAAAGTGATTTTGGTGACATCTTGTGAGTGTTCTAATGACTTTGTTTGAATTAATTGAACTGAAAGCATCAATTACACATTATATGTCTGACAGGCAGCTTGTAAATGCTGGACAAAATGAATAAAAGATTTGTTGAGAAAAATAGTTTCATTTATTTAAACAGTGCAAATTGTTGCTTGCAAGCTTTTAAAGGTGGGACACGGGGGTTTTGAAAGAAGCTTAGAATATTCGATACCCGTGGCTGAAAAATCGATACTCGATAAAATATCAATGTATATTGCAGAATTGATAAAATCGCTCAGCTCTATGTGTTACTGACAAGTACTGATGGTAAAAGTGTTTGAACAACAAATGTTATGGCACTTTAGTTCATATGGCAGCAGAACATTTCAATAACAGTGACCTTTACACTACTTTTGAATTCATTATTTGATTTTGCGTATTACAATGTGATTAATCGTGATTAATTGGGGGAATTCATGCGATCAATCGCGATTAAAAATGTTAATTTTGTATTGGTTTGGACCGTTGCCCAGCTCCACGACCCCGTTTAGATCCAGCTTCAACCTTCTGAGGGGGACAGACGAGCTCATGGTCCACTCAGCGACTGCAGCGGTTGCAAAGCTCATCAGCCCGCCACCACCGTGCTTGACAGTGGGCGTTTCTGAAATACTGGGTTTTCATCAAACATCATGCTGGACATTACTCCCAAACATCTGCACTTTCACTCCCAGCCATCCAGAGGATGTTGTTGTAGAAGTCTTGTTTATTCAGACTTGGTTTGGCGAACCTCAAATGTACTTTCACATTCGTTTTAGACAGAAGAGGCTTTCTGAGGCAGCTTTTCCGAACAAATCAGACTTATTCAGTCTACTTCTAATCATGCTGTGGTGGTTGAACAAGCTCAATGAGGCCTGCAGGGCCTGAAATGGGCATTTCTCAGCATCTTGCACAGTCGGACCTTGTGAAGGCTCCAACTCCAGGGAGAAGTGGGAACTATCTAAAAAAAAAAAATCCTTCTTCACTGTAGGACAGTGAACTCCAAATGACTTTAAAGCCCTCCCTTGATGATGTGCAACAAATGCTTCTCTAAGACTATTTCTTATGTCTTTCCCTCTTGGTATTGTGTTAACACACACCTGAAAGCTCCAGACCAGCCAGCATCTGCTCAGACAGATGTCTGCACACCTGCTGGACGATCAAGACATCAAAGACTGACTTCTTCATGTGATCTGACACTCAGACCCACTATGATCAAAGGATCTTTATTATTTTATTTTTATTTATTATTTTTTTAAGTCGTGAGAATAAATGAAGGGCTGCCATTATTCCCACAGGTCTTTGTCCTTAAATGCACTTCATCATCAGAGAATGAATGAGATGGTTCACAGTTTCCAGCTCGGCCTTTATCATGTCTGTGAGCGTTTGTGGCCGCTTCATTTAAAACAATAATTCTCAGGAGGGTCCGGCAGGTTTCCTTTTGCCAGCGGTGCTGCACCCATATCACTTTGCAAATGGCACAAAGCTGGAGAGATCAACCTGGCTTGATTAGAAATACAATAACCTGCTGGTGACAAAAGTCTGAGGCATCTTTCAATAGCAGTCAGGGGAGGTCACGATTGACAGCAGCACAGGGATTGACTCTGGGGGGCTGCTCATAATTCCTCTCAAGCCTTGAAGACAAAAGCCTCTGTTGATGTACTCCTCTGTGGGCTTTTTCCCGTTCTGAGCCTCACACAATATTTAACCGCTACGCCAAAAAAAGTGACCCTGACTGTCGAACGGAAGAGTTTTAACTGACGTCTTTGGGCCACCAACACCATTAAGATGGTGTCATTTACGCTTCACTGTTACACAAGCGAGCAAAGACGTATAAAAGGGTGTCTGGTCTGAGATGAATCCCAGCATGAGGGCTGGATGTGGAGGAACTGTGTCTGCTGGATGGGACTGAACTGGATTTCACTGGGATGTAACTGTGTTCGTAACTGGAGCTGCTGTCATTGTTTCTGCTGTGTGACATAGTTCCCTAAAGCAAACGTACGGCGGTTGCAGGAGTTGACCAGGATCAGAGTCCAACGGTGGAGACAGGAGACTGAAAATAATCAAGTAACACTGAGACAAATACCAGTGAAACTGGTATTTAAACATGAACCACACTCTGTGGTGCTGCTACCGTCATTTTTACTCATCCATCTGTGTTCTCTCCTTTATCTTAGGGCTGGGCAAGTTAACGCGTTATTATCACGTTAACGCATTAATTTATTAACGCCAACATTTATTTTATCTTTGTTTTAAAAAGTCCGTTACTGGCTGCTGCGGAACCGGAAGACAATTAGCAGGTAAACATACGGTAAAGCTAAAACAGACATGGAGAACGGTAAAAATCAGTGAACTTTACAGTTCAGGTAGCAACTCAGGTAGCAATATTAACAATTCTGACTAAAAACAAATTCTGGACTGCAACAAAACTTTGGCGTCATTCCTCCATGTTCCATCAGATCTGCTCCATGTGTTCACTGTCCTGCTGTTCTCTAGCTGGTTACTGCAGTGCGGCTCCATCTAGTGGCACAGATGTGTAATGACAACAGAAAGTCCAGTCCTCCATTATAAAACGAATTCAGTTCTGTGGTAAGTTTTTTCGTTTCGTATTTTTGATCCAAGTCTAAAATTGAAATATTAAAAAAAAACAGGCATTTTTTTTCATTTTTTAGTGTTAGAAAAAAAAAAAAAAAAATGTAATAAATGTCACTTTAATTTTTTTTAAATTTATATTTGATTGATACACGGATTGATAAAGTTAGAGAACTTTAACACAAACATTTTCATTTTAAAGTTCTCCCAGACGGAGGATTCAACAGAAACAAGGTTATTTGTAACAACTGACAAGTTGAACTCCCCGTTAAAAGTTTCTGCTGTTACCTCAGAAATTACCTGTTTTAATGTTCTGATTGTCCTGAGACACAATCATTTTGTTGGAATTTTGTTTATAGCCTTTTTTTTTTTTATTTTTTATAAAAACAGGATGACATTAATGCCCTGGCAGTGGCAATAAGCTTTATTTTATTTTACATTTTTAAAGATGAGATTTACACTAAATATGTGTTACTGACAAGTGCTGATGTTAAAAGTGTTCGAACAACAAAAGTTGTGACACTTTAGTTCATATGGCAGCAGAACATTTAAATAAAAGTGACCTTTACACTACTTTTGAATTCATTATTTGATTTTGCGTATACAATGCGATTAATCGTGATTAATCAGGGAAATAATGCGATTAATCACGATTAAAAATTTTAATGGTTGCCCAGTCCTAGTAAAAACTGAACTGATAAGAGCAAGAATATCTCCAAAACATCCAAATCAAGAAAAGCAGTGGATAAATATACTGTGAAGCCCTGTTCAACCCCAGCACTATCAATTCCCTCCACATCTTCTCATCATTAAGGCCGACTGTCTGCAGCCTCAGGGTCACATGACCTCAGTATAAACTCACCTGTGTTAAACAGCAGCAGGAAAGCAGCTCTGTGAAGACAAAGCAGCCGCTCCAGCAGTCCTGGGACGAGCGTCACATCTGGGTTACACCAAGGATAAAGAGCTGCATATCGCTCATTAGCTTCATTATTTAAACAAGAAAGAAAAATATGGCACCAGTGGGGAATAAAAAACCTGTCAGAGCATCAAACAGAGATGAGGAGAAGTGGAGACCTTTCAGCTCCAGCAGACGGGAGTTGGACTGCTCCTCTGGTCCGAGGAGGCTGAACAACCAAGTTACACCATATGAAGTATGAAAAACAAAGTTCACCATCAGTACTTTTTTAAAAATTGTGTTTTCATTTTCCAGTCAAATAAAAACTTTTCTTTTTTTTTTTTTAAAAAAAAAGAAAAATTTCTTTTTTACTTTGATTTGACTGGCGGCCAAATCTGTTTTCTTTTAATATTAAGGTGCTCTAAAAGGGCATTTATAAAGAATTTATCACAAACCAGCCGAGGCTGAGAGATGTGAGGACGAATGGGTCCAGATGAAGATGAGGCCACCAGCCTCGGCTCACACTGGCCGCATCTCTTTTGTTTATGAATCCTGCTAAATTCCTGCCTCAGAGCCTGTCAAGTGCATCTTTAATTAGGGGCAGAAAAGCACTTTTTCCAGCGATGGTTTAGCAGTCAAAGACAGTCTGGGAGGGGACGGGGCGCCGGGGGGGGGGTGGATACACCAGGTGGCAATGCTCTTGAGCAGCTCATTATGCGTTCAGGGACACGATGCGGGACGACACGGCGACGCCTGAAGGCCACGGACGCCGTCGTGACACTGATAGTTGATTACATATATACAACAGCTTCTTCTGAATATTTCACTTCTGAATCATTCGGCTAATTCTGTCATCGACATTAGAAGTTTCAAATCTCCTTCCAGAACAAACATGTTTTTTTATTTTTTATTTTTTTGCTTTTCACGTGACATCATGGCCTGATCAACCAGAAAATATGACCAAATACACAGAGAAATTACAGTCTATCATGTTTTATATAGATTTTAGGGCTGGGCAAGTTAACGCGTTATTATCGCGTTAACACATTCATTTATTAATGCCAACATTTATTTTATCGCGCGTTAACGCATGTTGCTCACATGCTTTTGTTTTGAAAAGTCTGTTACTGGACTGCTGCAGAACCGGAAGACAATTAGCAGGTAAAGCTAAACCAGACATGGAGAACGGTAAAAATCAGTGAACTTTACAGTTCAGGTAGCAGCTCAGGTAGAAATATTAACAATTCTGTCTGAAACAAAAACTTTCAAACCCCTTTGTTCAAGACAACTTTCGTGGTCATTCCTCCATGATCCATCAGATCTGCTCCATGTGTTCACTGTCCTGCTGTTCTCTAGCTGGTTACTGCAGTGCGGCTCCATCTAGTGGCACAGATGTGTAATGACAACAGAAACGTCTGTTCCTTGATTATAAAACAGCCATTTCTGGGTCACATAAACCAGACAATAAAATATAAAAAAAAAAATTCAGTCCCGTGGCCTGCTTGCTAAAATTGAAATTTAAAAAAAAAGAATTAAAAAAAAAAAACGGAAATTTTTTTCTTTTTATTTTAAATTTTTTAAAGATAATTAAAAATGGAAAAAAAACAAATGATACACAAATAATTACGGATTGATAAAATTACATAACTCTAACATTAACATTTTTCATTTTAAAAGTTCTCCCAGACGGAGGATTCAACAGAAACAAGGTTATTTGTAACAACTGACAAGTTGAACTCCCCGTTAAAAGTTTCTGCTGTTACCTCAGAAATTACCTGTTTTAATGTTCGGATTGTGGATCAGGATTTTGTTGGTAGACTTTTTTTATTTTTCAGAAAAAACAGGATGTCATTAATGCCCTGGCAGTGGCAATAAGCTTTATTTTATTTGACATTTTTTAAGATGAGATTTACACTAAATATGTGTTACTGACAAGTGCTGATGTTAAAAGTGTTTAAACAACGAATGTTATGGACTCTTTAGTTCATATGTATCCCTTTATGGGATAAATAAAGTATTTTTCATATGGCAGCAGAACGATTTAAATAAAAGTGACCTTTACACTACTTTTGAATTCATTATTTGATTTTCCATATACAACACAATTAATCGTGATTAATCAGGGAAATCATGCGATTAATCGCGATTAAAAATTTTAATCGTTGCCCCTCCCTAATAGTTTTATATAGTTTTAAGGTTGAGAAAATGCAGATTAGCTTTGTCTATTGAACATACGAGACACTGGAGGCTTAAATCCGGATCTAAAGGTAACGACCGACAAGCACCTCAACGGCCGCGGTGGCGTCAGAAGGTGCAGGATGTAACGTCAGAATGAAAATCACTCAGAAATAATGCTTCATGTCGACATATCAGGCAGAAAAAAGACATTTTCTTTGTTTCAGACCCCACAACTTGAAACCGGCAGCTTTGAACGGAGGTTGAAAGACGTGGTTGAAAATGCTGCTTCTGCTCGGTACCGGTTCAGTGTTTCCACCGAAGCGTGTCAGACATTTCCTGAAGACCTGAGGAGACAGTATCAGCTCACAACCTGACTCTCCTGGACCTTCACGTCCACATACGCAGTCATCTGTTTCATCCTGATCAGGGGGGTTCGGGGGCTGTCACCGGCTGTGTGGCGTTTTACAGGTTAGCTACGTCTAAGATTCAGTCCAAGTCAAAAAAAAAACAAAGAAGCTCCAGTCTTGACTGTATCAATACACACAGAAATAAGAAAGAAATCAGCAGAGGGACACAAAGAAACTCAGTACGACCGTCTAAATGACCTAGGAACTGAAAATAAAGCTCTGACCGATGCGAGGTTCTTGCAGTTGTCCACCAGCTGCTTCCAGGTGTTCAACCAGGTGAGCATTCGAGGAACGCAGCAGCTTCTGGAAATCCTCCGGTACGTGACACTCTCAGGGACCTGGAGCCGTTCTCAGTCCGGTCCTGGTCTGGCCTGGAGGATGTATCAGCTGACTGTACCCTAACATCTAATTAGGGTTGGGAATCGAGAACCGGTTCCTGTAGAGAACCGGTTCCTGTAGAGAACCGGTTCCTGTAGAGAAGGTTCCTGTCTCAGAACCGTTCCTGTAGAGAACGGTCCTGAACCGGTTCTCTACAGGACCGGTTCCTGTAGAGAACCGGTTCCTGTAGGAACCGTTCCTGTGGAGGAACCGTTCCTACAGGAAACCGGTTCCTGTAGAGAACCAGTTCCTGTAGAGAACTGGTTCCTACAGGAACCGGTTCTGTAGGAACCGGTTCCTGTAGAGAACCGGTTCCTGTAGAGAACCAGTTCCTGTAGAGAACTGGTTCTCTACAGGAACCGGTTCTGTAGAGAACCGGTTCCTGTAGAGAACCAGTTCTGTAGAGAACCGGGTTCTACAGGAACCGGTCCTGTAGAGAACCGGTTCTGTAGAGAACCTGTAGAGAACCCTGTTCTCTACAGAACCGGTTCCTGTAGAAAACCGGTTCCTGTAGAGAACCGGTTCTCTACAGGAACCAGTTCTCTACAGGAACCGGTTCCTGAAGAGAACCGGTTCCTGTAGAAACCGGTTCCTGTAGAGAACTGTAGAGAACCGGTTCTCTACAGGAACCGGTTCCTGTAGAGAACCGGTTCCTGTAGAGAACCGGTTCCGTGTGTTTCAATTCCATGGAATTGTTTGGACAGTTTATTAGTGATTCTCTTATCGATTCCAACCAGCATGAATGTCTCGTAATTTACGCAAGTTACGCACAGTCAGTTCCAGAAAGCACTAACGTGATTAAGTTACGTCGGTTTAGCACGTTAGCATTGCAGTTGTAAACAACAATGGCGCCCACCAGGTTCAAACGCTCCAAAGTTTGGCTCACTTCACCAAAGAAAAGATGGCAACAAGGCAAGCTAGCAGTCATTGTAAAGTGGAGATAACAGCGTCGGGAGGGAACACGGCTAACATGCAGAAACATTTGCGCACACAACATGAGATAACGAGTGTCATGTTTTTGACACACTTCATCAAGCGCGGGAGTAGCCGCTTGGCTACTCCAACAGCAGTAGCCAAGCTAAGATCACCTCTGGTAACTCTGGTAAGTAGCTATCCCGCTGCCTATGTGCTTCTTTGTAAAACACGCTATAACATTAACGCTATGCTATTAAACGAATGCCTTCTGCGTTACATTTAGAAGATGACCGTGACGAGAGAGAGAGTCTGGCAGCACTCGCTCCAGCTCACTACCGACCTCCAGAAAGATCACGTATCCTTCCTGAAAAACCAGAGATGCTTAATTTTCTGCCAAAGAATTGTTAATTCTTCATAATATTTGCAGATTTGCAATATGCACTGTTCCGTTGTATTTGATAGTATTTATCTTTATTTATTATTATTTTTGAGTGCTTAGTGAGCTCATATATCCTTTTAAAAAGGAGATTTTTTTAATTTGTATTAGGAAAAATCTGTTAACACATTCTTGTGTATTTGCACAGTTACATATTACAACAGTTGACATATTATCTTTGGGCCTCTTTTGACCTCGCTGTTGAGTTTGTAAGGTCGTAAGGTCTGTTTTCCTTTTTCCCCAAATTAGAATCGATAAGAGAATCAATAAAGACTCGAATCATTACACATTAAACAGTATCGATAATGGAATCGGAATTGGAAAAATCTTATCAATTCCCATCCCTACATCTAATAACACAGTATTTCCTCTTCCTGAGCCGTAAGGTGGTTTAGAGAAAGAAATGTTACTGTCAGCCGGAAAAAAAAGCCGTAAGACAAGGAGTTTAGAGCCAGAGTTAATGTTTCAGCTCTGGTCATTTATTAATTAAGTGCGTTTTATAATCTATAAATAAAGAGCATCAAGGACGCGGTGGAAACAATCACATTCCTTGTAAACTGTTAACAAGTCCCCGCCCTCGCCGCCCTCACCGCCCCAGAAGCATCTATAGCCGGGACTGACTGACAGACAATGCTCATTTAAAACACAAAAGCAAATCGAGTCTCATTCAAACTACAGCTGCCCTCTTTAAGACCTGTATTCTAAAACCACTTTCTGTTCTCCCCTGCTCAGGTTTTTCCCCCACGGAGGGAAATAAAGCCGGGCCCCACTACACTGCGTTTGGTGTGAGGAGAGAGAAGGGCCTGCCTGTCTGAAATAAAGAGGGGGAAGCTCTCCAGCCAGAGTACACCTTAGAGGTGCACCTTCTGCTTTGTCCCGGCCGGTCGGCTGGAAAAATGGAGGCGATGTGGGAGGGGAAAACATCAAGCAGGTGGCCAATCCGCCTTACAGTGTTTCTGGAAGATTCTTTGATTTAAAAACAGGAGGTGAGGAAGTCTCCTGGTCTGCAGTGATGCTTCTGTTGCTCACCAGGAAGACCCTCGACCACCTCCGTCATCACCTCCACCAACAAAACAAGCATTGTTGAAGGTAAGGCTTCTCTTTCTTTCTTTCTTTCTTTGGACAGAGACTGAAAATCAAACTTGTGTTGGTAATATTTGAGAAGATTTAAGACTCATTTTCACTGAGGGCCACATCAGCATCATGGTGGCCCTCGAAGGGCCAGACTGACAGCATGAATGTAACAAAATGCAATGAAAATCAAAATAAATTCAACTGCACCTTATTATAAATGTTAAATAACAGTTTCTGTATTTATTATGTATTTAAGTTTCAAATATTTAAGTCATTATTATATTAAACTCAGGGTTTGTGGTTGTAAGAGTATCCATTACCTTGGTTTCAGAAGCGGAAACGGTTCTTTGTTTTTCTTGCAGGCTAAATTTAGCGTACTTAGCTCCGTGTTTGCTGTCAAAATGCCGACGTAGATTAAACTCTTTCACGACTGACACACATTATACAAAAGTTCAAACTTTTGTGCATCATTTTTTTCTTTTCTTGGACATGTTGGGGTTAGTTAGTAAAAGGTTTTTCTTAAGTCCATCAGTTCTGAAAAAACATCTTGCTCATAGCTGCCGTTATCGTTGTGAGGTAACAACGAAATGCATGATGGGAGATGTAGTTCATTGTCAATATGCGCTTTATAGCGGTGTAAGCTTATTTTTTTAAAAATATTGGTTTAAAATTTAAGCCAATAATACCCAAGCTCTCGAGGGCCACATTTGGCCCGCGGGCCTTGTGTTTGACACATGGTGATTTAAGACCTCTGCAGCTGCTCTTCAGCTTCCAGAACACACGACTCTGGTTTACAGGTCCTAGTCTGGAACCGAGCTCGCTCACTTCCAAGTTCAGGAACCGGAGGGTTTTTTTTTTTTTTTTTTAGAAGGGAAGACAGTCGTTCATTGATTTTTGATCAGTTTTCTGCTCCAGATGTAAATACTTGAGGAACTGCTGGATGCAAACACAGAGAATTACAGCAGTTCTGGCGCTGTGACCCGAGTATGAAGATTCATTCAAACCATTTTTTTAAACACGCAGCTGAATCCGTAATTAGTTTGTTAATTTGTCCAGTCACGAATGTTGCCAGTCTGCCCAGGAGCAGACGCCTCAGCGAGGCCAGACCGTGGTTGTTCAGAGAAACCTTCCAGGCCTCGGCAGCCATGTTGAACGCCCGTGTTCACGGCAGCACAATGAGAAGACGCTGAGCACGTCCGGTCCATTTGGAGGGGCTGAAAAAACCACCGAGGTTCAGACGGGACCGACTGTTGGCTCATGATGCTCCAACACCTCGTATCATCCGTCCAGCACGGTGGTGGAGGCGGGAGACGTGGGGTCGTTCTTGAACTCCTGCGCGTGTACTCTAGAGGCACATGTGAGGTCACATGACTGAAACGGTGGTCATGCAACAATCAATCAATCAATCAATCAATCAACTTTTATTTGTAGAGCCCTTTACAACACACAAGGTGACCAAAGTGCTTTCCATTAAAATCCGACATTAAAACAAAACAATTTAAATTCGACATAACGATACAATTAAAATTAAATGAAAAATATCTCACATCATGACTGTGTATTAAAAGCCAGTCTAAATAAATAGGTTTTAAGCCTGGATTTAAAAAGCCCAAAGTCAGTGACGGGTCCAGCAACCGGGAAGACCCGATCCCCCCAGAGTTTAGTCCTGGTTCTGGGGACTTTGAGGACCGTGAGGCTCTGGTAGGGTTCTGAACATGCACTTTTTCTATTAAGGGCTTTCAAAAACAAAGATTAACATTTTAAAATCAATTCTAAAAGAAACAGGAAGCCAGTGAAGAGCAAATCAAACCGGGGTGATGTGTTCCTGACGTCGAGCGTTGGTTAAAAAGCGTCCAGCGGCGTTCTGGACCAGCTGAAGACGGCTGAGTAAAGACTTGGAGACAACGCAACAGGACAACAGCGAGAAATGTCCATCAGAGCGGCTGAACGATGAAAAGAACCAAGATCCTGGAGATGTCAGAGCGCCGACCCAAACCTCAGGAGAGGAACGTTCACATGAGTGGGCTGACCCAACGTTTAAACCAGAACCGTGTGAGAGCCTGGTTCCGTCCTGGAGGCGGTTAAAGCTGCAGCAGGATGCAGAGCTGCTGGCGTCTCAGCCGCCGTGTTTGCTCTGTGTTTCCTGTTTGTTCACTAAACAATGACGGCGGGTTTTACGGCGTCCAGCTGAGCTTTGACCCGCTGAAGACGGCGGCGTTTTTTTATTTCATGCTCTGATACCTTCTGATGCCTTTGGACTGAACAAGGGCACACTCTCTTTGTTTTATGATTTATAATTTAATTCCTGTGAGGGGGGGGAAAAAAACACTCCAGCTGATTGTTTTTTACTTTTTGTAATTTTTGTATCAAATTTGTAAATGACAGCATTTAGAACGGCATTTTTACCAACTTGAAAAAAAAAAAAAAAAGAACAATGCTGATTCATAAGACAAATGAACTGCAACAATATAAAAGCGGTCGGAGGCTGATCGAGCCTGGAATAAAACAGTTTAACCTGCTGCAAGCTGACATCATCACAAATAAATGATCAAATAAATGAGAGGGAAAGCCGTTCAGAGGGTTCTGACGGGCCGGTGCACGGACGCCTACTAAACAGAGACAGATGTCAGATCGGGTCATGGTCCGAGCTGCTGGAGATATCAAACAGCCCATCGGTGCTGCTTTTAACAACAGCGAAAATTCAGAATTCTGGAAAATACAAACTGAGACGACGGTCTTTAAAACTTTCATGACGGATCGAGAATACGGACGTCAGCGTTAGGGTTAGGGTTAGGGTTAGGGTTAGTTAGGGTTAAGCTGACACGTGTTTCTGGGCGACCCGGGCCTAGTTCTGAGCCCACCACACCACCACACCGTCCAACGTTGTTGTATACTGATAAAGTTAATATGTCTGAGAGAAGACGAGGCAACGCTGCAGATTCACACAGAACCGTTCAGTGTTCAGTTCACTTTCTACACCAACTAGTTCAGTTCATACTTCACAGAAATTAACATGAACTAGTTCCAGTTCACCATTTCAAGAAATGAACTAAATAGTTAATTTTTAGTTCTTTTTTTTTTTTTTAATTCTTTTTTAATGTTGCTGTGAACAATTATTTGTCAAAATGATTACCACTGCCCATATACTACACCACCACAAATGGCAATTATTTTATCCAATTTATCTGTTGAAACTATTGGTCCAATTCTGAATCTTTATCCAATCCAGGGTTCACATTAGCATTAAAGGGACAGTTCCATGTAAAACTGTCATTTCCCTTTCAGCTTCTCTCTACAGCAGCCATTCCCAAACTACAGAATACCAAGACCCAATTTGAAATGTGAAAAATATACGCGGTCCACTGAAACCTTTAATCACAACTGTGATCAACATACAGGACCAGGAACCATGATCTGATATTAATGTGAGGGGTCAACAAATAAGGTGACACTTGTCATATTATGTTAAGATGACAGTAGAATAACACTTAACTGGTTTGTTTTATTACTTCTTAAAGTTTTTTTTTAATAATGTCATGAATATTTTACAGTAATTAAAAACATTATAAAAAAGATCGAGGATTTAAAACACATTTGTTTAATTTTAATGACCTCTCACGGCCCACCTGCAGTCCCACGACGGCCCACCAGGGGGCCACGGCCCACACTTTGAGAATCACTGCTCTACAGTAAAAATATAGGAAAAACTTGCTGCCAAATGGTCTTTATTATCAGACAAAAACAGGTCCTTAAGGTGGAAATGTTTCCCCCCATTTCAATATTTCAATCCCCCAGGAGTCGGGGTCTCCTCCAGCTCTGGGTAACTGTAGCTTTCATCTTCCTGCTTGTTTTAAACGTTTGGTGACGCAGTTGTTAGCGTGACAGCAGCGACAGCCGTGTTGCCATGTTTGATTGATTTCCTCAGATACATATCAGGCTCGTTTGTGGTGGATTTTAAATGGGGTTCGCTGGAAACCTGGAACGGTTTTGACCGTGCGTGAACTTTGAAAGAGCGTCGTTCACAGTTGACCAAATGAACTCGTTCACGCCCCCCGCTGGTGGAGGAGAAAGAGAGCGCGCTCAGTTCACGTTCACACAAAATATGAACTAGTTGGTGAACTTTCGTTCCGTGAACGCGTTCAGGTTCAACAGTGGAATCGTGACAACGTGCCGGAGCGATGATGTGCACGTCTGAACCAGAACAAGAAGCGGCCTGACTTTAAAAACAGGTTTCCTGGGAGGGACGGGCCCGGCTGGCTGTTGTTTTCGCGGCAGGCCGGTCTGCCGTCGGGAACACTATCAGACTGATAGTGCCAATGAGTGACAGATGATCAGCTGCAGCAGACACTGGCCAGACTCGGCAGTCAGGAGAATAAGAGCGCTTCACTAGTTTTAAAAAGGAAGAGGAGGCTTTGGGGTGAAGGGGAGGGGTAAATTTTTATTCTTGCATGAGGCACATTCTCTCTTTACAGTGTATCAGGATACAGGATGCACTGTCTAATTTCTGTTCCCTTGCAACTATCTTGTCCTAATTCAAACCTCTTGTGGTTTATGGGGCCGAGATCCTGTTTCCAGTGGAGCCACCTGACCATGAAAAGAGTGTGTGTTACGTTGCCCAGGGGCCAGCATCTCTGACAAGCAGCTGCTCTCTGCACCCACAGAAACACGCACACGCACGTGTGCGCACGCAGGACTCGAGGCCAGAAAGAGCTGCCGAAAATGTCCAAAACCTACGCGGAGCTTTACTGAGTCGTAGAAATGAAGCCACGTCGCATGTCAGCGTTGAAACAGAAACGATGTAGCACCTTAGTGAACCTGTCAGAACTGTAAATATTAGAGCTGGGCAAGTTAACACGTTATTATCACGTTAACGCATTCATTTATTAACGCCGACATTTATTTTATCACGTTAACGCATGTTGCTCACATGCTTTTGTTTGAAAAAGTCTGCTACTGGCTGCTGCAGAACCGGAAAACAGTAAACATAAGGAAAAGCTAAAACAGACGTGGAGAACGGTAAAAATCTGTGAACTTCACAGTTCAGGTAGCAACTCATGTGCGGCACAGATGTGTAATGACAACAGAAAGTCCAGTCCTCTATTATAAAACAAATTCAGTTCTGTGGCCTGTTTTTTCATTCCATATTTTTGATCCAAGTCTAAAATTGAAATATAAAAAAACAGGCTTTTTTTTCATTTTTTTTGTGTTAGATTAAAAAACGTAATAAAATGTTACTTTTTTTTTGTTCTGTTGTCTGTTCCTCCATCCAGACCACCTGCAGAGTTCATCTGCTGGCTTCAGTTCAGTTCATAATCAGTGTTTGGTTCCCGCCCACAGCAGTGAACGTTATCAGAATATTCTTATTCAGTTTACGTCACTGAGATTTAGTTTTCCTTCAGGTAACTCCGCCATCAACTGTTTCACTCTTATACTTCTCATTTAAAACCCCAAAATTCTGCTACACATGCACAAATGATTTTTTTATTTACTCTCCCTTCAGGGATCAATAAAGTATTTTTTATTTTTGTGGTCAGGAGATGGGAAATAAGGCCAGAGAAAGAGAGAACACCAGGTCAGTGACATATACGGTCATTTGAAAAAAAAAAAACCCTGTATGTCTTCTAAGTCTGTGTTTTTAGGTACATCAGCAGAAAAAATTAAAACTAGCCTCCTTAACAGCTCTTAAAATGAGGAAGGAACACTGGCAGGAGCTGCTAATCAAACACATTAACGAACCGATCATCGGTGGGCGCGAGCGTCTCTGTGGAGGCAGTTTTCTGGTCGGGAGCGTTCTGGTGTGTTTAAAGAAAATGCAACGGAGGAAAAGCATCAGCATTGATCTTAGAGGAAGAATTATTTCAGCCCATTCATCTGGGAAGGGTTGTACAAGCATTTCTAAATGATCTGGTTTTCATTTAGAAAAGCACTGATGGGACAATGTCACTCAGGACGAACTGAACTGGATCAGAGTCACCAGTCAGCCCAGGAACAGTAAGAGACTGTGGCTGGGCAACCATTAAAATTTTTAATCACGATTAATCGCATTATTTCCCTGATTAATCACGATTAATCACATTGTATACGCAAAATCAAATAATGAATTCAAAAATAGTGTAAAGGTCACTTTTATTTAAATGTTCTGCTGCCATATGAACTAAAGTGCCATAACATTTGTTGTTCAAACACTTTTAACATCAGCACTTGTCAGTAACACATATTTAGTGTAAATCTCATCTTAAAAAATGTAAAATAAAATAAAGCTTATTGCCACTGCCAGGGCATTAATGTCATCCTGTTTTTATAAAAATGTTTTATAAAGTCTACAAACAACATCCAACAAAATGATTGTGTCTCAGCACAATCAGAACATTAAAACAGGTAATTTCTGAGGTAACAGCAGAAACTTTTAACGGGGAGTTCAACTTGTCAGTTGTTACAAATAACCTTGTTTCTGTTGAATCCTCCGTCTGGGAGAACTTTAAAATGAAAATGTCCATGTTAAAGTTCAGGAACTTTACCAATCTGTGTATCAATCATTCTTTCCATTTTCAATTGTCAATCAAACATTTAAAAAAAATTAAAAAAGAGACATTTTATTACGTTTTTTAATCTAACACAAAAAAAATGAAAAAAAAATGCCTGTTTTTTTATATTTCAATTTTAAACTTGCATCAAAAATACGAAATTAAAAAACGGGCCACAGAACTGAATTAGTTTTATAATGGAGGACTGGACTTTCTGTTGTCATTACACATCTGAGCCACTAGATGGAGCTGCACTGCAGTAACCAGCTAGAGAACAGCAGGACAGTGAACACATGGAGCAGATCTGATGGAACATGGAGGAATGACGAGAAAGTCTTGTTGCAGTCCAGAATGTTTTTTTTGTGTGTTTTTTTTAGACATAATTGATAATATTGCTACCTGAGTTGCTACCTGAACTGTAAAGTTCACAGATTTTTACTGTTCTCCATGTCTGTTTTAGCTTTTCTTTGTTTACCTGCAAATTGTCTTCTGGTTCTACAGCATTCAGTAACAGACTTTTCAAAACAAAAGCATGTGAGTAACATGCGTTAACGCGCGATAAAATAAATGTCGGGGTTAATAAATTAATGAGTTAACACGATAATAACGCGTTAACTTGCCCAGCCCTAGAAGAGGACCATCTCCATCAGCAGCTCCACCTCCTGGACAGGACTGTTTCATTTCATCTGTTTAAGCCATGGTGGACTTCTTCTCAGGAAGGTTTCCTCCGCCTCCTGACCTGCAAATGTAAGTGAAAGTACCTGTTTATAAACTGATTGATCCAGACTGAGAGGGTCCTGCTGCATCCAGGGTTTAGGGTTTGTGTCGTACCTATACGATCAATCACCTGTACGCTCCTGAGCTGCACTCGGTTCTGTTGCCTTCATGTATCCAACACTTGACCATGAGGCCCCGCTGAGGAAGGAGGTAATCGCTCAGAGGAGACCGGTTCCCTCCTTAAATTCAGGACTGGATACTTTAAAGCAGTGGTTCTCAACTGGTCTGGCTTCAGGACCCACCACTGTCACCCTTAATGACAAGCCTCGACCCAAATCAAGGAAAATTTCCAACTTCTCAAATTTATTGAATGAAAAGATCGTGCAGTTTGAATCAGAGATACTAAAATAGAATATCACAAAATGCCAACACAAAAAAATAAGTTTATTGGTGAACCAAAACGGCAAAAACCCAACGAGCATAACCAAAATGACTTCAAGTGGGAAATATTCCCTTTGATGCTCAATTAGCTGCATTTTAATTAAATCCAAATCACTTCACTTCAGTAACTTCAGCCTTTTTTAACAGACTCAACATGCACAAACATGAAATAAAAAAGTGCAACCACTGAGCAGTAGTTTCAAAAATAACCTCAAATATGTAGCGTTTGCTGAGTTACGACTTCCTGAATATATAAGTTTCCTATTAAAGCAATCTAGTCATTTATTTAAGCATTAATCATAAAGCTGACATAACAATCAGAACATTTCAGTAACAGCCATTTTTAAGACTCAACAGTGCTTTTATGCACAAACATGAAATAAAACAGAGCAACCACTGAGCAGTAGTTTCAAAAAGAACTCTAAATATATAGTTTTATCTGAATAACCATCACTGACCTTTGTCTTCAAGATAAGAAAATCCATATCTCATATATTCTTGGTTGTATCTGTGTTTCACCTGCTCAACATATGGAAACAAACTTTGCAGGTCTTCTTCTATGGTGTGAACTGGCGGGTGTCAACTCACATTACAGGGTATTATCGCCATCTACTGTTAAGGAGAATGAATGACACATATTTTTTCTTTTTTTTTAGCATTTCCTTCCCCAGGCAAAGGCCCTCGACCCACTGAAAACGGGTCTGCGACCTACTTTTGGGTCGCAGACCCACCAGTTGAGAACCACTGCTTTAACGCTAGAAAGGACCTGGTGTTCCACTACTAATAAATAATTAGGTTAATTACCAGCCATGAGACAATAACGAGTCTTTGCAAAGCTAGAGCTGCTTATTATTCATAATTAATAGAGGTAAACAGGTTTCTTTTCAGCACTGTAGCCAGGCTGACGAAGAGCCAAACCTCTTTTGAGCTACGTATTTCTTTAACTCATAGTTAAAAAAAATTATTAATTGGGGATGCACGATAACTGTTTTTTAAAACCGATACCGATAACCGATAACTTAACGATACTGATAACACACACATATACCTAAGATCATTACATCAATACTATGAACAAAATCAAAAATAGTTTTGACTTTTTAAATGAACAGATATTTATATTTTCCAATGAAAAACTATTGTCAAGCCTCTCAAACATTTTCTTAAAGCTATCAAACAAACCTATTTGATATCTCACATTAACTTAAATAAGGTTCATTACTGACTGATATAAAAAAATAAAGGCTCCTTGAACTGATGGAAATACATGCATCAGAATTACTAACTGAAAAAGATTTACATTTAAAGGATTTTGGCTTGTGGTTCCATTTGAATTAATACTTTTAATTAAAGTAAATGAGGTTCAGTAGTTTTTATTTTTTAATCTCATGGAAGCTTTAGATGAGAGAGATGAGGGAGAGGGGAGACTGCTGCTGGCTTGCGCACGTTAGCATTAGCTTCCGTTAGCTCACGTTAGCACGATTTCAAAACTCCATGGAAGTGATTGTTATGTTGTAGGTGGCTGATCAGGTTTTACGTATTAAAGCTTGTGCTTCCCTCCTCGTAGAATTCACTCGGAGGATTCGTCACAAAGAAGAAAAATCTTCTTCTGAAACTTTAATGAAGCTCCACGCCGCCATGTTTGTTGTGATTAGCGCTGTGCTGCAGGCTGGATTCAAGGTGTAACGTAAATTCCTCTGTTCCCTCGTTTGCTAGTCGTTTTTTCAGCCTTTTCGATTTTTCTATTTTTTATGTGTAACATGGGGAAAATACTGCGAATATCAGTTCAAGTCAGCAACTACTAAAATTATGACTGAGTTAATGAGTTGTTTTCTGGCATGAGGGGGTATTCTTGATTTTCCTTACTAAGAAATCGTTTTTCTGATTATGCCGACGTAACTTGAACATAACATTCACTCCCGGTTATTCAAGACTCAGAGGGAGCGAGGCACTGCTGTGTTGACAGAAATATAGATGTTATCTGGGATATTCGTCGTGATATCGGACTTATCGGGATGACGTCATAATATCCTGTTATTGGCCCGATAATTATCGTGCACCCCTATTGTTAATCAAACTGTTTCTACTGAAGAGAAAATTCATGACATGCCAGTCTGGAGCATCATGGTTAGAATCCAGCACACGGAGCAGGATTTTAGAGATGGCTGTATTCATCTCAGTTCAGCGACTGAAATCCAGGATTGGAAACAATCGAGGCGATCCAGGAAGATGAATGACCCTGCAACGGTGGCGTCTCCTCTTTCACCTGACTACGATGGTTCATTAGCATCAAGTGACGCTGTAATCCTCCCGTGAAACTTTGTTAACCGGAAGACACGGACGGCCTGAGGACTCTTCAGTTTTCACGCGACACACGAGAGGGGAAGCACGAGTTGGTCGTCAGGTCTGAAGTACAGAAAGACCTCAAGGTGCAGTCCAGTTCTTTAGAGTCCGGAGTTCACGGTGAACTGAACGAAATCACGCACGTTTTTTTCCAGCTAAGAGAGTAAAGAAACCAAAACAAGCTGATGCTAACCTTTACCCAACATTTAACGGTCTGCAGCACAGATGTGAATGTTTGATAGATATTAAAGGAAAATAAGCGGAGTAATTACAGACAAAATGACTTGCATGAATGAAGGACACCAACAACAGGAGGAGGAAGTCATGAAAATCAACTGATTTAAATCTGGAATGATGCATTCCTGCAGCTGAGATGAAATATTGAGCTTTTTCAGTTGGGTTTAAGGGGATGTTTTATTTCTGCACTTTGTCCAAACAGAATTTGGATGCAAGTAAAGAAAATAAAAAGGAGCACAGCGTTTCTATTAATTTTTGTCTTTCAGACTTCCAAAGGCTGCGCTGCTTCACCTTGAGCTTATTCACGGTCCAATTAGGACTCAAAGGATCAGAACAATTTCAACAAAAGAAAAAAAATGGCATGAAAAGAAAAAAAAAATGATGCAGTCTTGGAGCACGTATGTGTGCTGGGGGGAAAATTGAGTCGAACAATTACAGTTTATCTGTTTATGTTGCAGAGAATAGTGATGGCTAAAAGATAACTAATTTATCAGAGGTTGTGTCTTTAGATTTATTCTGATTTGCATAACTTTAAAAAAAAAATTGTGAATGACTGTGGCTAGTGTTTTTCCTCAGTCGTTAGCCATTTAGTCTTTATGCTAGCCACAGTTTTGCTGTCAGCTTTTTTCTTCTTCACAATATTTACATTTTATATACAAACAATTGGTACAACTATTGTGATGTGTCATATCAAAGAATAAGTTACCAGCCAAAGTTGCTTGTGAGACAGAAATTGTTACTAGCCACAGCCAACATTTTACCAGCATTTGGCCGGTTGGCCGGTGTCAGTGTCAAGCCCTGGTGGTTAGCACTATTGCCTCACAGCCAGAAGGTTCCTGGTTCGAACCTCGGCAGGGGTCTCTCTGTGTGGAGTTTGCATGTTATCTTGGTGCTTGTGTGGGTTTTCTCCAGATACTTCAGCTTCCTACTGAAGTCATGCATGTCAGGTTAACTTTTACCAATGGATGGATGGAGTCGTCGTGTGGTCTGCATGCAGCTCTGAATGGTGGCTCAGTCATGACTCTTTCCCAGCTCGAGTCCAGTCGAACACACATTTGTAGCCTCTTCAGACGGTAGACATTTGTTTCTTAAATGTTTATCTCGTTAATTTCACACCACGCGTCCTGCAATGTCACTGTAAACGAGTCTCACGAGCTTTTCGGGATCTACCCGAAGACAAAGTCATAACTTCAGCGATGCAAACATGCTGGGACCAATCAGAGCAGACGTTTAAATATCTGACACGGGCACACGTTTGCATGTGTTGGGCCACAGGCCGTGTGTTACAGAAAACCGCATGGTTTTCTGAGACAAAGGAATCAAAGGAAATCACTAAAACTACAACCCCCAACATGCTTTGCAACGTTTTATTGTTTTATGGCAAGGTGTGAAGGGACCATACATTTTTTGAGGTCTCAACTCAAGCAAGGACAATTCCGCTATTTTTACGGAATTTCACGTGCCTCATTCCGCCAGCACCACGAGTGACCCGCGCACATCGGCGAATGAGGCACGGTGCCGCCACAGGAAGACGCACCGGCTCCACGCGCGCCTTCTAGGACCCAGTTCTGCTGAGAGCTGCTATCTGTACCCCCCCACTGAAGCCGAGAGAGCCAGGACCAACAGAGCCGCTCCCACGACCACATCAACCACATCAGCGGACCGTAACCAAACAGCGGTTCCGCTGTTTCCAAGCTTAACCATCCTCTCTGCTCCTGGATACCAGCGGAGCGTACGTTCCTGCCCTATACGACCGATCCTGGATCATCAATCCAGTTCCACGGACTTCACAACGCCATCGATCGCTTCCAGAGCGATCCACGTAAGAGGCTTTTGTGTCTGGGCAGAGCTCAGTTTAGCTTTGTTTGCCAATTCCAGTTTCTCATCGCATATGCTCAGAACCGGACCATCGGTCCCGCCCTAACTGAATTTCATTCATGTGTTTTTTTTTTTATAGCGAACAGCAACTCCACTCTTCGTTTCTCAGTTCAAAATAGAGCAGTTCGGTGAAGTGGCTTCACATCGCTGCATCTGTGGGAAAACGACAGAGTTGCTGATGCTAGTAGCTAAGAACATTCTAGCTTTATTGATTTTATTCTGTCTTTTCCTTTTCCTTTCTTTTACCTAACAACCTTCCGTTAGTCGGAAGCCATCTTGGTAAGGGACAATAAAACTCGTCCGCCATCTTGTAGCGCTCTATCGTGTGAGTCAGTGGCCATCTTGGTGGGGAACGAGAACACCCCGTGATCTCGTCCACCATCTTGGTAAGGGATGAGTGACCGCTGATCTCGGCGGCCATCTTGGTAAGGGACGAGTGACCACGTGATTTCGGCGGCCATCTTGGAATCCTCCTCACAGTACTAAGTCAGCTTCATTTACCACACACATAGTCTCCCAGCAAATATGTATATAAGTTAACACTCTTTTCCATTTAACGTTTCTTTTGCTTATGTTAGTTTAGTTGCCTTTAGTTAGTAGATATCAGGATCTTGATTCAAGTGTTTGTTCATTTTAATACTTGTGTTAATAAATTCTGATACATTTTAATGAGAGAAGTTGTTTGAGGTTATTTTACACAGTTTTGTAACATTTGCTGGTTGAAGAAGACTCACACTTCTGTTGCTCTATAGCGCCACACCTGGTCACAGGCTGGCACGCATAGAACAACAGCCATTTAGAGATTGTTTGATTGTTTTCTGGATTTATCAGGTGGTTCCAACGTTTCATTTTATTAACTTTGTTAATACCCTTCTGGTTATTAGCAGCTGTTTCTCAAGACAGTTGGTAATAACCCCTTTTATGACTAAACGAGCACGTTATACGCCTTATTGCACAACACATGGATCAGTTGGCGCTGACAGTAGACAAACAGCACGTGAAAATAAACCGCTGTGTTGGAGCGTTTACATGAGCCAAAACGCTCTCAAAAAGAATAGGCGAAGGAAAAGAACGCCAACATTGGGTTTCTTATTTTTCTCTACAGTGGCGCTCGGTTGCATGAACTAATATGTGATTTCATTGTTTTAATTAGCTGGTAAGCAGACGGAGTCGTAGGATTTCTTACACTCTCAGGTAGTCTTTGGTTGCAAGACCAGAGTGACGGCTGTCGTCAATCCTCTCACATTGTAGGATGCAGAACAGCCGTTTTGACCAACGACATCCCCACGATTCCTTCACAACGCTCATCTTTCATCCACCACAGCCCAAAATCGTACGGCGTATAGGGGCCTTGTAGGACTGTTAACGCACGTGTTACAATCAACGGCCATTTTGCATATTTGAGCTTCAGATTGTGTTTCTTAAAGTGTCAGAGTGTTGATTAAATGTTACCTGATATCTGACAGACACCCACGCCGTCATACAGCGCACCACCGGTGTCATGAAGCCCTGCTCCATAGACCCAAGAAGCTGTGCATAATAATATTGGCCTGCCGAGTCCTGCGCTATGTGGCCCTGAAATGAGGCCTTCCAGCACCTCTGGTCCGTCGTGCACCTGAGCACCTGCAGAACCGGTTCAGTTCCTCCAAAGTGATTTTAAATGTGATCACCACCGTGGGCAGTTATAGTCGAGGGCCGATAGTGAGTGAATGTCCTCATCCTTGAGTTTTACACTGGGACAAGGACAGTGGTCCAGTTGCATGGCCAGGTGGAACTGTAACTGTAGCTCAGCTCAGATCATTAGCATACTGAACGAGACCACATTTTCTTTCCTTTTTCACTGCACTCGTGGGGGCTGTTCGTAACGGACACTCAACCGTCCAGGTTTCCAGCTGTTCGCAGTCAGTTGTATCAGAGTTACAGGCGCCATTCATCAACTGCGAGCCTTTTTTATTCACCAGGTGAGATTTCTCCTTTCAGGTCTGAGTTTCCATCCGTCTTGACTGTGAGTGCTGAGTTGCAGCTGGCTGATCATCGCACGTACAGAGCAGGAACATCCACGCTTCGCTCCTCATTATCATTACTATTAATGGGTACTTTGACAGGACCGTCCTCACTCATGAACTTCCTTCATACAGAGAACACATATCCCACCTGATCAGACAGCTGCACACTGGAATGAAGGATGGATATGGCTTTACCTGCGTGGACTCTGATCGCTGCCTTCAGGTGCCTCATCCCAGCCTGCAGGAGGGAGCTCAGCACTGCCAAACCTGTGGGGAAAAACTGGATTTCAGCTGGAGCGCCTTTGAAGAGCCCTTAATCCAGCATCCACCTCTACGTTTCTTGTTGCAGTAATTGTGTGCAAAGACCGAGCTCTTCATTACGAAGAAAAATTCCTCGTGTGTGGGAGCATGCTTGACAGTAACGCTCTTTATGGTTCTGATAACGGGGGCTCTTAGCTTCTTTGTTGCCGTTTCAGGATCAGACCGCATCAACTTAATGATTCAGCCTCATGACTCATCGCATGCTGGTTAAAAGGAAAAAAAAGTGTCTTTTTCTCAGCATTCATTTAACAGATTTCAGGATAAAACCTAGATATGACAGCAGCCCCAGTGCATGTACAATAACGGCCCACAGTAAATACGAGAGCATCTGCTGCTCTGATAAATGCTGCTGCTGCTGCTGTTTAAATAAACGCCAGAGAAGTGCATGAAAAAAAGACCAGCATCCATAGATCAGCTGTCGAGGTTTACGAGATTATTGACTGTGTATTTTTCTGTGGCATTTTAACAGATTTGAGACGCAACATGAGCTTTATGACTACAGCACCCTGAATTCTCTTCTTCATGAAAGCAGGTTTGTTGGATCTGCTGACTGGGCAGACTGGTTGGGATGTTTATGGCAGTGATCGATACCACTGCCATTCATTCACATTTTACCTTTCACTTTCACCAAAATTCAGCATCGTGTTTCTCAGTAACTCCTGAGACTGAGACTTGACCAGATGAGCCTTGAGGTCCAGTCAAATACCTGATGGGTAAAAAGTAGGGATCGACCAATATGGATTTTTTAGGGCTGATGCCAATACCGACTTTTTTTTCCATCAGCCTTAGACCGATTATGGACCGCCAATTTTCATGGGCCGATATTTGTGGCCGATACTACTTTTTCTCCTTTAACTTACATTTAAAAAAAATGGCACAATGATTACAAATATTACAGGTCTCAAGTTTAAAGAAACATTTATTGAAAAGTAAAAATTTAACAATTTAACAACTTCACCTTTACCACACATACTTTCAAATAAAAATGTTAACGCAACTCATGTGCTACAAGGTCTTCCGGCAATGCAGAGTTGCCCGTGGTGCCTGTCGGTAAATCAATACATCGGCAAACCCACTTGTGAATTGGCCGATGCCGATTCAAGTAAAAAAAACGCAAATATCGGCCGGCCAATATATCGGTCTATCCTTAGTAAAAAGGTTCTCACACTGTGTTACTCTAATACAGATTTGATGTGCAGTCAAACCAGCCCCGTTTGTTCTGCCTCAAAGTTTTTTTGCTCAGGAAGTCTGGTTCGTTTGGGGAGCTGTGAATGTGCAGTTGTGGACCTGAAAACCTAGGTCTCGGTCCGCTTCAAGAGGACCAAATGCAGGAAGTGGACTACAACGCAGGGTATTGTGGGTAAACACAGTCCGCACCAGCGCTGCCAGGTGTACGATAATTATCGTATTTGTACGATTATTTGTGCCTCTGTACGATGTACGATCAATAATCCAAAAAAAGGCCAAATGTACGATTATTTGACTTTTTCAAATTATTGCTTGCCGCAACATTTTGCCGGAGAGTGTGTTTTTTTTTTTTTTTTGTGAACCCTGAAGGCATCTGTGACATGTTCCCAGCCAATCGTGCTTTGCTGAGCATGAGATACGAGCGTTTGTCTCAGAACAACGAGCATGATAGGTTGAATGGTCAGCTGCGCCCGCCGGCGAGACGCTCACAGTCAGGACCAGATCAGGAAGTCGAGAGAGCGAGATTTAAACCGAGTTTAAGCAGAAGAGAAAAACCAAGGGAAAAAAATTAGTCTCCAAAGGCCTCATAATTTGGCTCTTAGTTCCCACCTCTCATCTGTTTTTGGGGGACACATTAAGTCTAACGCAACTGTAAATTGGGGCTGATGTGATGCCGTTAACCCACTCCATACTGACGCCACGAAGCTGTGAGTGCCTGTGGGACGCTATTTATCACTAGAGTGGTTATATTTAACTATAGCGCATCATTGGGCTTGTTATTTAGGTTATGACAGATGTACGATAATTTCCCTAAAAATACAATAATTTTGAGTCTCTGCTACGATAATCCTACATTTCCCACCTGGCAACGCTGAATAGTTGGGAGAACTGGTCAGCCGCTGTGTGAGGACGAGGTAAAAGCTTTGTTTTACTTGTCTGTTGCTCATGCTGAGCCCGTCCGTTGCAGTGAATATGTGGTATATTTGCAGAAAATAACAAATTTTAAAAAAAGCCAAGACTGCTTTAATTTGATGCAGCTCCATGTTTAGTTTATGTGGCGGAAACGGAGGTTGTCCTGCATCAAACAACAGATGAGCGAGGTTTCTTGTTCATTGTTCGTCTTGGCTTCTTCTCCTCCAGTAAATCCTGATGCAGCACCACCACAGGTGAGGAGGGGAATAATGCTTTTTTTTATTTGTTTGTCCAAGCGCAGCACGAAAGCAAACTCGGACCGGCTGAATCGTACTGAGTCTACCGGACTCTTGGGTGTGAATGAACCCTGACTCTCTCTGCTTGGAGTACCAGGTTTAACACAAAGCAGAGAAACACTCATCGCCATGGGTTACGGTGCCACATCAGAGCCGTAAAGTGGAGGCTGCTCAGTCCAAGGGCTTCACAAGTCAGATTCACCTTAGACATTTAGCAGCCACCTTGCCATAGATTATGTCATGTTTTAAAGTACTCCAGACAACCAATCCAATGTCAGGTGCAGTTAATCAAATAAGAAATGTTTTACTGTCGAACAAAGACTTGGCTTCTGTTGTAGGCCTTTAGTTGTTGCGTTGTAATCTTCTTCTGGTAGGTAATTGTTGAAAAAATAAGATATAAGGACAGAAGAATGGTGAACAGTAAGCTTTTCTCTGCTATTTTTTGTTTATAAGTTAAAGTAGCCATATAACACTTTTACGTGTTTTCTGACTGATCCACAGTATTATATACTATAATTATATAATTGTATATGTATATGTATTCTTTGTCATCTTACACATGACTGGAGGATCAAAAGAAATAGAAAAAATGGGGGGAAACATATATTGCGGTATTCTTATGCACAAAATACTTTGTTTTCAGGGTGACAATATTCCCTTTTGGGGAGTTTTTTTCTAATATTGGCTCTCTATGACATCATCAAGGGCAACACTTAGTTTCTCCAGGCAGTGCAGAAAAGGAAAAGCTGTGACAGGGTACAGTGAACTTTGCTACTGAATCTCACACTTTAAAGGTCTCATTCCATCGTATTTTCATTAATTTTGCAGTGGTATCTAGTCTGAAATAATGCCTCAATGAAAAATATGCTACGGTTGTCTTGTTTAAGCTGTTTTAGTTGGGTGAAGACGAGGGCGGGGATAGTACGAGAGTACGATAGTACTTATTGATGTTAATGATATGCAAATGTATCTCCTCCAGACAAATCCCCCTGATGGAGGATTCAACAGAAACAAGGTTATTTGTAACAACTGACAAGTTGAACTCCCCGTTAAAAGTTTCTGCTGTTACCTCAGAAATTACTTGTTTTAATGTTTTGATTGTGGCCTCTAGATTGTTAGGATTTTGTTGGTAGACTTTTTTTATTATTCATAAAAAAAAACAGCGGCAATATGCTTTATTTTATTTGACATTTTTTAAAGATGAGATTTACACTAAATATCTGTTACTGACAAGTGCTGATGTTAAAAGTGTTTGAACAACAAATGTAATGGCACTTTAGTTCATATGGCAGCAGAACATTTAAATAAAAGTGCATTTTACACTACTTTTGAATTCATTATTTGATTCAGCGTATACAATGCGATTGATCGTGATTAATCAGGGAAATCATGTGATTGATCGCGATTCAAAATTTTAATCATTGCCCAGCCCTAATATACAGTGTATATATAAATATATATATATATATATATATATATATATATATATATATATGTATATTTATGTATAATGTGCTGTTTTACAAAAGACTAATCCTCATAGAGGTATAAATTTGATAAGTAGAGATATTTAGTCTTTCTTTGGTACAGCTTCTGTCATTGTTTGACTGTTTAAAATTTTGGTTTAAATTACTCAACGATGCCAAGTGTCCTCTGTTATTTCAGACCTGGGTGGTTAATCTTTGAAGTCAGGACAGCAACGCTAATAGCTGCACAAACTGTATTCAAATCACAGCTATTAAAGTGCACGGTGTGGGTTACCTTATCTACATACATATAGTGCAAAATACTTGAAATCCATGTGAACGTTCCCCTCAAATCTATTTCAAGTAGTGAAGAATAAATCCTCTGCTTCAGTCCTCTGTGACTTCTCAGAGTTTACTTGTCATTCTTTTAACCTGAAACAGTTGTGCCAGTGGTATTTACATATTAAACATCTGAATGATGGAAAAAGGCATGATGAAATGTGGACAAGAACTGCTGTGACAGTTATTAACCTTAAAACATATAAAACTGACAATCAAACTAATTTGAATGTGGTGATGAAAGGTCATTTTGAAATCAGATATAGTAGGCATAAATCAGAAAAAAAAAAAAAAAACGGTGGGAAAACCTGAAATATGAACACAGAATTTCAGTTGTGTTCTCAGAGAGAATGGGAGTCTATTTAACATCAGAGGCTCCCATCTCATGGCCTTAAGCAGGTGTTGGCTGACAGCTCTGAATAAAACAGGTTGTAGAACCATCAGATCTTATTGTGGTCATACAATGCACTGTTTTGTGAGCAAGTTATTGAATATCACAACTTTTTATTGCTATTCTATTCATGTGGATTCACAAGGCCGGCAGATCTGATGTGCTCATATGGCACTGAGGGTTTAACACAGATGCAGAATTTATCGCCTCAGTCCACTGTTTGTCCTGTACAGCCAAGAAACTGGGGAGCACAGCGAATCAAGTGATGTGCTTTTACAGTTGTGAAGGATGTAGAAGCATAAAAATCCAATTATCTGAAGATTCCTGAAGTCTTTGTTCTTGGGCTCAAAGTCAAAGGTTGGTAGTCTGATGCTGAGCAGTACAATACAAAACAGTCCATGTGTCCCTGGTGTCTTAGTGTTTGAATAACAGCTACTTGCCTAATGTACCGTATGTCAGATAGAGTGGGAGGCAGGGATAACTAGCAAAAGTCCTTTATTAATTACAAAACTAAAGCAAAGTCTCCTATGACCAGAGAAAATCAGGGTGGAAAAATAGGGTATAAGCAGGGTAAGAACAGGACGTAAACAGCATATGAACAGGGTATGAACAGTGAACATAACATGATTAGGGCATGAACAGGGTATGAACAGTGAACAGGATATGAACAGGGCATGAACAGTGTATGAACAAGATATGAACAAGATATGAACAGCGTATGCACAGAACATGAACAGGGCATGAACAGAACATGAACAGGGTATGAACAGTAGGGATGGGAATTGATAAGATTTTTCCGATTCTGATTCCATTATCGATTCTTTATCGATTCTCTTATCGATTCTAATTTGGGTAAAAAGGAGAACAGTTTTATTAGCATCAATTTTTTTTTCACTTAGAAGTCACGACCTTACAAACTCAACAGCGAGGTCAAAAGAGGCCCAAAGCCTGGATAACGTGTTAACTGTTGTAATATGTAACTGTGCAAATACACAAGAATGTGTAACATTTTACTAACAGATTTTTCCTAATAGAAATGAAAAAATCTCCCTTTTAAAAGGATATATAAGCTCACTAAGCACTCAAAAATAATAATAAAAAAAGATAAATACTATCAAATACAACGGAACAGTGCATAGTACAAATCTGCAAATACTATGAAGAATTAACAATTCTTTTGCAGAAAAATAATCATGTCTTCCAGCCTCTGAACCAGCCAGACTCTCTCTCTCGTCACGGTCATCTTCTAAATGTAATGCAGAAGGCATTCGTTTAACAGCATAGCGTTAATGTTATAGCGTGTTTTACAAAGAAGCACATAGGCAACGGGATAGCTACTAACCAGTTACCAGAGGTGATCTTAACTTGGCTACTGCTGCTGGGTTGAGATCCATCAGTCTGAAGCGTCAAAAACACGACACTCATTATCACATGTTGTGTGTTCAAATGTTTCTGCATGTTAGCCGTGTTCCCTCCCGACGCTGTTATCTCCACTTTACAATGACTGCTAGTTGCCTTGTTGCCATCTTTCTTTGGTGAAGTGAAGCCAAACTTTGGAGCGTTTGAACCTGGTGGGCGCCATTGTTGTTTACAACTGCAATGCTAACGTGCTAAACCGACGTATCTTAATCACGTAAGTGCTTTCTGGAATTGACTGTGTGTAACTTGCGTAAATTACGTGAAATTCATGCTGGTTGGAATCGATAAGAGAATCGCTGGATAAACTGCCAAACAATTCCATGGAATTGAAACACACGGAACCGGTTCTCTACAGGAACCGGTGCTCGATTCCCAACCCTAATGAACAGCGTATGCACAGAACATGAACAGTGTATGAACAGGACATGAATAGGGTGTTAACGGGAAATGAACGGATGCAAAGACATACATTGAAAAGTCGCTGCATTAGGCTGGGAAAGTGCTAGGGCCAGTAGTCATAGTTACAGTTACTGGAAGGGCTAAAGCCAAGACTTGAGCAGGCTGGTCTAAAACATAGCCTCATTTTAGCGATGCTGCTGTCAGCCTACGCTCTAGGGAAACACCAACCTAATCTGTTTTTGTTAGTTTTTTGTATGGCACAAAAAGGGTAGCTTTATGCCCACAGTAAATGTTTCGTGGTTGTGTTCAATCAAAAACAAAAAGGAAAGAAATAAACCATCAGTGTGTTTTAGGCAGATTGTGTTAGTCTGATAATGTGATGAGAATCAGATCACATTTTTGGAACATTAATGCTGAAAAACACGTGATTCCAAGGGGTTCACATACTACTCCTTACTTGAGTGAAAGCTGAAAGGACAGCCAGGCTGGCAGGCAGAAAAAAAGGCTTTCATCAGACAGGTCACAATACATTTCAGAGGCATCCTGAAATCAGCTCAGTGCTCTGTGTATCTGGATGATTTTTGCTGGAAGCCATGTCAAGCTGTGCAGAGCAGATGAGCTGCAGGACGTCAGACAGAAAAGCAGAGAGACCTTGAGAATCCAAACAGTTTCCTCCAGAAACACCTTTTGCTGGCTTTTGATCACATATCACATACAACTATCAGTATAACCAGTAGTCAATCAACCAAGTTAGAAATAAGCCAGTCAGATAGGAAAAATAAAAAAAAAGAGCAACTGAACAATACAACACTAAAGACAAGGCATGGAAACTATGTGCTTGGGATTTTGGAGAAGATGTTTAGCACTTTGCATTAACAAATAACAGTAGGCACAATGCTCCGTTTCTGAAACAGTGACAGGAAGTCATGTGAAGGACATAACGTGACCACATCACAGCTGCGTCTGGTGAAATCCTTGGTTCAGGTGTGCTGGTGGAGAGAAAAGTGGAAGTGCCATACCAGGTGGCGTGCAAAGAGAAGATAAGCAGGGAATGAAAACAAAAGATTCAGTTCAATTTAGTTCCATTCAATATTACTTTAATATTCCCCAAAAGGAAATTATATAAGTTAGTTTGGCTACATCTTTTAAGGTCGGTGAGCGACAACTCTGGAAATGGCAGAAACACTCCATGTGACTCAAAAGGTTTATAAGAAATGAGTGTAATTTAACCCTTGATGAGTATGGATATGTGGAACCCTGGACGGTCCTTCAGGGACAGAACCCTTGTATGAAAGGACACAAGGAGCAGCCGTGATGTCGTGGGTAAAGTGGTCTTTTGATTGGTGTTCAGCATAGTGAAAGTTATTCTCCGTGTTCTTTTATCTGGTGCCATTGACGAGACTAGAAACAAAGGTCAATTAAAGGGTTTAATACAATCATGAAATACAAAGATTCAATATGCCATGCAGAATATTTCAATCGGCCGATGGTACACTTGTCCACACCACCACCAAGGTGCTGCCATGGACAAATGCACACTGGATGTCAAGAAGTGTCTGTTATAGTCACAGAAAAGGCGGGTCCTTGTTCTTCTGAGTTTTATGGCTCTTTGTCTTCAAGTCCAGATGGTAAATAGCTCTTCAGTCCACAGTCCAGGAATGGGATGTCCCTAAATGTGTTTATCTATGCTGTCACAGACTGTTGGGGGTTAAGAAGCCAGGATGTTCCAGTCGTTTAAGTCATAAAACCTAAAGCTGAGGAACTCACGGTCATAAAAGAAGACTGCATTCTTACATGCAATAAAGTTTAGTTTTAACAGTTAAACAGTTTTCTCAGTTCATTTTAATCCTAACAATAGTCAGTGGCTAGTTTTCATCACCTTTCCCTGATAGCAAAAAGAGCCGAGGATCCGCTGCGGAGGTACCGCAGGATCCGAAATGGACCCGTGAAACGGACCCGTATGGGGGTCCATTTACACTCAGTGATGGATCCCTTTTGGAGGCAGATTGCAGACCCGTGCTGGCTCCGTGCTGCGTCCGGTCCGCATCCTCGACTAAAACCTTACCTCCGTGGCAGCTCCTGAGCGGACCCGCACATCTGTCACGGATCCGCAACGGACACAGAAAAACCTCTGGCCCGGGTCTGTTTTGGACCCATTCATCTCATTTTAAAAATCCCAATAAGATAGCAAACTAAACTAAATGTATGCCTAGCCTTGACTTCCACACCAATATAGCCACAGCTCAAATCTGCATTGCCTTGTTGTTTTTTAACCAAACACTATTGTCAATATAGACCTAACAAAAATCAGTTGCCCTCAAAGCAGTTCACATCAGCCTCTGATTCACCCATTCACACACCAGTGGGCGGCTGCTACCATGCTGCCAGACAAGTTGGGGGCAAGTTAGGTCTCAGTGTCTTGCCCAAGGACACTTTAGCATGTGGAACAGTTGGAGCCGGGATCAAACCACCAACCTTACAGTGATTGGACGATCCTGCTCTACCAAGTACCTAAAGGCTATTCTGTTTTTGTTAAGTAGCCTATGTTGGCTATGCTACTCTACATTCATTTTGTGAGCATCAATACCTGTTATTTTTGAACAAACTGATTAATCCTTTTGTCCAGTCAGTTTGTTGGTTCCGCAGCGGAGTTGCGGGTTCTGAGCAGACCCGCCGTGGAAGTAAGGTTTTAATTGCGCATGGGGACCGGATGCAGCGCGGAGCCAGCAGGTCCGCGATTCGGCTCCAAAGCGGACCCGTCACTGAGTGCAAGTGGACCCCGATACAAGTCCGTGTCGCGGATTCGTTCCGGATGTCTTTGCTGTGTGGGTAGCTGCTTAGAATATACCATAACTTCGAATAATAACTGAACTGAGCGTACTCATTAATATTTTAAAAACAGTATGTTTTGTTGCGCTGTTAACTGTACTGACATACTGCAGCGACTGGCTGTGGGTTGGCCTGAAAGTTAGCTAAGCAGCAGTTTGTAATAACCGATGGTCAGATCAGGTGAAATGACATTTATAATGGGACGTCCATGGACAGCTCCACGTACCTCCATTGTGGCTCAGCCTTGTGGTTGGCTGATCGGCCCGTGGGCCTCAGCAGAGCTCTGCTGGTCCTCGTTTCAGCTCTGACAGCACTCTTCTCCAATGTCAGTTTGGTAGCGGCTGTTGAACTGAGGATGTTTGGACAGATTTGATTAAAATAAATGTTAGTTAGCATAGCTGCTGCGCAGTACCAGAAAAAAGAGGCTTCTGAAGCACTCTTCAGAAAACCTATGGATGACATCACAGGAGGTTTGTCCAGTTCCTCCTAAACAGTCTATGGTTGAAGCAAACACCGAGCCATTTGCTAGTTTAAATTACACCTTTTGAGCTGCAGGTTACCTATTTTTAATTAGCACACTATTTTGATAACACTTGTCAATTGCTTGTTTCTTTTGTTCTGACCCGCCGTGCAGGGTCAGAACAAAAAAACAAAACAAAACAGAGTTTTGGAGGGGCTAGCCCAGCATTTCTTGCATTATGGGGTATTGGTAAAGTCAATGACTGCACCACTTCGGAAAACCAGGTTGTGGGTCTTTCTTTTCTTCAAAAACCTTTGTTTTGTAAGTTTTGCTTTCTTTTTTTTTTTTTGGGGGGGGGGGGGGGGGGGGGGGGGGGGGGGGGGGGGGGGGGGGGGGGGGGGGGGGGGGGGGGGGGGGGGGGGGGGGGGGGGGTGGGGCGGGGTACTGTGTTTGGATTATGGTCTACTTCAAGCCTTTTAGTAAAGTATATGAGCTCTTAAATTAGTTTGAGAGTGTACAATTGAATTATGGTTTAGGTTAAGTCAAATTAAGTTTGCAATACCTTCTTGTATATAATCAGTTTGGTTTTTGGGATCCAGGGGATGTAAGATTTAAAATAATTCTTTCAGAAGATGTGACCTAAACTCTGCTTTCCTTAACACTGGCGTTACATTACATCACAGTCACAATGTTCTCATAGTGCTGGTCCCACGCTGAGATAAACAGGGAGCCTTGTTTCAGCTTCTGACATTAAACCTGTGCCAAATCAATACGCAAAACTCAATGATCTACTGAAATGACGTGTAAAAATTAGGGCTGGGCAAGTTAACGCGTTATTATCACATTAACGCTTTAATTTATTAACACTGAAATTTTATTTTATTTATTTTATTTACTTTTGTTTTTAAAAGTCTGTTACTGGCTGCTGCAGAACCGGAAGACAGTAAACTTAAAGAAAAGCTAAAACAGACATGGAGAACGGTAAAAATCTGTGAACTTTCCAGTTCAGGTAGCAACTCAGGTAGAAATATTAACAATTCTGTCTGAAAAAAAAAATTCTGGACTGCAACAAAACTTTGGCGTCATTCCTCCATGTTCCATCAGATCTGCTCCATGTGTTCACTGTCCTGCTGTTCTCTAGCTGGTTACTGCAGTGCGGCTCCATCTAGTGGCACAGATGTGTAATGACAACAGAAAGTCCAGTCCTCCATTATAAAACTAATTCAGTTCTGTGGCCCGTTTTTTAATTTCGTATTTTTGATCCAAGTCTAAAATTGAAACATAAAAAAAAACAGAGGAAACAGAGAAGGGAACACCAACTCTACTTCCCTGAAAAGTGAATAGTTATAACTGCAAAAGGATAAAAATAGATGTTTGAGGTGGAGCTTGGTCTGGCTATTAATGGATGAAAACCAGATGAATCAGAGACTTGGTCACTAGCAGTCCATAAAGAAAATGTTTTGAGCAACTATAAGGTGCGTTTTCCATAATTGCATAAAGAAAGGGGGCTATAATCATCCAGGGGGATGACGAGACGGCAGAAAAAATTATGCACAAGCAGATTTTCAGTGCCACTGTCAGAAAGTAATTTGAGTACCACGACATGGAGAAATGATCAACTATGGTTCAAACAGTAGCTTCACCCTGTGAAGAATGCAACCCTGCAACGAAATCAGCAGTGATGTGAGAGTACAAACAGCTTAAACTTGGAAGATAACAGATCTGACACTCTGATGGGAGGATTTTTCCCTGGCACAGATTGAGCCAGTGGAGACAAAGGAGGGGTATCGGCTTCCACGGTGGGCTAAAAGAAGTGTCTCTTTAGGAGCAACAGGGTGTGGCTGATTTCTGGATGGCATGCAAAGAGAGAGGTGAAAACTCACTGGAGGACTTGATAATGGCTAGAATAAGTGACAACAGGTTGGCTGGAGGGACTCTAACCTGCGTCTGGACATGCAGCAGCCACCATGCAAGATGAAGGGACACTGGAATAAGATTTAGAGACATGCTCTTTACAGTATAAATAAAAATAAATTAAACATCAACTTAGGAGAGGGTTAAACACACATTTACAAAAGTGAACATACGGTGGCAAGAAAAACTATGTGAATCCCTTGGAACTGAATGGTTTTCTGCATTAATGTGTCATAAAATGTGATTTGATCTCCATTCTTGTCACGACACTGCTGAAAACAAACAAACACAGTGATCCCTCGCCAATTATCGCTTTAACTTTTAGTTATTCGCAGATTTTTTTCAGAAATATATAATATTAAAAAAAACATCTGGAAAAAATTGCGGAAACATCACAGGATGTTGTCCGCGTTCTCTTGCAGCGAAGAAATGCTGTGAGCCAGCCTGGCCCCTTTAAGAAGGTGGCCTTATGGGTAATGTAGTGTGTGTGTGTCATGGGCAGAGGAGGGCGATACTGGGAATTTTGGTATCGATCCAATACCAAGTAAATACAGGGCCAGTATCGCCGATACCGATACAATACAGATACCGATACCGATACTTTTTTATATTAAGCTTGATCTATCATGAAACTGCTGAACTTTTGGTGTTTTTGTGATTTTTGTCTTTGTATTATTTTGTTAAAACCTAGAATACAATTTTTGCCAACTTTATAGGTGACAGCAAAATACTTTATTATTACTATTAACATTTTTGTAAATTTTATCTTTTAATACTTGTGTGGTTTTGTTTGTAGTGTGTGAACTTTCCTGTTGTTTTAACTATAAATCTCTCTGCTGTGGGATAAATAAATCCTGGGGGGATTGAAATATTGAAATGGGGGTAAAAAGCATTTCCACCTTAAGGACCTGTTTTTGTCTAATAATAAAGACCATTTGGCAGCAAGTTTTTCCTCATATTTTTTTTATCTACTGTAGAGCAGTGATTCCCAAAGTGTGGGCCGCGGCCCCTGGTGGGCCGTCAAGGTACTGCAGGTGGGCCATGAGAGGTCATTAAAATTAACAAATGTGTTTAAAATCCTCGATCCTTTTTAAAAATGTTTTTATTTACTGTAAAATATTCATGACATTATTTAAAAAACCATTAAGCAGTAAATCAAACCAGTTAAATGTTATTCTACTGTCAATATGACAAGTGTCACCTTAATTGTTGACCCCTCACATTAATATCGGATCATGGTTCCTGGTCCTGTATGGTGATCACAGTTGTGATTAAAGGTTTTTTGGGCTGCAGAGATTTTTCACATTTCAAATTGGTCCTTGGTATTCTGTAGTTTGGGAATGGCTGCTGTAGAGAGAAGCTGAAACGGAAATGACAGTTTTACATGGGCTGTTCCTTTAATGCTAATGTGAACCCTGGTTGGTTAAAGATTCAGAATTGGACCAATAGTTTTCGACGGATTAAATGAATAAAATAATTGCGTATGTGGTGGTGTAGTATATGAGCAGTGGCAATCATTTTGACAAATAATTGCTCACAGCAACAATAAAAAAGAATTTAAAAAAATAACTAAAAATGAACTATTTAGTTTTTGAAATAGTGAACTGAACTAGTTCGTGTAGAACGTGAACTTGCGCAACACTGGAGACGACCCACAGAAAATGTGACAGGTAGACTTGTTTTTCTTCGTCTTTGTATTTTCCGTCGTCTTTGAGTCAGGTAGAACAATAGTTTACTGCAGTGTCTGTAAAAACGACTGACGCTCAACAATTACCAGCGCCAACTCACGTAAAATATACTTTATTTGCTCCGCCGCTATGTCTGAGCAACATGCAGGACGCAAAGAAAAGGAAACTCAGTACTGCACTGCGAGCTACAAACCCACACTGCCCTCTAGCGGTTGGTGGTGGAATTACAGAGTAAACGACAACGTACAAGTAGAAATGGCAGAGATAGCGTTAATTAGTTTCTTTGTCACTGTATGTTCGAAACATGCTGTTTCAGTGTTTTCAGCAACTCATTTTCCAGAATAAACTGGTAACATCACCAAAAGTAACTGGTGCGAACACTGACGACCGCCGCACTCATGCAAGGACATTCATGTCCTTTTCTTTCCAAAGGTTTAACAGTTCTTTAGATGCTGCCAGTGCCTGCTACATGTTTTCACCTCTGAAGGTGGTGTAACTGACTCTCTGACATCCAACAGCAGGATTTCTTTCATGCATACTTTATTTGCTCCGCCGCTATGTCTGAGCAACATGCAGGACGCAAAGAAAAGGAAACTCAGCACTGCACTGCGACCTACAAACCCACACTGCCCTCTAGTATGGGGTTCCATGAATGCCAAAAATATGTTCACGTGCTCACTGTTTATGTCCATTGGTTGTTTGTTAAGATGTTTCCCTGTGTTTATTTAACTTTTAACAATACTCTGGTTGTGTCAAAGCTCCTTTAACAACTACGTTGTCTATGTAGATGATCACTTGGCTTAACGTTTGGTTGTATCTGTTTATCTTTGGTTTATACTTCTGTTGTCTCCTTACACTCACTGTCTGATTGTGTCACCTGTTTTTCTCGTTATGATGCGTCGTTGGTACGTGTCGTTGCTATGCATCGTTGGTACGTGTTGTTGGTACGCGTCTTTGCTTTGCGTCGTTGCTTTGCGTCGTTGCTTTGCGTCGTTGCTTTGCGTCGTTGGTACGTGTTGTTGCTATGTGTCGTTGCTTTGCGTCGTTGGTACGTGTGGTTGCTATGCGTCGTTGCTCTGCGTCGTTGCTCTGCATCGTTGCTTTGCGTCGTTGCTTTGCGTCGTTGCTTTGCGTCGTTGCTTTGCGTCGTTGCTTTGCGTCGTTGCTTTGCGTCGTTGCTTTGCTGTGCGTCGTTAGTACGTGTCGTTGCACGACACGTAGCAACAACGACGCAGAGCAACGACGCAGAGCAACGACGCAGAGCAACGACGCAGAGCAACGACGCAAAGCAACGACGCAGAGCAACGACGCAGAGCAACGACGCAGAGCAATGATGCAGAGCAACGACGCAAAGCAACGACGCAAAGCAACGACGCAAAGCAACGACGCAGAGCAACGACGCAGAGCAACGACGCGCAACGACGCAGAGCAACGACGCAGAGCAACGACGCAAAGCAACGACGCAGAGCAACGACGCAGAGCAACGACGCAGAGCAACGACGCAGCGCAACGACGCAGCGCAACGACGCAGCGCAACGACGCAGAGCAACGACGCAAAGCAACGACGCAAAGCAACGACGCAAAGCAACGACGCAAAGCAACGACGCATAGCAACAACACGTAGCAACATCACAAAGCAACCACACGTACCAACGACGCAAAGCAACGACGCATAGCAACAACACGTACCAACGATGCAGAGCAACGACACGTACCAACGACTCATCATAACGAGAAAAACAGGTGACACAATCAGACAGTGAGTGTAAGGAGACAACAGAAGTGTAAACCAAAGTTAAACAGATACAACCAAACGTTAAGCCAAGTGATCATCTACATAGGCAAAGTAGTTGTTAAAAGACCTTTGACACAACCAGAGTATTGGTGAAAGTTAAATAAACACGGAGAAACATCTTAACAAACAACCAATGGACATAAACAGTGAGCACTTGAACATATTTTTGGCATTCATGGAACCCCATACTCTAGCGGTTGGTGGTGGAATTACAGAGTAAACGACAACGTACAAGTAGAAATGGCAGAGATAGCGTAGGGGCCATGTGCAGCCTAGATGTGTAGCTGCTATGCAGAAACACAAACCAGACTTTTCAAGCTGTGTCAGCGTGAAGAGAGAGAAGAGAGTTAACAGGGAAAGACACCACGTTACGAGTTTGCTGGTCCTAAAGGTTCGTCAGTTTACTGTCATACTTTAAGATGACTATGGGTTAGGGTTAGGGTTAGGGGGTTAGGGTTAGGGTTAGAGGGGTTAGGGTTAGGGTTAGGGGGCTAGGGTTAGGGTTAGAGGGGTTAGGGTTAGGGGGCTAGGGTTAGGTTAGGGTAGGGCTAGGGTTAGGGTTAGGGCTAGGGTCAGGGTTAGGGTTAGGAGGTTAGGGTTAGGAGGTTAGGGTTAGGGTAGGGTTAGGGTAGGGCTAGGGTTAGGGTTAGGAGGTTAGGGTTAGGGGGTTAGGGTTAGGTTAGGGTAGGGTTAGGGTAGGGCTAGGGTTAGGGTTAGGAGGTTATGGTTAGGAGGTTAGGGTTTGGGGGTTAGGGTTAGGGGGTTAGGGTTAGGGTTAGGCTTTCCATAACAAGTAACCAATTAAAAATGTTTGTTGTCTATTAATCAAAGCAGCTCTAAATCACATCAAACTCGTTTAACATATATGAAGTCCAGAACTGACTTCTCACAGCGTCTGTTAAAGTAATTAATCTACTCTAATTAGCTTCTAGTCAAAAAAAGACATAGTAAAATCTAATACTTGTTTTCAATGAAGGACATTGTGTTTGTCTATATATATTTTTTTTTGACTTATATGAAAATTTAGATTGCATTTAATGGCAAGTTAATGCAGGACTTGTTAATTAGTTTCTTTGTCACTGTATGTTCTAAACATGTTGTTTTAGTGTTTTCAGCAACGCATTTTCCAGAATAAACTGGTGACATCACCAAGAGTAGCTGGTGCGAACACTGACGACCGCCGCGCTCATGCAAGGACATTCATGTCCTTTTCTTTCCAAAGGTTTAACAGTTCTTTAGATGCTGCCGGTGCCTGCTACACGTTTTCACCTCTGAAGGTGGTGAAACTGACTCTCTGACATCCAACAGCAGGATTTCTTTCATGCAGTTGGCTCCCCAGTGGCTGAACGAAGGCCGGGTGTTCAGGTAAATAAAATCCAAATGAAATAAAACCAACAGGAAAAGAAAAGTAGGGGTGCAAGGGGAGAGGTGTGGCTGCGAAGGCCCCCACCATGTGACCTTACGACTTTACTGTGCACTGAGCATTTTAATATTTTGACAATATAAATGTATGAAAAAAAAAAAAAACACTGAAACTGCCTTTTTTTTTCTCTTTTTTTTGTACAACACAGGACTGAAGAAAAAAAAGTAGGACATTCTGAATATGTTTACATATACGCGTTATTGTCTCAATAGCTGGTGTTGAATTTCTTTTTAAATTCAGAAACACAATGACGTTTTCTTCTCCTTTCACATGGTAATGATCGGTGCAACCTCCCAGCTGAGGCATGGCTCCAGTCCCTCCAGTCCCTTTTTAAAATTCTTATCAATAACCAGACAGTGTTGAAAGGGAAAGACATTGTTTTTCATTGTCCACTGACATTTGCATCCCATAAAAAGGTGGGTATGTTCAGGCAGAAACTGAGAAGTGGGTGTTATTTAAGATGTCATCACGGCATTCACTGTTTACTGTTAAAATGTCTAAAAAGGTCTGCAATCTGTTAGCTTTTACCCAGCCTCTGCACAATTAATGCAATGTTCTGGATCTGCACAGAGAGGAGAGCTGTCATCTCTTGCATAGATGTCGGAGCCCTGTTTGGCTGCTGAATGGGAGATAGGCCCTCAATGATTGCACTGAAAGCTGAGCTCAGCCTCCCTCTTGAAAAGACAAATGCGGAGTAAGAGAGAGGATTTGCCCCGGCAGAACAAAGGAAAACCACCAAATCACTTCTTTTTTTCAGGGACTTCTTTTGATGAGAACACCCAAGCCAGATTCTTAAAATAGAAAGTTAACAGCTCGTGTCATTCAGCCGCTGACAAGCAGATGATAGCAGGCCTCGCTATAATCTCTCTGTGTTGTATCTGAATCCCTAAACAGGCTCCCAAACAGGGACAGCGTTTATGGAAGAAGGGGGTCCTAGAAGCTACTAAGTGGTTCCTATCTGCTTTGGAGAGCAGGCTCTCAGTGCACTCTGACACATGCTGATACATGCACTTCAGTGACAAAGCCCAGAAATGTGGCTTCAGTCGTTGAAATGGATATGGCGTACGTCAGAAAGCCTGCGATCCCAATCAACTTTTCATATGTCGCTGCCAGTTTAACCTGTGCTAATGCAGATCTGCTTAGGTGTTAGATAGAGTTCATTTATATATAAAACAACAAAAATATCACCACAGGAACCATGCCACTTTGTTCCCCCGCTACTTGTCATCTTTTGTAAGGGATTCGGTAACTACGTGTAATCTCAAAGCCATGTGCTGGGATCAGCCGTGATCTCACGTCTGGTTGGAATAGCACTGCTGAGGCCTTTGTCTTGGTCTGCCCAGTTCATCCCATGCTGGGATACTCCCAATAAAACTTTAAACATGTACTCGGGCTGCCGGGTAGGTCAGCGGTTAGAGCGGGCGGTCCTCCTGCAGCCGGTTGCAGGTTCAACTCCCAGACCATGAGCCTTTGCTGCATGGCTTCTCTGTTCTGTCTATCAACACTGTGAGTAATGACCACCAAAGGCACAACAATCAAATAAAAAAAGTATACTTGACCAAAAGCTCAGAAAAAAAAAGGTATGTATTAGGGCTGGGCAAGTTTATGATGGTGTTAACTCATTCATTTATTTATCCCGCGTTAACGCATGTTGCTCACATGCTTTTGTTTTGAAAAGTCTGTTACTGGCTGCTGTAGAACCAGAAAACAGTAAACATAAGGAAAAGCTAAAACAGACATGGAGAACGGTAAAAATCTGTGAACTTAACAGTTCAGGTAGCAACTCAGGTAGCAATATTAACAATTCTGTCTAAAAAAAATATTGTACATTGCAACAAAACTTTGTGGTCATTCCTCCATGTTCCATCAGATCTGCTCCATGTGTTCACTGTCCTGCTGTTCTCTAGCTGGTTACTGCAGTGCAGCTCCATCTAGTGGCACAGATGTGTAACGACAACAGAAGTCCAGTCATCGATTATAAACCGAATTCAGTTCTGTGGTCAGTTTTTTTATTTAGTTATTTTTGATCTAAGTCTAAAATTGAAATATAAAAAAACAGGCATTTTTTTTTTCCTTTTTTGTGTTAGATTAAAAAAAGAAAAACGTAATAAAATGTCACTTTTTGATTTTTTTATTACATTTTTCATTGACAATTGAAAATAGAAGGAATAGATGATACATGGATTGGTAAAGTTACTGAACTTTAACATGGACATTTTCATTTTAAAGTTCTCCAGACGGAGGATTCAACAGAAACAAGGTTATTTGTAACAACTGACAAGTTGAACTCCCCGTTAAAAGTTTCTGCTGTTACCTCAGAAATTACCTGTTTTAATGTTCTGATTGTGCTGAGACACAATCATTTTGTTGGATTTTGTTTGTAAACTTTTTTTTTTTTTTTTATAAAAACAGGATGACATTAATGCCCTGGCAGTGGTATTAAGCTTTATTTTATTTTACATTTTCTAAGATGAGATTTACACTAAATATGTGTTACTGACAAGTGCTGATGTTAAAAGTGTTTGAACAACAAATGTTATGGCTCTTTAGTTAATATGGCAGCAGAACATTTAAATAAAAGTGGATTTTACACTACTTTTGAATTCATTATTTGATTTCGCAATACAATGTGATTAATCGTGATTAATCAGGGAAATCATGCGATTAATTAAAAATTTTAATCATTGTCCAGCCCTAGTATGTATACAAACCTGTAACAAGTTTAAGGTACAAAAAAATATTCAGCACCACATTCTAGAAAAGTGATGCCTGATACAATAACTCTGGTCAGGATGTTTTCTTAGTAACGTCATCGGAAAATAGATTTTTAATCCATTGAAGCTCAGACTTTTAAAGCGTTTTTTCTGTGCTCTTTTAGATGTCGTGCTGCTTAAAGGACTTCTGCTGGGGAAATTTTCAGTCAGTTATGATGAGTAACCATGACATCAGTAGGGGCGGGGGGGGGAGCAGGCATCTAGGATGTGAAAAATAAAGAGCAAGAATCAGGAAGTTTGAACAACTTCTTCTCTGAAATGTTGGAGGGAATGTGAGGTCACTACTGCATAAAGTAAATGAGCTTAGATTAGTCAGCGCTGTTGGAAATGCAGTATTATGTGCCTGCAGGAGCATATTCAGATCTACAGCACCTCTCTATTCACATTTAAACTAAATGTGCAGATGAAGCAGTGAGAGTGAGGCAGGAGGGACTGAAGTGTCTGTTTAAAACAGATGGTGTCCTACTGGACATGTTACTGTGAAGGAGCATCTCTGCATCCTGATACTGACCAAGGTTATTATTGTTAACGAAACGAACGAAATAACAAAAACTAGAATTGAAAAAAACATTTTCGTTAACTGAAATAAAATAAAAACGAGTTTTTAAAAAAACGATAACTAACTGAAACTGTATTATGTGTTTATAAAACAAACGAAAATGAACTATAATCATGTCAAGAACGTTTTCGTATTTGTAATTTTTTTTCTTATAAATGTTTGAAATCTATTAACTTCGCTCCGCCGTACAACAACAACCGCAAAAAAAAAAGTGATCAGCAGTGATGGCTGTGGCAAAAGTTGGGAGAAAGCGTCTCGGTCCTATTTGGGATTTCTTTGACTATGACTGTGTTAACGATAAAAATAAGTGTCTTGTTGTAGAAGCAGGTGATACAATGTGTGGAAAACTTCTGAAGGAGAAAAAACCCATGAATCTGAAAGCTCACAACAGAAGGCTAACCAAGACTAGCTGGATAAGCTAGCCTAAGCTAGCCCCCTGGAAAGAAGGCTAACCAAGACTAGCTGGATAAGCTAGTCTAAGCTAGCTCCCTGGAAAGAAGGCTAACCAAGACTAGCTGGATAAGCTAGCCTAAGCTAGCTCCCTGGAAAGAGAAGCTACAGCTGCAGGCCAGTCAGCGTTGGGAAGAAACGGGAGAAAACAGCAACTATAATGGACTGTTTCTGGAGACCAGATAGCTGCTGATCAGTAAATACGCAGGAACACCACAAGCAGGAAGATGCATTGATAAATATGTTTATTGAGACCTGAATGTAAACACGACTATGTGATTCGATAGCCTTCAAAAAGTTCAGTGCTTCAAAAAAAACAAAATTACAACCCTAATTTACAAAATAAAACTAAAACTAACACTGAAACTAATAAAAACTAAACTAAAACTAAGTATTTCAAAACAAAAATGAATAAAAACTAGCAAAACTGCTCTAAAAATGAATTAAAACTAGCTGAATTTGAAAAACTAAACTAAAAACTAAATAAAAACTAAAACTAATGGAAAATCCAAAACTATTATAACCCTGATACTGACCTGTTAGCTGAGAGTTTCTGTCCCTGTTGGCCCCTGAGAGAGTTCACCTGTGTTACCTGATGATCCACAACCCTCCATGATGATCTCTGGAGTCTCAGCCACACCTTCTGTTGCTCTTCCAACTTTTCAACAGCTTATTGACTTACATCTGTTTCTATATTTATTTTAGGACTGGGCAACTATTAAAATTTTTAATCACGATTAATTGCATTATTTCCCTGATTAATCACAATTAATCGCATTGTATACGCAAAATCAAATAATGAATTCAAAAGTAGTGTAAAATGCACTTTTATTTAAATGTTCTGCTGCCATATGAACTAAAGTGTCATAACATTTGTTGTTCAAACACTTTTAACATCAGCACTTGTCAGTAACACATATTTAGTGTAAATCTCATCTTAAAAAATGTCAAATAAAATAAAGCTCATTGCCACTGCCAGGGTATTAATGTCATCCTGTTTTTATAAAAAATTAAAAAAAAGTCTACAAACAAAATCCAACAAAATGATTGTGTCTCAGCACACAGATTTTTACCGTTCTCCATGTCTGTTTTAGCTTTTCCATGTTTACCTGCAATTATCTTCCGGTTCTGCAGCAGCCAGTAACAGACTTTTCAAAACAAAAGCATGTGAGCAACATGCGTTAACATGGGATAAAATACACGCGCATTAATTAATTGATGCATTATTGAGTTTTGCGTATTGATTTGGCACAGAGAACTTTAAAATGTAAATGTCCATGTTAAAGTTCAGTAACTTTATCAATCCGTGTATCATTTATTCATTCCATTTTCAATTGTCAATGAAAAATGTAAAAAAAAAAAAAGAAACAAAAAGTGACATTTTATTACGTTTTTCGTTTTTTAATCTAACACAAAAAAAAACCGTTCTCCATGTCTGTTTTAGCTTTTCTGCATGTTTACCTGCGAACTGTCTTCTCTTCCGGTTCAGCAGCAGCCAGTAACAGACTTTTCAAAACAAAAGCATATGAGCAACATGCGTTAACGCACGATAAAATAAATGTCTGTGTTAATAAATTAATGCGTTAACACCATAATAACGCGTTAACTTGCCCAGCCCTAGTTTTTATATTTATTTACTTTCAATTTATACTACAACAGCAAAGTTTTCTTTTGGGGACTAAGTATTATATAACTTATTTCAGTTCAGAACCACCATAACAAGTTTCTGTAACTATTAAAGGCTCACAGTCACTAAAGTCTTCTCCAGCAGCGTACTTGTACAACACCTATCTAGTCCAGGAACCACTTAAGGTGCCTTTACAACACAAAGTAGCTTTCTCCCTGGACTGTGGGAGGAAGCCAGAGTACCTGACCCTAAACCTACGCAGACACAGCTAGAACATGTAAACGCCACACAGAAGGACCAGACATAGATGAACCTTGTGAAGTGTCAGAGCTTACCACTGAACAACTGTGCTGTCCGTCATGAAGAATACAGGAGACCCGAACGGCAGCTGCAGCAGGAACAAGCGACACCATGGTTGGACTCGCAGAAGGAGAAGATAGACAATGTTAATGCTGTTAAATAGGGCTAGTTAACGCATTATTATCGCATTAACTCATGAATTTATTAAGGCTGACATTTATTTTATTGTGCATTAATGCATGTTGCTCACATGCTTTGTTGCTTTGCTTGTTTTGAAAAGTCTGTTGCTGGCCACTGCGGAACCGGAAGAGAATTGGGGGAAAAGCTAAAAGCTAAAACAGACATGGTGAACTTTAACATGGACATTTTTTTTAAAGTTCTCACAGACGATGGATTCGACAGAAACAAGGTTATTTGTAACCACTGACAAGTTGAACTTCCTGTTAAAAGTTTCTGCTGTTACCTCAGAAATTACCTGTTTTAATGTTCTGATTGTGGGTCCGGATTTTGTTGGCATTTCTATTTTCATAAAAAAAAAACAGGATGACTTTAATGCCCTGGCTGTGGCAATAAGCTTTATTTAAGATGAGATTTACCTTTAAAATGTTACTGACAAGTGCTGATGTTAAAAGTGTTTGAACAACATGACACTTTAGTTCATATGGCAGCAGAACATTTAAATAAAAGTGACATTTACACTACTTTAGAATTCATTATTTGATCATGGGTATACACTGCGATTAATCGTGATTAATCAGGGAAATCATGCAATTAATCACGATTTAAAATTTTAATCGTTGCCCAGCCCTATTTATTAAATGATCCAGGAGTCCTGAACCTGTGGTCAGAGAGGCAGGGTGAAGATGCTCGGTGCATCATGGGAGTCCTCCCAGCAGCCTGAACCTGCAGCAGCACAACTGAGAGCTGACTTAAGGAAAGACTTTACTTAAAAGGAAGGTCTTCAGCCTAACCTTAAATGTAGAGAGGGAGTCTGCCTCCTGGACCGAGACCAGAAGTTGAGCCGAACAGCTGAAGGCCCTGCCACCCTTTCTAGAGCTACAGACTCTAGAACAGCAAGCATTTAGGGAGCAGAGCGCTCTACGAGGACAGTCTGGAACTATGAGGGTTTTCAGATACGGTGAAGCCTCATCATTCAAGGCTTTGTGTAAAAGAAGTGATATTTGGACTTTAGGTATTGATTTAACAGGGAGCCAGCGTAGTGAAGCTAGAATCTGTTCCCAGTTCTAGTCTCCATCATTAGCTGTTTTGTGAATGGTGGTGAAGAGCACCAACCACCACATGACTCCACAATCACCGAGACACGCCGCTGGCAGAAACAGCGTCGAATCACGAGTAACTCCCAGTATGTCACCGTCCAGCAGGCTGTGGTGGACTAAGTTTCTGATCCATATGATACCATCCATCCATCCATCCATTAACTCCCGCTTGATCTGAAGTCGGGTCGCGGGGGCAGCAGCTTTAGCTGAGAGGCCCAGACCTCCCTCCCCTCGGCCGCCTCCACCAGCTCCTCTGGGAGAATCCCGAGGCGCTCCCAGGCCAGCTGAGAGACATAATCTCTCCAGCGGCTCCTGGGTCTTCCCCGTGGTCTTCTCCCAGTTGGACATGCCCGAAACACCTCTCCAAGGAGGCATCCGCGGGGCATCCTAACCAGATGAACCACCTCAACTGGCTCCTCTCGATGTGAAGGAGCAGCGGCTCTACTCTGAGTCTCTCCCGAATGACCGAACTTCTCAATCTATCTCTAAGGGAGAGTCCAGCCACCCTGCAGAGAAAACTCATTTCCGCCGCTTGTATCCGCGATCTCATTCTTTCGGTCACTACCCACAGTTCATGACCATAGGTGAGGGTTGGAACAAAGATCGACCTTAATTAGCATCAGGAACAATAAAAAAAAAGCAAAAAACGAATTAAAGTCCAGTGAGAAACTGTAAACAGATGAACTGGAAGCTGACAAAGACAGGAAGTGAATATTCAGACAATCATAAGGGTCACGTTCAACGTCTGGACACGTCAATGGTGGAAATTCTGTCAAATGAAATGAGAAACCAGCCACAGACAGAATCACAGACCGCTGTTGAACTATTTCTTTCCTCTGATGGATTGCTGCGGATGCAGGAACTGGATTAGTGTTTTAGTGTAACTGTGTTCAGGTGGATGGATCAAAATGAGTTCAAAGGGTGGCTGTTAACCTCAGTTAAGTCTGAAATTTTAATTAGTCCAGAAACAGATGGAAGATTGTTTTAAACGTAGCCGAGTATCAGGATTAGGGATGGGAATTGATAAGATTTTTCCGATTCCGATTCCATTATCGATACTGTTTAACGATTCGATTCTTTATCGATTCTAATTTTGGTAAAAAGGAGAACAGTTTAATTAGCATACATTTTTTTTTTACTTAGAAGTCATGACCTTACAAACTCAACAGCGAGGTCAAAAGAGGCCCAAAGCCTGGATAACGTGTTAACTGTTGTAATATGTAACTGTGCAAATACACAAGAATGTGTAACATTTTACTAACAGATTTTTCCTAATAGAAATGAAAAAATCTCCCTTTTAAAAGGATTTATGAGCTCACTAAGCACTCAAAAATAATAATAAAGAAAGATAAATACTCTCAAATACAACGGAACAGTGCATAGTACAAATCTGCAAATACTATGAAGAATTAACAATTCTTTTACAGTAAAATAATCATGTCTTCCAGCCTCTGAACCAGCCAGACTCTCTCTCTCATCACGGTCATCTTCTAAATGTAATGCAGAAGGCATTCGTTTAATAGCATAGCGTTAATGTTATAGCGTGTTTTACAAAGAAGCACATAGGCAGCGGGATAGCTACTAACCAGAGTTACCAGAGGTGATCTTAGCTTGGTTACTGCTGCTGGGTTGAGATCCATCAGTCCGAAGCGTCAAAAACACGACACTCGTTATCACATGTTGTGTGTTCAAATGTTTCTGCATGTTAGCCGTGTTCCCTCCTGACGCTGTTATCTCCACTTTACAATGACTGCTAGTTGCCTTGTTGCCATCTTTCTTTGGTGAAGTGAAGCCAAACTTTGGAGCGTTTGAACCTGGTGGGCGCCATTGTTGTTTACAACTCCAATGCGCATGCTAAACCGACGTAACTTAATCACGTAAGTGCTTTCTGGAATTGACTGTGCGTAACTTGCGTAAATTACGTGAGATTCGTGCTGGTTGGAATCAATAAGAGAATCGCTAGATAAACTGCCAAACGATTCCATGGAATTGAAACACATGGAACCGGTTCTCTACAGGAACCGGTTCTCGATTCCCAACCCTAATCAGGATTTCCCTAAAGTAAGACTAGGGGTGTAATGGTACAGGTGGCTCACGGTACGGTCCGTACCCCTTTTTTTTGTCAGGGTTTCGGTACAGATTCGGTACAGTCTCAGACCACCTGCTACCCTAAACCCACGATCGCACGATACAGAGTTTGCGGAAAGCGCAACTCGCATGTTGCGCGTAAAAGAGCGCGTCCAGATGGAATAAATGTGCGTCTACCTGGTCGCATGTGGACGTGCACAAACGGCTCTACCTCTCGATTACGCATCACTGTATTACTGTCAGACGTCTTTATTCTCTTGAGGGCAGAGGATGTCTGGTCAGCACTTGTGGTGGATTGGATATGGGAATAGTCACGGCCAGACACGTCAGTCTGTACAGCTGTGGCATGATCTCATGCAGTGCTGGGTGGTATACCGGTTCATACCGAATACCGGTGTTTATTTTTCTTATGACATGAATTTTTTATATACCGTAATACCGGTGAGTATGTACTGTAGCGTACGCAACGTTGGGAACGCCGCACAGCGGAACGTAAGTGCGGCAGAACATTGTTTGACAGGGGACTGTTTTGCAGTTGCACTGGAGGCACAACACGCTACTAGTTTCTGGTTAAACGGTGATGGCTGCAAACAGAGAAAGTCCCAGAGTGGAAGCTCCAGAACGGCAACATGAGACTAAGGAACTTCTTCCTAAACCAGGAGTCATGTCTGTTGTGTGGAAGTTCTTTGGATTTAAAAAAGACGACGTCCAACAAACTACAATAATCTGCAAATGATGCCGAGCTAAAATTGTAGCCGCGGGAGGCTACACCAGCAATCTGCTGCTTTATATGCCACTACAGGATAATCCTTGTTTTTTCAAAACTTGAATATTGCAAGTTGCATACTTTGTTTACTATTTATTTGTTGAAATATCTCGAGAACGTTGTTTACATTGTGTAGTTAATGTTGATTTTTTTTTTACAAAATATGTTTTTCAAGTTGTTTGCAAAATGTGAAAAATAAAAGGGTTCTGTATTTTAACTGCAACTATCATCATTCTGATTCCTTCACTTAATTAGAATCACGAGTGCCACCTCTTTGTAAATAGTATCATTTTGTGAGGCCATGCAAACCTGTATTAATACTAGTGTAGATATGAATGTTTTTCTACAATATTCACTCCTCGTGACAGTAAAATAGCTCATTCTAAGACAATTTACTGCAGCAATTCCTCTTTAAAGGATTAGAAAATGTGGTTAACACCCAGTTGTGGCTTCAAAAAAAAAAAATACTGTGAAACCGATATAATTTTGAAAAACACCGTGATATAAATTTTTGGTCATACCACCCAGCACTAATCTCATTCAGATGTCTGCTGTGGAGGAAACCAAGGAGATCTTAGTCTCTGGTGTCAAGATGGAAAAGGCTGGATGCGGGGAATTTATTTTCCGATATGTCTGAAGCTGTTGGTGGTCGAGGAGGGACAGGAACATTAATCGTGATCCTTAAATGCGCATCCGATGATTCGTTCTGCAGTAGTTTAAAAAAGCACATCAGCTGCGGTAAGACGCACAACTGGTAACAACTGGATCTTACGCAGGTAAGATCTGGGTTTAGGGCGGTGGAAGATTGCGTTCTGTTAACTGTTTTCACTCCCTCACTGGTGTATTCAACAGCAAAACCAAAATGCTTCCACACCGATGATTTAAAAAAGTTTTTCCCAATTTCTCCGCTACCACTGGCCATGCCTGCTTGGTTTTTTCTTTTTCTGAGTCTATGAGCTGCAGCCAACCGGCCAAAGTGTGATCAGTTGGTCACTGTGAGTGAGTGGAGGTGAGTGGACGTTGACATGCAGTGGAGGCCTGTTGCCTAAAAGGCACGTACGCTCACGTGCAAGTCCAATACAAAGTTATTGGAACATAAATACATAAAAGCGTACTGTCCCGTGCAGGTCGTACCGAACAGTCCAGTATTTTAGCGAGTACCAGGACTTGACACTGACACCGGCCAACCGGCCAAATGCTGGTAAAATTTGGCTGTGGCTAGTAACAATTTCTGTCTCACAAGCAACTTTGGCTGGTAACTTATTCTTTGATATTGTTAGGATTTAGGATTAATTATGTAAATTCTAACTTGTTATAACTGAAACTTGGCACGAAGGAAGCTGTGAGTTGCTCAGCTCAGGTTTACGACTTAATTACTGCAACATCCGCTCGACCCCCATCACCAGTTTGAAACTGCCGGGACAACAGTTGTTGATTTACCAGGACTGTGTGACTGGACCATCTGGATCTCAGTAGACAAAGGACCATTAAACTCAGAGGAACTAAGGACACGCCTTCTCTGGATCCTTAAAAGATGAACACGAACTAACTTGCAGCGTGCATTTGTCCATGGCAGCATCTTGGGTGATGTTGTGGACAAGTGTACCATCGGCCGACTAAAATATTCTGCATGGCATAATAATTCTTTGTATTCATGATTGTATTAAATTCTTGATTGATCTTTGCTTCTAGACTTGTCATTTAGGCACCAGATAAAAAGAACACGGAGAGACAGATTTTACAATATGACACATCACAATAGTTACTAATTGTTTGTATTTAAAATGTAAATGCAAGAATATTGTAAAGAAAAAAACCGTCAGCAAAACTGTGGCTAGCATAAAGACTAAATGGCTAATGACTGAGGAAAAACACTAGCCACAGTGGCTGGTGAGCCAAAAAGTTAGCGTCAAGCCCTGCCGAGTACCGCTGCATCTCCAGAGCAGACCAGGTATAAAACTGACAGGTATTGCACACTGAAGCGCGCATTCAAGTGGAGCACCGATGTGAGCCTTGTGTCCGAGTCAGATGTCTGCTGTAATGGAGACATAAAAACGGCAGCTACTCCATTACACAGCCACAGAATAAAACAGATGAAAGGCAAGCATCATTGACCCGGTTGTTTACACAGCAGCTTCACGGTTCACGTTCGCTGTTGCCATCAACAACACACGAGTGCATAAACAGGCTCATATCACTGATCTGAATGGCTGCTAGCGACGCTCTGTCAATAACAATACTTTACTTCTGATAATGACAAAGCTGTGTGTTTGTGTGCTTCTGCGCTTGTATGTTTCATAAACTACTTGAAGCTGATGATTCAAAAACACCCAGCGATCGTCATTTAAAAGCACTCAGGTTGTCATTACCACATCATCTGACAACTTAGTGATTGCTTACAGAGTCAACAAGTGCTCACAGATGGAAATCATTGTGCATGGTGGGATGCTGCGTGCTGTCGTTGTTCACTTTTTAGACTTTTGCATGTTTTGTGTGAATGTCAGCTGCTGTGATAACGGGCGTGTGTGATTTATGAAATGATGCTTCATGGAAAACACACTTCATACTCATTTTAGCTAACAGACATGTTCTGTGTAAGTGCATTTTATTTACATAGAACATTTAAACACAGCTTTTAATTACCAAGGTGCTGAACAAAACATAAAGAAAATATGTAAGATGAAATAAAATAAAGAAACAATAAAAGCAGAAAACAAATACAACAGCAGAGGTCAACCACAAGCTAACAGACAGACAACAAACTGGTTATTAGTTTGGAAAACCATGTTAACTGCTCGACAATGTGACAAACGTATCTGGATTTAGGAGCAGGAAGTTATCAGTCATCTAGGCTTGACTGGTTTTATCTGTCTTTATGGATAAATAAAGCTAAATAAACCTTAAACCTAATAGTACCCAATGGTAATAGATTACATATTATACATGTTATATATTATACATGTTATATTACAATATTACTCTCTGAAATGTAATATATTACACTACCTTTGCATGACTTTTGAGTTACTTTTCCAAAAATAAAATAAATGAAGACAATATTTCCCAAATATTTAACAAAATGCTATATATATATATATATATATATATATATATATATATATATATATATATATATATATATATATATATATATATATATATATATATATATATAATATATATATATATATACATATATATGTACATAGTGTGTGTGTATGTGTGCATCATGTAGGAGCATGAATCCACAATGTAACACTTTAGCCGATGACACGTCAGAAGAACAAACAATTTATTTTTATTTGCGTTCTTTTATTCTCTTTAAATCCACAACGCTGGTATGTACAGGGGAGACGTAGCTTTTATTTTAATCAGTTATTAAAACAAGTTCTTAAGTCATTTGTGATAGTTAATTTTTATCTGCATTACTATTAGATTTTTATTCTTTTCTCTGATAAACTGAAAATAGTGTACAAATATCCATCTTGAAAAGGACTCATGCATTCATAACCACTAACTGATTGCGGCAGGCGGCACATATTTACCCGGAAGTCGTTTTCTGGTTTTGGACTGTCTCGCGGTTTTGATGTAATCTTTTGAAAAAAGATTTTTGGGGAAAATCTTTGTAACATGCGTTACTGGAATTGTAACGAGTAATATATTACTGGTATTTTAATAGTAAGTGCGCTACATTACTGCATTATGGTAAAGAGTAATATATTACTGTAATACTATTACTTTTGTAACGCGTTACTCCCAACACTGGTAGCACCTAATGGAAGAATATTTTGAGAGAAACGTACAGAGCCCTGTGGAACACCACCACTGACTCTGATGCACCAGGAAGTGAACAACCTGTAATCTATCAAATAAATATGATTTCAACGAGGTTAATGTGGAAATAGACGATGGACGGACGGATGGATGGATGGATAGATGGATGGACAGTAAATACAAATTTGTAGACATTGAAAGAGGAAGCATCAGTCTCTTAAAAATGTCCTTATTAGAACATCAGCCCTTTGATTAAATAAAGAACGATAACATTGATATAAGATAAAGAAACAGTAGAAAGAAAAGTAATGGTAGCACTAGTTACAGCACTTATAAATTATGGGCAGAATCATTGGTTTCTACAGATTTGAGATGACTTGGTTTTGGTTCAGAGCTCCTGACAGGAACCATTATGACTGTGTTTGGAGGCGGTGGACTGGCGACAGTAAAACACTGACACTGGTCGTCCATCACAGTTTACTGGCCCACTTTGCTCCTCAGGCCACTTTAATGCAGTTGTGTGCACATAGTTTTGTTCTGGTGTGTGAGGGATCACGAACTACAGTTCTGGTGTAGCAATATTCCCAATCAGGACCATTGAGCTGCTGGTTAATAGAATATGATCTGATCACATGACTGTTGATGTTTCTTTCTCTTTCCTCACATTTTTTTTTCAAACCTTAGGAATTGATATTTAACGGGCAGAGAAATGCACGTTCCTATCCTTGTTGTTCTCTGCTGGCGCGCTCCCACCATCATTTCTGTCGGATGAAGAAAGTGCTGAAATGATCCCTGATATCGACTGCATCTGGTGTTTTTACACGTTGTAGGTTTTCCAGCTTCCTGTCATATTTACCTACTTACTACGTCCTTATACGGACCCGTCTGCTTATACTGAGCTTCTTATATTTCTGGGCAGCAAAGCGTCTGTTAAGGAAGACAGTGGGAGTGGATGATTCCACCAAATGTCAAATGTAATAAGTCTCAGTGTGACTCTGCTGCTGTATGATGGGTGGGGGGGGGGGGGGGGTAGACGTGTCTCCAGGCAACTGACTATTATTTTAGTGAGTGGACAGACACTTTAGCCTGGTGTTGCCGCCACATGGCTTTGAGCTGCTGCATAAACTCAGACGTGTATGGCGACCAAACTAGCTACGCTTCCGCCTTTCCCTTCGAGCAGGACTGCGTCTCAGTTATCCGTGTGGCGCGAGCGGCCGGGCAGCTTAACGTCGGTGGACCGAGTCCCCGGGGCATTCAGTGAGCGCCGTTATTCGATTTGCTCCCGGAGCCACAGCTCAGTCCTGCCTAAGTGCTGTGCGGAGGCATATGGCCAGGCTTGTGCGGGTCTAATTACAGGCATTATCTCATTTACTATTGTAAGGGACTGTTGTGCCATCTTCCACTTATTAAATTAGTCTTTTCACATATTGCAAAGGGGCAGTTTTTGATGAAAATGCAGCATATGGTCCGAGAAAATGTAGACTTTGGAGGTGTTTTAGGCTATTGAAAATACATTATGCCTTTTTTTTGCCTAATGTGGAGCAATTTGTCAAACAATTAGCAATACTATTTACATTTTGCAGCCCTAATCAAACAAATATGCTAAAACATTCTTTACATTGCCAGTCCACTGTCTTTTCCCATTTAACTTGATGGCTTAAAAGAGCCTCCTACTCTGAGCTTCCACTCCACTTGATCACCTCATTTGCATTTTATATTGGTAAATCAAATTAAGCACCCGCAGCTTTTAACATGATTGACTGCAGCCAGGGCTGCTCAGATGGGACTTATTCTGCACAGAAAATTAGACCATTTAATGTGCAGAGCAGAGAGCCTGGCTCCCCTCACATTCAGCAAATCACATTCACTCAGCTAATTAAAATGATTTTCCCCCCTTTTTGTCTGTGTTTGCCAAAGGGCTTTGATAGATTTGCCCACCTGCTAGTTTACTGTACATCTTGTTTTCCAGCTTTCTTCCCGCTGTGGCTCCTCCGTCACCTGCCTGCCATGCATCCTTACTGTTGGACAAACCTTCGCCAATAACCGATCAATGAAGCTAATTTAGCTGATTAGCTCTTGATGACGCATTTCCCCGAATCTTTATAACTCACGGCCATGTCTGTGGGATTATTATAAAATAGAAAAGAAATCTGCAAATAAATTATATCATTTGATTATTACCTTCTACAAGATGTATTTGATCCACATGCACTTTGTAAACATTGATTGGTCAGTCGAGGCTAAACGTGCTCGATTAGTGTGGTGTTGGGCTGAGCCAGAGGGAACCTGCTTTGTCTGATTATTGATCTGAATTGTGACTGGAAGAACCCAGACCTCTCAAAGATACAGTGCATGGCACGAGCGATTCCAGCAAGATACTGCAGCATTAAAAAAAAAAAGAGAGGCTAGCTGATAATATAAATGGCCTTTAGATACCTTTTTTACCAGACAAATTAATTTAATTTTTTTTTAAATGCAACCACCGCAACTTTTTTGAGGCTGAAGTAAAATAATACACCTGTAATATAAAGCGAAATGAGTGACTTCATTACCAGGCTCTTTATGTAGCCGGTAAAATCAGATTCACTCACAGCTTCCCAACGGGAAAACTTTGGCTGCAATTGTCTAAATACATTCAAAGAAAGCAAGAAGTACATGACTTGATGGAAAGGAGAAAGGAGGAGAGAAAATCCTGTACTACGGGGAGTATTCCCACCGGAAATAATAGGTGCAGCACAGCGCCGGCACCAGCCACTTCCCTGGAACGCAACAGTCAGCTTAATTGCAGCTTTTAGGATCATTACTGCTCCCATGTGACTGTCAAAATGGACAAGGCTGGTGGGCCTTTGACAAACAGGCAACCACCACCCACCGTTCCACAGTCACCAGGGGCAGAGCCATAACTGAGAGAAAAATACAGGCCTTGTTTGTTGTCCTCTCTTATCTTTAAACCAGGAGAGAAAAATACCAGATTCTACCAGATACCACATTCTGGCAGAACAAAGCAAATAACATATATATATATATACATATACATATACATATACATGTACATACTGTACATGTATATGTATATGTATATATATATTATATATATATATATATATATATACAGGGTATGTATACACACACATATATATGTACATACTGTACATGTTATGTGTGTGTATACATACCCTGTATATATATATATATATATATATATATATATATATATATATATATCTATATATATATATGTTATTTGCTTTGTTCTGTACATGTATATGTGTGTGTATACATATCTATGTATGTATATACATGTACATACTGTACATATATACACACCACACACACACACACACACACACACACACACACATATATATATATATATAATATATATATATATACAGGGTATGTATACACACACATATATATGTACATACTGTACATGTATATGTGTGTGTATACATATCTATGTATGTATATACATGTACATACTGTACATATATATATATACATACATAGATATGTATACACACACACACACACACATATATATATATATATATATATATATATATATATATATACATATGTGTGTGTGTGTGTGTGCATTGCTCTGAGACTGTGTGTATGGTTTTGTGTGGGGTTTTAATCTGTTTACATATTTTCTGGCTGTTTACCAATGTGTTTTTTTTTTCGGGGGGGTGGGGGCTATTCGTTTATTTAAAATGGATGATGGTAAGCCAACAGATCAAGAGGTTATTTTTTTGCATCTTAACCGGAGACTGAAAAACTTAAAAAAGCAACAAAACCAGCTAGTATAGATGTCTGATAGCACTTTTTCTCCATACCGATACCGCTACCAATACCAATACCGATACCGCTACCGATTCTTGAGCTGTGGGAATGGGCCAATACCAATTACTGATCCGAGTATGATATTAAAACAAACTGCACTGTGCCTGACCTGTAATATAATTTTTATTGCTGTAAAACAGGAATAAATACAGCAAATCCAAGCCATTTACATCTATATTTATTTCCAAATAAGACAGTATAAAACAGTATTCAGTGTTTCCCACGGGTCAAGGATCTATTTGTGGTGGTGTGGTCTGGGGGTTGGGGGGGCAGAGTCAAAACCTACACTTTAAATGGAATCGGTGGAAAATAGTAATTGTGAGCTCTATACACACACACATACAATGCTTAAATTGAAAACACTATATACAGATACGGAGCCCTCCTCCTCTTCAAGACGAGGTCTTTTCTTCTTCAGAAAATATTTTTCTCTCCTCATCTGTGTAAAGGGGCGAACATAAGCAGAGCCGATGTATGTAGGCGACATTACGGCGCTGCGGCAGCAGAAGCCTGACGGCTAACGTACATTAACAGCAGGATAACACGTCTCTGCACATGTTGAGCATCTAGATTTGATACAGACACAGTCTGGTGTAACACGATGAGCCTTTCAGATCACCTTTGGGCTTATTTTATTACTTTGTAATGGCACGTCTTACCTTCGCATAGACTGTATCTTCGTTGCTTGAATCCCGCCTCTTCCACCACAACTTCTTCTGCGTCTTCTGGATTTATAGGCCCAACGCAAGTTCTTCTTCTGCCGCCACAAATAAACAAACAATTAAAAAACACTGGTGTTGCAAGATTAAAAAGTATTTATTTTTGCTGGTAGTGTAATAGAAGTAACCAGTAAATAAATCATTAAATTTAAATGACTTGGTATCGGTTGGTGCCTGGACTCACGTACTCTCCGATACCAATGGCGGCATTTTTGGCAGCATCGGAGCAATTTCTGATACTGGTATTGGAATCAGAACGACACTAATTAGTAGTAAATGATTCGTAACCTGATTAATGAAATAAGAAGAGACTGACTTTAATGCTGAGAACAGAAACAATGCGGATGAACATTATTGTCATATTCCCGTCAACACTAACTATGATAACTTTTAAAATAATAATACAGTTTTTATGGCAGAATAAAAAAGCCAGGAGCAAATGTAAGAGACTCTTCTGTCTGAAAAGTAAGGGACGTCCAGCAGAGACGAAGTCTGGACCTTAATACCCGTCTGGTCACCACAACTTACAACACCACATCCACGTTATGTTGGGTAGTAAAGATCTGACTCATTTTTAGGACTGGACCAAAGGATTCTGGGTATTAGTTTAAACCCAGAACCTGTGGTTTCTGTGTATATTTACACAGACGATACCCACGCAGGAATAAACCGGAAGGGAAAAGGTGTTGAGCTGATCACTGCAAGATGATAGCTGAAGCTAAATAAATCCATGGATATACGGTCACCACGGAAACGCTTACTGCCAGGGGATAAGTGTGGTTCTCATAATGCTTGTGACGTTATTGCTTTACTTAGTGGGTTAAGTTAACATTATTAGTTGCATCATGGCTGTCATGAACACATGTAACATATTATAAAACAACAACCATGATGGCCCATATGGATCAGCCCCCAGAAAGTTCCACGCTATTGAGGTGCCATTTACTCTGCCACACACACGTATGTATACGTACGTGTGCACGTATACACACTGGGTGTATCTGGGTGCATGCATGACACAGATTTCCTCTCTATTTTATACCCTTGATCTCTGCAGATTCTGGTTGTCATGACTGTGAATGGCTCATTGGACGTCCGCTAACAGAGGAGCCCATTCATCATTCAAGTGCTGGAGGGAAGTGGCTCGCCAAGAGCCTTGGCCTCGTCTCTACAATCATCCAATGAGGTCCATTCCTTACAGCCTGGAGTAGTATGTGAAGTACTCCTTGTCTAAAAGGCCTGTCAAATGTCTTAACTTCTCATAATTCTATCTTTCCGATGCCACACTTTTTTTTTTTTTTAACCATATTGGATCTTTAGCTTTAGAAACACTGGCATGATGGAGGAGCAGTTTCTAAATTATAAGCACAGTCATTTTACCTTTTGCATTCCCTTAGAAAAGCACTTATTAATTTCACAGTAGGTTCGTATTTCCCTCCATGGCCCTGTGGTTGTCGTCTAAACACTGATAAGTTCATTTTGGGTCTTCAGAGTGAACCACACTGGTTTACTGTTTACTACCACATAACGATTCATTTCTTTACTTGACATGTAGTGTACCGAGTGTGCAGCTGAAAAACCTCCCAATAAATCCGTTACTGAAGCGTTTCTCTGTCTTTCTTTTAAATACTAGAGGTACATATTTGCATTTCTCTGTGCACGTGGTCCACTTTTTTGAAAAAGAAAAAAAGAAGTACAGTGATCCCTCGCCAATTCGCGCTTTAAGTTCCGCGGTTTTAGTTATTTGCGGATTTTTCAGAAATAGATAATATTAAAAAAAATCAAGAAAAAAATTGCGAAAACATCACAGGATGTTGTGCGCGTTCTCTCACAGTGAAGAAATGCTGTGAGCCAGCCTGGCCCCTTTAAGAAGGTGGCCTTATGGGTAATGGCGTGGCCTTATGTGTAATGTAGTGTGTGTGTCGTGGGACGGCAGAATGAAAACGGGGTTAGATGAAAAGTGTAGTGAGCATCAACAGCAGCCCAGCGTGTATAGATTTACATTCTCTGTTAACCGACAGGAGCCCAACAATACAACCTGTGTGATGTTACAAGTTCCTGCAGTGCCAGAATAAAGTTTCCGTTCCATGCAGAGAAAACCAGACTGTTTCTTTTGTTGTTGTTAGCGTGTTAGCCGCTAATTACGAGCCAAAAATAGCACAATAGCAGCGGTTTGTTTACTACGGTTCAGAGACCAGAGGCTGTGAAGGAAACAGAAAGACCACAGTTGAGTCTTTGTCTTGTTTCACTGCAGTGCCTTGCTACTTTTTTGCTGTTTTTAAACATATTTTAAACACATTATTGAGGCTCGGGGGCTCCGGCTCCCATTCGCGGATTTTGATTTTCCCAGTGGGGCGCCGGTCTCTATTAACCACGAAAAATAAGGGATCACTGTAAATCAGAGTCAGTAAGTGTGAGGTTTAATAGCAAAATCCATTACAAGGAGAGTTGACACATTTTCTAAAATACAACAAAAACTAGTCTGTTTGAACCTTTTACTTGAAGGCACACTTCGTAGGCGTACCACGCCACACCAAATGGGGGCAGCATATTACAGGAAAATTCATGTAACGTGAATGTAACAGAATGTACATAAGAATATGGCCTCCACTGGCCATATTCTGTGTTCACAATAGTGACTGTAAAAATACGGGTGCAAATATTAGTATCCAACAGTAAATACTGGCATAGCAGACATAATTTAGCCGACTAACCGCTAACCGGAGGGTACTTCAGAAAATGAAGAACATTTATGTAGTTTTGAACTGAACTGAGCTGAATTGATGCTTCGATGGCCCATCTCCAACTGCCATGCCTACTAGTGTGCCAAATATGTGAAGCAGCGTGGAAAACCCGGTTCAGGCTACAGCCAGTGAGAGAGCAAGGAATTGTTTGGTATTTCTGCGAGAAACATATGGAGCCCCGTTCGGGTCACAATTCAATGAATAAATGAGTCTATTATTATGAAATACAGACGTTTATTATTATAAAATACTATCCATTATTATGAAATGTTTCTCATTATTATGAAATACATGTGTATTATTATGAAATATTTCCCATTATTATGAAAAAATTGTAATTATTATAAAAATATATTTTTTATAATTATTTAATCTTAGTTTAATGCATAATAGTTTATTTTAGAAGGGCTTTTTTTAATCTAAGAATGAGTTTTTACATAATGGCTTCCTTTTTCATAAGGAATAAGCTTTTACATAATAATGACATTTTGCCAGTGGGCGGGACCAGTGGTTGACCTGCACGCTCATTGGCTGATCCTTCTCCATTCTACGCTCTGACATCGACTAGTTTTGGCCGTGAGGTCCCGTTAGCAGCGGGCCTTGGTGTCATCAAGGTGCGCTCCTAGTCCGATTGTAGCTATGGCAGCTTGGACTGAGCTGCGGGAAACCTTGACCAGGTTACCAGACAATATCGAAAATGATAATTTATCAGGCGATACTATTTTGACCCGATTTGACGATTCACTGTTCTGTTGCTTATGCCTTAATGAAAGAGAAGCCAATCACATAAATGGCTCCGCCCTCTCTGCTGTGATTGACACACAAATCATTCTTATGAAAAACAAAGCCATTATTATGTAAAAACTTATTCTTATGAAAAACAAAACCATTATCATAATAATGGGAAATATTTCATAATGATAAACGCCTGTATTTCATAATAATAGACTCATTTATTCATTGAATTGTGACCCAAACGGGGTCTCCATATGTTTCTCGCAGAAATACCAAACAATTCCTTTCTCTCTCACTGGCTGTAGCCTGAACCGGGTTTTCCACGCTGCTTCACATATTTGGCACACTAGTAGGCATGGCAGTTGGAGATGGGCCATCGAAGCATCAATTCAGCTCCGTTCAGTTCAAAACTACATAAATGTTCTTCATTTTCTGAAGTACCCTCCTCTGCTTCATCAGCTCCAGAACAGCTTCATCAGTGCCATCAGCTCCAGAGCAGAGCCATCCTTCTTCATCAGCTTGTTCAGCTTCTTTAAGTCTCTGAATCAGATGCTGCTCCACCGACTGATGACTGCAGATGAGACTGAACTCTCCACAACAGACAACAATGCTGCAAACACCGAAGGACCTCAGCTTCCTCCAGAAGCATCTTTGGTTTAGAGATAATGACTGCACACTGACGAGAGACCACCGACTCATGACTGATTTGTCCCCTGATCAGTCTGTTAGCTCAGCCTGGACATCAGCCAGCATAACTTCCTCTTCTTCATTTGAATGTATGAACATCAAACACTAGCTTGAGTTATATCACCACTAGTGGTAGAAAGTGGTGTTGCAACGCTTGACAGCGTGTCCCCACTTGCTGTCCCAGTATTTTCAGTAGTTCTGTTATCAACACACAGTGTTAAAAATGCTGCCTGAATGCTTTGTTAAAGATACTTATATTCATTTAGTTGATTTTGAACAAGAACTATAAATTACGGCTGGGCAACGATTAAAAATATTTAATTGCGATTAATCACATGATTTCCATGATTAATCACGATTAATCGCATTGTATACGAAAAATCAAATAATGAATTCAAAAGTAGTGTAAAATGCACTTTTATTTAAATGTTCTGCTGCCATATGAACTAAAGTGTCATAACATTTGTTGTTCAAACACTTTTAACATCAACACTTGTCAGTAACACATATTAAATGTAAATTTCATCTTAAAAACTGTAAAATAAAATAAAGCTTATTGCCACTGCCAGGGCATTAATGTCATCCTGTTTTTGTAAAAAAAAAGTCTACAAACAAAATCCTAACAATCTAGAGGCCACAATCAGAACATTAAAACAGGTAATTTCTGAGGTAACAGCAGAAACTTTTAATGGGGAGTTCAACTTGGCAGTTGTTACAAATAACCTTGTTTCTGTTAAATCCTCCATCTGGAGAACTTTAAAATGAAAATGTCCATGTTAAAGTTCAGTAACTTTACCAATCCGTTATTATCTGTGTATCATTTGTTTGTTTTTTTTCCATTTTCGATTGTCAATCAAAAATTTAAAAAATTAAAAAGTGACTTTTTATTTTTTTTATGTTTTCAATCTAACACACACAAAAAATGCCTGTTTTTTCAATTTTTTCAATTTTCATTCAATATTTCAATTTTAGCAAACAGGCCACGTACTGAATTTGTTTTTAATATTTTATTGTCTGGTTTTCGTGACCCAGAACTGAATTTGTTTTATAATGGAGGACTGGACTTTCTGTTGTCATTACACATCTATGCCACTAGATGGAGCCGCACTGCAGTAACCAGCTAGAGAACAGCAGGACAGTGAACACATGGAGCAGATCTGATGGAACATGGAGGAATGATGCAATCGTCTTGAATAAAGGAGTTTGAAAGTTTTTATTTCAGTCAGAATTGTTAATATTTCTACCTGAGTTGCTACCTGAACTGTAAAGGAAAGGGATTTTTACCGTTCTCAATGTCCGCATGTTTACCTGCCAATTCTCTTCCGGTTCCACAGCATTCAGTAACAGACTTTTCAAAACAAAAGCATGTGAGCAACATGCGTTAACGCGCGGTAAAATAAATGTCGGCGTTAATAAATTAATGCGTTAACGCAATAATAAAGTGTTAACTTGCCCAGCCCTACTATAAACAGATCGTTTTTTTTTGTTTTTTTTTTTAACTAATCCATTATCCTCTGATAGAGTTGGCTGGAAAAGTGTTTGTTGGTTGCGTCATTTGAAGCCAGTTCTGGCTCCTTCACCCGTCACAGATGATTGTTCTTGTTGTTGAATCTTCCACGACACCGTCACCTCCCCAACGTCTATCAACGTCTCTGTCCTCGTTCGCTTGTCTTTCCACCTGCTGCATCAAATTCAATATTGGTTTGGATTTGTGGGCGAAGACACTGGAAAACACTTCCGTTGCAGTTGTATCTGTTCCACGAAGGTTCAAGTGTATCATCATAGTGCAGATTTAAGCTTTTTTTGTTGCATCTTGAAAAGAGAGTTTGTGGAGATGAGCCTTGTCAAACATTAACTCTTACAAACATAAAAGAAACAGCTTTAACAGGGGTATAAGTAAAGTCAATTACTGCCTTTCTTAATAACTATTCTTGGTCCATTGAAAAGAAGACGGCTAAGAAGTTTCTAAATGTGATATAGACACCAGCTAAGAGCTTTTTCAGTGATTTTCCAGGCAAGCTTGCTTTGGTTTGGTTGTGTTTTGTGCCAGATCCAGCGGTGACCCTGAGCATACAAATAGAGCCTGTAAAACACTGAAGGTCAAAACTCTTGGGTGTTCAGCTCATCTGAGTGCTTTAAAGCCAAGTGTGTCATTTTCACTCAGAAGAAGGCTGAGGTTGTAGCAGAGGATGAAGGTGAACTCCATCACTTGGAGTGCTTTAAAGCCACTTGATATATTTTTGTTCGGTTGCTGTTTCAACTCCACCACTCTGCCTGGTTTTGGACTCATGAAGACAAACTAGGGAGTTCGCTCCCTGCACTGATTCAGATGAAAGTCACATTTAGTTCACAGCTCCAAAATTCCCTTCTGATCTGAGTCACATTTACAATATTTATGGGGGGAAAAACATGCCAAAAAGCATTTTGAAAACTATCGAGATATCAGCTTTTAAAGTTGGAGTCTCTGGAAATGTGTTGTTCCAATAGACCTGCAGCATCTCTAACAAAAACAAATGGATCATCACATGCACATGCATGATCATGTGCACGTGAGACCAGTCTGATGGTGTGTGGCTGGTATCTGCAGTAAGGCATATTATACAACACACAGCGTGTCTTTGGGTTACTCAGCATCATTAAATCCCTTCTTCTACTGACACATCTCACACTTTACAAACTTTTTTTTTATTACTCCAACTTTGTGATCAGACAACAAAGTCTCCTCAGTCAGAGACTTCTGCTCATTTTTAGCAGGAGACCACTTCTGCCACAGCTGTAACCTTCTACGACTCTTTAAAGAGACTTTCTACTGCCCTTTGTGGGATTAATAAATTACTATTGAACTGAACTGAACTAGAATAAATTACAGATAAACTAAACTGTAGGTTCAGCCCAGTTATTAGTTCATTATGTAGCAGTCCCTTCCAGTTCACTATAAACCAGTTCAGAACCAAACTGAACTGAATTAATTCCAACTGGCTCCCTTCCTAGTTACTGTTGCTAGGTCAGACAAACTTGCTGCTCCTGCGTTAAGGACTGTGTTAATTCGCTATTTTTCCGATGTGTATCATCAGTGTTAACATTATACAATATTACTATACTATAGTATATATATATATATATATATATATATATATATAAATATAAATAAAATAATACTATATTATATGCTGGGGACCTGCAAGATAAAACAAACACTGGAAAAATGCAGGCTTTGGTTCAGTTATGTGTTACAAAGTTACAAAACACACTTACATTTACTCCAAGATAAGTTAGCTTTGTTTATTAGATGATTGATTTAACCACCGTTTGTAAAAGTAATAATATGATTTAGCAGCAGAGAGGGTGATGAGTTCTCCGTTAGCATTAGCTCTGGTCCATAGGTCTGTCCCACACCAGAGCTATGCTAACATGAGGCAGTCGCAGCATTGTATTAATGTCAGGTGTGAGGCAGAATGGAGGACCCAGGCACAGGAGTGCAACAAAAGTATTCAACAAAAAACAAAAACCAAAAGTCCAAGAAAACTACAAAAAAGTCAACAATAGTAATCCACACAGGAAGGGAAAAACAACAAGTCCAAAAGAAAACCAAAAATCCACAAAAGTAATCCAAAAGGGAAACCAGACAAAATCATGGAACAAAGATCTACTGACATAAGACACAAAAAAACAGAAGACAAAAAACAAACCGCCAGAGAAACCCATAGAACTAAAGACAACGGACCAGCACAGACTGGGGAGATGACAAGACTTAAATACACAGGTCAACAAACGAGAGGCAGGTGCAGACAATCAGGATAACAAGAGGGAAGGAAACAAAACTGAAAACAACGGAGACAAGACAGACCTTCAAAGTAAAACAGGAAACAGGTAACACAAAAGACAGGGATAGACGCCAACTTAACACAGAACATAAAAGAACCCAAAATGGCCGTCATGATTTTTAAGATGATTTAATTAAGATGATTTATTATAATTAAGCCTTTATTTAACCAGGTCGGTCCCGTTGAGGTACAATGACCTCTTTTCCAAGAGAAGCCTGGCCAAGACAGCAGCCAAAAACAGTTATGAGACAATGACAAATAAGCACAAACATACATGATTAATAAAGTAACGTTAACATCACAAGCCTCACCTTATACTTAACAAAATAAATATCTAGGGCCATATATATTTGTAGACAACAAGACAGGCTTATAGCTGGCTAGCGAGCTCTGGTCCATAGTGGAGAAGTCATTGAGACTATGGACCAGAGCTAATGCTAACGGAGAACTCATCACCCTCCCTGCTGCTAAATCATTTTATTACTTTTACTAAATGGTGGTTGAATCGTTCATCTAATAAACAAAGTAAATTTACCTTGGAGTAAATGTAGGTGTGTTTTGTAACTTTCCCCACGTTCAGTTGCTTGTGTGGACGGACACAACTGAACCTACAGCTGTATTTTTCCAGTGTTTGTTTTGGTTTGGTAAAAGGAATAAAAATGTCCCTCCAAACGTTCTGGACACCTCGAGTCACTGTTGCAGGTCCCCAGCAGCAATATTTCACCACGGAGTTATTCTAGTATAATATTAACACTGATGATACACATCGGAAAAATAGCGAATTAACACAATCTTTACCGCAGGACAAACAGCAAGTTTGTTCCACCTAGCAACAGTAACTAGGAAGGGGGCGGTGCTTACCGAAAGGTCAATTAGATCCTGTTAAACCCGTCGTTTCAACTTTATCTGCCTTTGTACAATGTCAATTCCTAACTAGCATCCAAACTGAGGTAACAAACAGATTTAATTGAATCTTCAGTCTGATCGACTGGTTGGGACGACAGGACGGAGACACCACCCCCCCACCACCTGAGGTCATGGGAACGAAAAATGAGGAGCACACTGTTAATGACATCAGTAAAGTCATATTATATTGGAGCGATGAGATCTTTAGGACATCTTAGAGCTTGCTCTTTAGAGGCTTTGTTCAATATCAGCATCATTCAGGACTCGTCCCACCCCAGGTACCACCTGTTCTACCTACAACCCTCGGTCCGACGGTATCGGTCCCACAGAACTTGGACAAACAGGCTTTGCTCTCTGTTGATAAAACCTTTATTCCCTGTATAATCTTTGAATTAAAGTGTTTTTCCATTTAAGTGTAACCAGCCTCATGGAAAGACCAACAACCACTACCGTCACAGGAACCATCCAGCTTTTCGTGTATTTCCTTTCTTTCTTCCATTCCATCTGTGATACTTGAATAGGCAGAAAGAAAGAGAAGGCATACATCCATCACCTGGGCAGCTGCGCTGCTCGACGTGACAAATCTCAAACCTTGCTTGACTTACGTGTAACTTCTAAATGGCTGAACTCATGTCTCCCCCCTGCTAATCTGGTGAGTTGATCGCTAGCGGCAGCAGGCCCGGCACAAAACTCCTGTAACAAATCAGATGGCACCCAGCCAACTGTCAAAGAAACAGACAGGTAATGACAATTCACTTCCCCCCTATGTAGGAATCACTTCTCTCACAATACACCTGTCACAGAGCCTTCAGTAAGCCGAAGCCCTTTCTTCCCACTGCCTGACACAGTAATTGCTTGTTAATTTCATTTTTATTTTATAGTTTTGCACAATTCCTCGGGGAGAATAGTGATGAATCATACAGACAAACTTTTCTTTGTTCCCTTTAAATGGAATACAGTTCAGTGGTGCAGTGGTTAGAGAACAGATGAATGCTTGGATGGACTAAGACCCAGCCAAGGTCGAAATTAATGAAGCTATCCACTTTTCTATGTTGTGAAAGAGGAAAGGCTGTGCACCGCGTTTATTCAAATCTCCTCTGCTCTGTAATCCACTGCTGGCTGCAGTTTATCAAAACCATCTCAGGCACAGGAAAGGTTTACATGAATGTAAATACAACGAAACTACAGGTCTTTAAAAAATATAAAGATAGAAAGTCAGCTGTTGATGGAGCATTTCCTTGAGTGTTTGGGGTCGATTCTGCTGAGAGCCACGGTTCAAGAGATCATCCAGCCAAATCATACGGCAGGTTGTCAACAGGGACACTCCATACGGTGCTCAAAACATGGCAGGAGTACTGTCCAGCCCCTGTGGCGTGACTCTGAGTTGCCACCTTCCCTGGCTGTTGAAAACACTGACTGTGACCCTCTGGTGTCAGCTTCACCTGCCAATAACCACTGCACAGGTCAAGAGAGTTGAACCAGGAGGGGCTGGAAATGTAGTCCAGGGTACTGTTATCTGAAAAGAGGATAGCGATAGAAGTCCTCAGCGGTGACCTCAGTGAAGATCCTGTTGTCCACACAAAAGCACTGAGTCCTATCTTTTTAGAGCATGGGATGGATGGGCAGATGTTGCGGGTAAAGTTAGTTGCAACAAACACCTCCAATATCTATGGTGTGGGTTGGGCAGATGCAGTCCTTGTCCTTGACAGTGAAGGCTTTGGCAAATGCCTTTAACAGCACCTTCCTGGTGGTTCCTCTCAAAAAGTGTAAAAACAACTTGTCTAGTCTGCTTTGAGGATGGATTTTCCATGGACAACTGCCGTTGCCATGAGTCTTAGGGTGGCTGGGGTGGCTGACCTGACCGAACAAGGTTTTCAATTTCCTTCAGGATATGATCAGATTTGTTTCTTGGTGTTACAGAACCACTTGTACATAAAAGCAGAGAAATGCGAGGTTCATGCGTTTTTGTCCTTCCTGGGTTTTGTCTCATCTGCAGGAGGGATCAAGGTGGATCCAGCGAAGGTTGCGACTGTCCAAGAATGGCCCATTTCTGAGAACTGAAAAGTTCTTTGTCTCACAAACCATGCGGTCTCTGTAACTGATGGCGTGTGGCCCAACAGTGGTCTGGGTTGAATATGCATATAATTCTCTACCATCATCTGCCACAGAGTATATTCATTTCCAAGTGTTCTACGGTTACCAATCTCTGCTGTTTGAGATTCAGGAAAAGGAATCTGTTGTCCCATCTGTTGAAGCTTCTTTCCGTCTTTGTCATCCGGCCTGAAGAGAAGCTTGAGCTACTTTACTTAAATCTTTCTCGGCATATGAAAGATGGGCCAACAAGAAGGGCACTGTTCCACCTGTATACTCCTGAACCCAGGAGTCTATTAACCCTTACCTGACCTGTATCCAGTAGATCAGCAGTCTCTGAAATACTCAGACCAGCCCGTCTGGCGCCAACAACCATGCCACGTTCAAAGTCACTTAAATTACCTTTTTTATTCTCCATTCTGATGGTGGTTTGAACTGCAGCAGATCATCTTGACCATGTCTACATGAATAAATGATTGAGTTGCTACCATCTGATTGGCTGATTACAAATTTGCATTAATGAGCAGTTGGACAGGTGGACCTAATAAAGTGGCCTGAGTATGTGTTTGTGTATATAAATATATATATATATATATATGATATATATATATATATATATATATATATATATATATATATATATATATATATATATATATATATATATATATATATGTTAGGGCTGGGCAATGATAAAAAATTTTAATCGCGATTCATCGCATGATTTCCCTGATTAATCACGATTAATCACATTGTATACACAACATCAAATAATGAATTCAAAAGTAGTGTAAACATCAGCCCTTGTCTGCTGATGTTTACAGTGTGTGTGAGGGTGTAGCTGAATTTATATATATATATATATATATATATATATATATATATATATATATATATATATATATATGTATATATATATATATATATATATATATATATACAGTCATGGAAAAAATTATTTGACCACTCTTGTTTTCTTCAGTTTCTTGTTCATTTTAATGCCTGGTACAACTAAAGGTACATTTGTTTGGACAAACATAACGATAACCACAAAGATTGCTCATAAGAGTTTTATTTAAGAGCTGATATCTTACCATTTTCCATGGTTTTCTTGATTATAACCTAAATCACTTAAGTTTTTACATCAATAGCTATGGCGTTGTACTGCCAAAAACACTGCTTTTATGCATTCAGTGTTTTCTTTTCTGTCTGTTTTAGTCACATGATGACGTTTAGTGGTACCAGGTATTAAAATGAACAAGAAAGTGAAGAAAAAATGGTGGTCTAATAATTTTTTCCATGACTGTATATCAGCTACAGGTGGCTACAGAGAGTGAGGCAGGTCCTGAAGAGTGAGCTGAATAAGAAAAACAAGATCCAGGCAATCAACCCCGATGCCCTACCAGTAATCAGATATCCTGCTGGCATACTATGCTGGCCATTGGAAGAGATACAAGCTGCCTGTGCTAAAACAAGAAGACTCCTTACAATGCATGGAGGGTTTCACCCTAAGTTCAGCATCCTGAGACTGTATGCTGGGGGGGTATAGGTCTTATGCTGGATAGTAGTGCCAGAGCTACTCACGGATAGTAGCGTCAGAGCTCCTATCCAGGAGGAAACAGCAGGCTTCCACTGATGACCTGCTGAGTGAATGCCTTGGGCAACTGAAACCCAACATAGAGGAGGAACCTGACCAAATTGAAGAGTGGCTGACATTGGAAAAACATACCAGTGATTGGAAAAAGCTGCACTGAAAGACAGCATCGAGGCACTCGGGTCCTCTACTAGCACCTGAGCCTGAGGGTTCTGCAGGCCAACCCAACTACAGGGTGAACAGCACATGTTTGAGCGAGAGGCTTCTGTGGTCCGCTGGACAGCCCATTGTTGGTTGTAAAGGAAGACATTAACATGACAAAGAAAGTAATGCTTGCACTCACGGACAAATGACTCCCAGCAACTCCAGCAACGCAACAGCAAAGCACACATCAAATAAAAAAAGCCTAATCCGGTCCAAAGATGGGAATCTTGGAAGTAAAAGGAAGACAACAAGGACAAATAAGAAACAAAACCAAGTCACATCTCGGCCCACAAAAAACAAGTCACCATCAATCACGTTGATCCTTTTCAGGCAGGAGTTTCCCACCTTCCTGGACCGGTTTCCTTCACGGGTTAACATATGCTTCTGAAAGATCTGTTGCCGAGCTTCCCTCAGTGCTGGCACTTACACAACATTTCTGACAATTTTCTTTTCAGTGTCATTCCTGCAGCCTGCCGATCACCCCGCCAGCTCCAGGGCTCCACGATCAATCCCTCAGGAAACAAACAAAGCATGTGCACGAGGTGTGTGTGTGTGTGTGTGTGCGTGTGACATATTTCTACTGAAAAGAAATCAAGCAATCTGAGAATTTAATACGTTTTATTTAAAGATTTTATCGTGTAAGTCCTTCTGGCTTTTCTTCCTGCCGTAAAGCAGTCGGTGCAGTCACAGCAGGAAGTTAAGCTCTAAAATAAAAATACTGACCTTGCTGAGAGAAGCTAAAGTACGAGTAGATGTGCTATTTTTATCAAACGAATGTGCCGTATTTGCAGTCTGCTGAAGCCACTGAGAAAGTTGAATTCATTAGATCAATGCTGACCATTTTAAACTGTCTTCAAATCAAGAACTACCATGAAAACAAAGAGAGATACAGTCAATGGTGCCAATTCCTTTTCTGTCCTTCACTAAAATCCAACAGTCTGAAGGTTGTTCGGTGTTGTTTAAAAGTATTGATTATTCTGGAGGATACAGAAACTCTTTTATTTCAGTTTGGTTCCTGTATAAAAGTCACTCTGTCATGATTCAGCATCTCAGCTCTTAAAGAGAAAAAAATGTGAAGTGATAAATCATCGTCAGAGGCACACTTTCATTTTACCATGATCATCCACATTTCTGCTGCTGTTTTGATCATGAGCCACCGATGGACTGACATGTAATTTAACCTCAGAAAGGATAAACTGTCGATAGCTTACTGCTAGTACGAACTACTGTTAATTAACTAAGACTCCTATTAATTCAATTCAGTTCAATTTTATTTGTATAGCGTCTGTGATGATGTCAGTTGTCTCGAGGCGCTTTACAGAGACCCAGAGCATGACCCGCGAGCAAATATCATTAACTAAAAATACAACAAGGAAAGAAAATGGAGCACAGTTACAGTAACAAGGTGCTGCTAATTAACTATGGAATGAGCTGGAGGAGGAGGAAGGGAGGAGGAAAGGGAAGAAAAGAGAGAAGAGCAGTGGAGACACCACTCAGCAGATCATGTTGGCGTCCCCCTGTAGCGTAGGCCTATAGCAGCATAACTATGACGAACCTGTGATTAAGACAAGCTACTCTAGTCTGAGCTACTACAACTATAGCTATAACTATTAGCCCCTACACACTATAGTTTAGACTAACTGTAGCTATAACTATTAGCCCCTAAACACTATAGTTTAGACTAACTGTAGCTATAACTATTAGCATCTACACACTATAGTTTAGACTAACTGTAGCTATAACTATTAGCATCTACACACTATAGTTTAGACTAACTGTAGCTATAACTATTAGCCCCTACACACTATAGTTTAGACTAACTGTAGCTATAACTATTAGCCCCTACACACTATAGTTTAGACTAACTGTAGCTATAACTATTAGCATCTACACACTATAGTTTAGACTAACTGTAGCTATAACTATTACCATCTACACACTATAGTTTAGACTAACTGTAGGCTTTACTGAACAGAAATGTTTTCAATTTAGTTTTAAAGATGGAGGTGGTGTCAGCCTCCTGAACCCAAACTGGTAGCTGGTTCCATAATAAAGGTGTCTGGTAGCAGAAGGCCCGTCCTCCAAACTGACATATTAACTGACAGTAACTACAATAGTAAATCTAATAATCAACTAAGCAACTTTATATCCCAGGAAACACCAGCAACACATCCAACAGGATTAACTGTGGACCCAAGAGGAAGCTGTCTGAAAGGGATGTTCATGTGCTAACCTGGATTCTATCCAAAAAACATAAAACTACTGCTGCCCAAATCACAGCAGAATTAAATGTGAACCTCAACTCTCCTGTTTCCACCAGAACTGTCCATCAGGAGCTCCACAGGGTCAGTATAAACGGCCGGGCTGCTATAGCCAAACCTTTGGTCACTCGTTCCAGTGCCAAACGTCGGTTTCAATGGTGCAAGGAGCGAAAATCTTGGGCTGTGGACAATGTGAAACATGTATTGTTCTCTGATGAGTCCAGCTTTACTGTTTTCCCCACATCTGGGAGAGTTAGAAGCCCCAAAGAAGCGGACCACCCAGACTGATGCATCCCAGAGTGCAGCATGGGGGTGGATCAGTGATGGTTTGGGCTGCCATATCATGGTATCACCTTGGTCCAATACTTGTGCTGGATGGGTGCGTCACTGCCAGGGACAACCGAACCATTCTGGAGGACCATGTGCATTCAGTGTTTCAAACATTGTATCCTGAAGGCGATGCTGTGTATCAGGATGACAATGCACCAATACACCCAGCAAGTATGAACGTACATATGTGCACAAAACACAGGGCTGCATAAACACACACAACAAAAAGAATAGACAAATAAATAGATAAATAAATCCATCTGATTGGGATTGTTATGTTAGCAATGACACCGATTAGTTACGATTAGTTAATACATGTGGATGCACACACTTATGTATATACCCGCATATACGTATATCTACACACTCTCTCATAAACATTTACAACTGCGTACACACCCATCCTGACACACAAAGAAGAAGAAGAAGAAGACGGGAAAAGGACGATGATGATAACAAGGCAGAGGATGACCCAAAAAGTAGATGGTAGAAGAAGACAACGATGACAACGTAGAAGATGACCCGAGAAGAAGACGATAAGGATCACGTAGAAGACGACACGAGAAGACTGGAGAAGAAGATGAAGATGATGACGACAAAGGAGAAGAAAACGAAGAAGATGACAACAACGACAGAGGCAACGACAAGGAAGGAGACGATGACAAAAAAAGAAGATAGCGATGAAGAAGAAGGAGATGTCGACAACGATGTAGAAGACAATCCAAGAAGGAGATGGAGATGGAGACGATGGAGACGATGATGACTATGACGAAGAAGAATGACACAACAACGTAGAAGATGACGAGGAAGATGACGTCGTCAGCGTAGAAGATGACGATGAAGGTGATGATGAAGATGATGAGGACGATGACGAGAAAGAAGGAGACAAGGAGACGACGTGAGAAGAAGACGGAGATGACAACAGAGACAACGACACAATGACAACGATGAAGACGACAACAAAGAAGGAGATGATGAAGATGATGATGAAGACAAATGAGATGATGACAAAAAAGAAGAAAACAACAACGATGACAATGACAGTGTAGAAGACAACCTGAGAGGAAGATAGAGGAGGAGACAAGGACCTTGAAGACGACCTGTGAAGGCGATACAAGAAGAAGACAGAGAAGGAGACGACAACGAAGGAGTTGACGAGAAAAAAGAAGAATGAGATGATGATGAAAAAGAGAACTGAGACAATGATGATGACGTAGAAACAGACCCGAGAAGAAGACCTGAGATGATGACGAAGATGACAACAGAGATAACGACATAGAAAACAAACCGAGAAAGTGATACAAGAAGAAGGTGGAGAAGGAGACGATGATGAAGAAGGAGACGCTGACAAAAAAGAAGACAGCGATGAAGAAGGAGATGACGACAACGATGTAGAAGACAATCCAAGGAGGAGATGGTGATGGAGACGACAACGACTATGAGACAAAGAAGGAGAATGACACAACAACATAGAAGTTGACGACGAAGAAGAAGGAGACAAGAAGAAAGAGACGACGTAGAAGACGACATAGAAGATGACGTAGAAGACGATGTAGAAGACGACGTAGAAGACAATCTGAGACAACGACAATGACAACGATGAAGACGACAACAAAGAAGGAGATGACGATGAAGATGATGACGAAGACAAATGAGACGATGACAAAAAAGAAGAAAACAACAACGATGACAATGACGGTGTAGAAGACAACCTGAGAGGAAGATAGAGGAGGAGACAAGGACCTTGAAGACGACCTGTGAAGGCGATACAAGAAGAAGACAGAGAAGGAGACGACAACAAAGAAGTTGACGAGAAAAAAGAAGAATGAGATGATGATGAAGAAGAGAATTGAGACAATGATGATGACGTAGAAACAGACCCAAGAAGAAGACCTGAGATGATGACGAAGATGACAACAGAGATAACGACATAGAAAACAAACCGAGAAAGCGATACAAGAAGAAGATGGAGAAGGAGACGATGACAAAAAAGAAGACAGCGATGAAGAAGAAGGAGATGACGACAATGTGTAGAAGACAATCCGAGGAGGAGATGGTGATGGAGACGACAACGACTATGAGACAAAGAAGGAGAATGACGCAACAACATAGAAGTTGACGACAAAGAAGAAGGAGACAAGAAGAAGACGTAGAAGATGATGTAAAAGACGATGTAGAAGACGATCTGAGATGACACAGAGACAACGACTATGAGACAAAGAAGGAGAATGACGCAACAACATAGAAGATGATGACGAAGAAGAAGGAGACAAGAAGAAGGAGATGACGTAGAAGACGACGTAGAAGATGACGTAGAAGACGATCTGAGATGACACAGAGACAACGACGACGATGAAGACGACAACAAAGAAGGAGATGACAATGAAGATGATGACAAAGACAAATGAGACGATAACAAAAAAGAAGAAAACAACAACGATGACAATGACGGTGTAGAAGACAACCTGAGAGGAAGACGGAGAAGGAGACGACGACAAAAAAGAAGAATGAGATGATGACAAAGAAGAGGAATGAGACAATAATGACAACGTAGAAAATGACCTGAGAAGAAAACCTGAGAGGACGATGGAGATGACAACAGAGACGACGACGTAGAAGATGACCCGAGAAAGCGATACAAGAAGAAGATGGAGAAGGAGACGATGATGGAGAAGGAGACGATGATGGAGAAGGAGACGACGACAAAAAAGAAGACAGCAATGAAGAAGAAGGAGATGACCACAACGATGTAGAAGACAATCCAAGAAGGAGATGGAGAAAGAGACGACGACTATGAGACAAAGAAGGAGGATGACGCAACAACGTAGAAGATGACGACGAAGATAACGAGGAAGAAGGAAACAAGAAGAAGGAGACGACGTAGAAGACGACATAGAAGATGACCTGAGATGACAACAGAGACAACGACAACGATGAAGACGACAACAAAGGAGATGAAGATGAGGATGACGACGAAGACAAATGAGAGGATGACAAAAAAGAAGAAACCAACGATGACAATGACGGCGTAGAAGACAACCTGAGAGGAAGACGGAGAAGGAGATGACAACGAAGGAGACGGCGACAAAAAAGAAGAATGAGATGATGATGAAGAAGAGGAATGAGACAATGATGACGACCAGTGACGTGCGGTGAGATTCATGGCTGGTGAGGCGCTGACTTCATCAGTCTGATTTACAAGCATATGAACCCTCCAGAACAACTTATTCACCATTTGATTGGCAGCAGTTAACTGTTTATGTTTAAAACCTCCTATCGTCATTCACATATAAATGCTTTACACATACAAACTGTAGCGCACAAAAAAGCACATTTAATTAAAAAAAAGTTATTATGGTCTTACCTTTACTTATAAATGAAGTCCATGCGCCGCTCCTTCTGCAGAATAAGTGACAGCGCTTGCTGTCACTTATTCTGCAGCCAATGTGTCGCAAGAAGAATCCCTGTGCTCACTAGTGCCCCCTAACGTGAGGCAGGAGAAGTGCGTGCCTCACCCGGTGCCTCTTCTCAGCCGTTTTATGATCGCGCCGGCACAAGAAACACATTACACACATATAGTTGCTGTTCATTATATAAATCAGCTAAACTATGGAAACTTATTTCATCTAGCAAACATGTTTGAACATTTTAATAGTGACATACAAAGAGACGGCGATCTGGTCTCACTACATAACATGGCAGCACAGTTAGCCGAGTCATTGCGCAATCCATGGTGAGGCTCAGCGGGGTGCTGCCTCACCGCCCGCATCTTCTCAGTATTTGAATGGTAAATGTGAAAATTAGGCGATTTTGAATAAAAAATAATCTAAAAATGGTGAAGTTAAATGGAAAATTACTTTACTAAATTACTTTATAGTACAAATCAATTGATAAATATAAAAAATATATATTTTTTTCATTTCTTTCTTTCCATGATGGCAGGTGAGGCACGGCCTCCCCTGCCTCACCTGACCGCACGTCACTGATGACAACGTAGAAAATTACCAGAGAAAAAGACCTGAGAAGACGGTGAAGATGACAACAGAGACAACAACGTAGAAGACGACCCAAGAAAGTGATACAAGAAGAAGATGGAGAAGGAGACGATGATGGAGAAGGAGACGACGACAAAAAAGAAGAAGATAATAATAAAGAAGAAGAAGGAGACGACAACGAAGAAGAATGAGATAATGAAGAAAAAGATGAATGAGACAATGTGACTATGTGGAAGATGACCTGAGAAGAAGATGAAGAAGAAAGGAAACTGCAACGAAGAAGAATGAGAGGACAAAGAAGAAGGCAACGACAAAGATGAAGTAGAAGAAAAAGGAAACAAGAAAGACGAAAATGATGATCACGACAACGAAGAAGATGACAAAGACGATGACAAAGACAACGATGAACACAGCGACAAAGAAGAAGAAGTGGTAAATGTGGGACGGTCCAAATGAATTATTCTGAAATGCCTTTGCTACAGACAAACACACACACACACACACACACACACCTACACACACAAACTTAACAGGATAAAAAGGACAGGCTATGTGTGCTTGACTTTGCACTGGTATTGCAGCATACTTTCCTGGGCTTACATTTGTGTTAGAAATGAGATATTTAAGTCCTTCTATATGAGATATTTCCCTTAATGACTGATAATGATTCTTAGCCTCTATTATCATTTGAGTGAGATCAAAGAGCAAAATTAGCCTCATTTTTTGCCTTTACAGTGACATAATTGTTGACCTGGGAAAATCCCCGCCATGCCTGCAAGAAATCATCAGAGAGGTAATGTTCAATTATGCACACCATTCCTTGTATTCCACTGGGCCAAATTAGAGTTGGGAGGTTAAGAGACTGATGGCATCCACATCACTTTAGTATCATTGTCCTAAAAGCACTGACCTCTCACTCAGATTAGTCCAAAGAAACACTCTCAGCATCATAGCTCATCTCAACAGGAAATATTTCACTCTGTACTACCCTTTTCCCTCTCTAATAGCCCTTTCAAAAGATATACTTTGATATGAATACACGTATCTATAAAAGCCAGGCAAAAGCCTTTTTTTGAATTAACATTATTGACTAAACTGCAATTAAGTGATTGTGTAATGGTTAATGGAAGGTTAATGCTAAAGTCTCAAGATAAGGTGAGGGCTTTAAAACACATTTATTGATTCTGCAGCTCAGTGGGTGATTTCAGACATGATTAGATATATTTTCATCAATATGTTTCCATTCTGCCCTGAAAGGAAATGTGTGTGCATTTTCCAATACTGCGTTATTTCACAAAGTAGATAGCGGGATTTACAATAAGTCATACATGGCCTGACTGGGGAAAATACTCCTCGTCCTTGTACTGAAGGACTGTGCAGAAGAGCTCAAAGATGTCCTCAAACACATGCTCGACATCTCTCTGAACAAAACTGCCGTCCATTCATGATTCAATACCACAATTATATGCTAAAAAGCCATCTCCATCCAGCTTCGGTGGCACTGACATCCATCATCATGAAGTGGTCTGAACAGTTGGTCATGCAGCACATCAAATTCATCCTCCCTTCTTCCATGGGCCCCTTCAGATTTTATTCCAGGCCAACCAGCCCACTGATGATGCATTCACCACCGTTGTTCATACAGCTTTCACACATCTGTACAGCAAAGGCTGAAATTTGAAAATGTCGTTCTTCGACTTCAGTTCAGCCTCCAGCATGGTTATTCCACAGTAGATCGTCCAGAGAAACCGGATCATCCGAGCCTCAACACCCCTCTGTGCGACTGGTTCCCTGACTTCCTTATCTTCACCCTGCTAACCCATGACTGCACACAAAAGCACATCCTCTTCATGCCTCTTCATGACGTTTATGACTGACATTACTGCGTTGAGTCTCATCTACACAACAGAAGTAAGCCAACTGGACAGTCTGGAGAAGATAAAGGAGTGTTCAGCCGGTGATACGCCTGGTTGTATGGAGCTCATCGCCCCAACATCTCTGCATATCCCTCATAAGTGGGAATTGATTGGATTGGAAAAGCGTTTTATCATGAAAAAAGCATTTGAAGTCTTTATTTAGACTTGACTGACTGAAATTAGTTGAATTTTTTTTTTTTTACTGCTCTCCAAATCAATGCATCTATTTTACCCATTTGAGACGGTGATCCTGCAGCTTGTCCCTGTTTGGACCTCTCTGGGCCCTGTTTTAGCTAGTTCCTGCTGCTTTGCCTTAGTGCTTGTCAGCTGCCAGCAAAACGTTTTTGTAGCTGATTTATATTATCCCTGCACTGACTACTTTACTTACTAGAAATGACAAAAACCTTTTTTAAAAGGACAGGAGCTATATTTCCATTCTATTGTTGAATCTAGGTCCTGAGAACTGGCTTCCCTGGTGAAGCCAGCAATGCTTTTTAAATAACAATTCACCTTCTGGATTCTTGAGTTGCCTTGAGCCGTTCTGATTCCATTTACAAAAAATGTTCTTGAGGTGAACACAATTCCCAGCATCACCTTTCTGATTCAAGTCAGTGACTTTGTCTTTGGATCTAACCAGTCTGATGACCTGGTCCATGTCCTGTCTTCAGTAACTTGCAGCCCATAGGCCTCCATTACTGATTGGAGTTCCCCAATCTAATCGAACTACAATCTACGTAAAACATTGGAGAGTTCTTGTTCTTCCAAACTTATCTTTGAAGTTGAGAATAATGCTTGTTTTTCCTTTCGTCCCTTTTTTTTTTTTGGCATGAACTAATGTACAGCAAAGTCTGTATGGGATTAATGTCATCTTGTCTAAAGGCTGAAATAAAAAAGTAAGACAAACCTGTTTTGGAGTTCTCCGCTGTAGCAACTGCCCAAGTTAGGCATCCTTTTGTCTTGGGATCCAATTGCTGCTTATACAGGATACAATCAGTTCCTCCTGTCTTGCTCTAGCATCATTGGTTTACATCACCACCCCCTTGGTCATACGTTGCTCCTACTGGAGCTCTGGAGGAGGAAGCTGGAACGCTTCTGAGAGATCTAGGCTCACTGACCTGAGCTGGTGATGGCATCACCTCTAGGGATGGGAATCGAGAACCGGTTTCTGTAGAGAACCGGTTCCTGTAGAGAACCGGTTCCATGTGTTTCAATTCCATGGAATTGTTTAGCCAGTTTATCTAGCGATTCTCTTATCGATTCCAACCAGCACGAATCTCACGTAATTTACGCAAGTTACGCACAGTCAATTCCAGAAAGCACTTACGTGATTAAGCTACAGCAGCGTCCCAATTGGCAGCACAGCGATGGATGAGCTGGTATGGCCATCTCAAAAGACTCCCTCCCGAACACCCCACTCACGCTATCCTCCACTTAAACCCCGAATCTGCCGGCTGGAAACGCCCCCGTGGTGCTCCCAGCACACAATGGATGGACGCTGTTACCAGGGACCTCCACCAACTAGGATTGTCGCTGACTGAAGCCGAGCCTCTAGCACTGGGCCGACCAAAATGGAGAAGATTGGTGAAACTGATTGGCTCCGCACATGGCGTCACCCCCGACCGCCGAGCAAGAGACCCAATGATGATGACGATGATGATGATGATTAAGTTACGTTGGTTTACCACGCGCTTTGCAGTTGTAAACAACAATGGCGCCCACCAGGTTCAAACGCTCCAAAGTTTGGCTTCACTTCACCAAAGAAAGATGGCAACAAGGCAACTAGCAGTCATTGTAAAGTGGAGATAACAGCGTCGGGAGGGAACACGGCTAACATGCAGAAACATTTGAACACACAACATGAGATAACGAGTGTCGTGTTTTTGACGCTTCGGACTGATGGATCTCAACCCAGCAGCAGTAGCCAAGCTAAGATCACCTCTGGTAACTCTGGTTAGTAGCTATCCCACTGACTATGTGCTTCTTCTGTAAAACACGCTATAACATTAAGCGCTATGCTATTAAACGAATGCCTTCTGCATTACATTTAGAAGATGACCGTGACGAGAGAGAGTCTGGCTGGTTCAGAGGCTGGAAGACATGATTATTTTTCTGCAAAAGAATAATTAATTCTTTATAGTATTTGCAGATTTGTACTATGCACTGTTCTGTTGTATTTGATAGTATTTATCTTTCTTTATTATTATTTTTGAGTGCTTAGTGAGCTCATATAACCTTTTAAAGGGGAGATTTTTTTTCATTTCTATTAGGAAAAATCTGTTAGTAAAATGTCACACATTCTTGTGTATTTGCACAGTTACATATTACAACAGTTAACACGTTATCCAGGCTTTGGGCCTCTTTTGACCTCGCTGTTGAGTCTGTGAGGTCGTGACTTCTAAGTAAAAAAAAATGATGCTAACAAAAAACTGTTAGTTCTCCTTTTTCCCCAAATTAGAATCGATAAGACAATCGATAACGAATCGAATCGTTAAACAGTATCGATAATGGAATCGGAATCGGAAAAATCTTATCAATTCCCATCCCTAATCACCTCCGCATCAATCACTTGGGATTTCTGAGCTCGTCCATTGTGGGAGCTACACCACTTCCTCTTAGATCCAGAGGGCAGTACAAAGGGTTGGTCCTCGGCGACTGGAAGTCTTGCTCCAGAGATCCAGTCTCAGCATGTAACGGGGGAAAGCTGAAGGGGGAAATGGACATGGCCATGGCTGCTCAAGGAAGTGAGGCTGTGAGCTGTTTCAGAAAGTGTGGTTGTCTCCTGTTTCTTCCTGCTACATTAATTATTTGTGATTCTATCATGTGGGATATCCACATTGCTAATGCAACAACACAGTCTTCCCTTGGAGCCAATAATCTCCATCATTCCATAGATACATTTCTGGATTTACTCCTCTCAGTCACAAACTCCACCGAGAGGAGGACGTTGCATGTGAAACTGACTTTCTCAGTTCAGTTCTTGGGGAGTCTGAGCCACCAAAAAAGACCCTTCTTTTTAACAGTTCAACGTTGTTTATATTTCAGACCCAATACGCCCTAATGGACACAGACCAGACCATTTTAGTGGGACTCTCAGTCTGGGGGTTCTGTGTAGCTCAACTGGTTGAACAGGCACCCCATGAACAGTAGGGGTGAGTATTGGCAAGGACCTCGCAATACGATTTGTATCATGATACTCGGGTCACGATATGATATTATCATGATATCACGATATATTGCGATAATTTACCTAGTTAATGTCAAAATTAAAAGTAGAGATGAAAAATCAAGTTGCTGTATATGTTCATCAGATGATATTGATCATTCAGAGGACAAAACTATTTGCTTCAAAACAACCTATTTATTGTTTATTATTAGTGTTTTTGCACAATAAAGTATTCACAATGCGTCTAATATATGAAAACATGATTTTTTTCTAAAACAAATTGATATTAGGAGCTGAAAAATCGATATTATAATGGGTGGCCGAAAATTGCGATATATTGTCAAATCGATTTTTTTTCACACCCCTAATGGACAGAGGTTTAGGCTTCATTGGGCCTGAGTCACCTCCAACTCCCAGCCTGGGGTCCTTTCATTCTCCCCAGTGTACTGTCAACACGCTTTCAGAAATGTACCACTAAAGCTACAAGAGCCCAAATATCCTTAAAAATAATTAAAAAAATAGATTTTTCCCTTTCTAAATAGAGGCAGGGCTCAACCAAAGAAGTAATATAAGCAGCTTTTATCAACAAACCAACAGTATGTGATTTGAACTCTCCCACGTTACTGACTACTTGCATCCCACACATGGGCCACCGACTCTTCTCCACTTTTCAGTGACCTTCTTAATTTGTTCCTGTTCTGACAGCACATCTGTGAGTCAACAATATGATTACGAGCATTCAGTCCTGTCTGACCACCAAAAACAGGATACCTATTTTTCCACAAAACCATCACTAATGTGCTTTTTTGGCTAAAGACCTGACAACTGAAAATGATTCGCTGTGTATAGCCACCTCCAAAGACAATTCAAGGTCTACTTTGAAATGGTGTGCTGTGGCCTGTAAATGATTATTACACAATTACTGACTACAAAATCTGATTTATTGTAACTGAAACTCAGCTTCAACAAAATGATTATGTCACTGAGAATAAATCTGCTCCTTCTACTCCACATCATCTGTCATAATACTCTGTTTGGCTAGAAGAGCCAGAGCTGCAACTGTAGCTAATTCAGGTATTTCTATCAACTGAAGCAGTTCATACAGTTTTGAAGCAAACGTAGGTATAAGTCTCTTTAAAGCCTAAAGCTCAGTTCTTCCAACTTCTTCCAAGTTTATATTCCAGATTTAACAGGGGACCAATCAAGATGAGTTAAAAGAAATATGATCTCTCCTGCCAAACCTCATCAAAACTCTCGCTGAAATACTTTGGACTGGCTGTTATTAAGAAATTCCAGTAGTCCAACCAGTCACAAAAAATACATGGAACAGTTTACTTTTGTTTTTTTTTTTTTATCACTCTAAGATGGGATGCTTTCAATTTTCCTGTTATTTTCTTCATAGTAGCTACATGGTGACAGTCTGTTCACCAGGTGCTCAGGTCTGAAGACAACAACTTGAGCCTTGTAGGAATTTAAGATCGTTATAGTTGTTGTCCAGTTAATTGATTTGTCTCATCTGGCTTTATGAATAAGTTGAGCATCAAGTTTATGGTGTACTTCCTGAAAGAACTGCCTGATACAAGCTTATGTAAATACAAATTATAGTTCCAAGCACAGAACCCTGTGGAACTCCTTAACTAAGTCTGGTGGGTGAGGATGTACCCCTGTGTGCCTGTGTTTATATTTACATTTATATTGACATTAGAAAAGATCAAATCATTACATCTATACAACAGTAATAATAGTTTTAAAATACATGCAAACAACTTAGTTTGACTGAAATCCAACTAGACTGAACTCGGACCAGACATGCAGTTGAAGTCGAGTACGTAAACACTGAATGGGACTGGAACTGGCCAACACGCTATGTGCATGAGTTTTGAGTCGAAAGTGCTGGGAGAAGAACGTATATCGTGGAACAGAGAAGAAAATAAAAACTGAAGTGTACAGGGCATGCAAAGTGTACCGAGCTGCGAGGCTGCCCAATTCACCTTTCACCTTTCCAATTTGCTACTGCAAGCCAAATCAAAGATTTATCTGTTGTTTTGGTGCCCATTGCTTGTTAAATTCCCTCCACATATATATTTTTTTAAATTAGTCCAATCAAACGGCCGAGTCCAGCTGGAGCTGTAGCTCCACTAAAATGTGCACCTAAACCTATTGATCGTGTGTCTGGACTGTAAACGCTGTGTTCAAAAACGACATACTGATAGATTGTTATGTATCTCATGAGTACATAAAACCACAAAATTTATCCAAAATTATCCATTATTTTTTTTTTTTTAATGTTCTTAAGCATCTCTGAAAGGGTGCTGAGATTCCCATGACAACAGCACTGTCACTTCACCAAACTGGGAGTTAAAAACACACAGAACTGAGTTGAACTGAGCTTCAAATACGAACCCGACCATTCTGGCCAGAGAAGAAAGCACCCAAGTCCCGAGTGTCATGTGACCTGTGATATTAACCTTTGTCTTGTGTTAGGGTCGCCACCGACCCGTTTTAGTTTTTAAATGCATAAAAGAATCGCTTAAAATTTGTTTATTGCATCAAGGCTTTTTTACTTTGTCAGGAACCTTGATTTCAGCAAAATTAAACAAATAACGTTTTTTCACTACATTTTAAAATGCTCTGGTTGAATTTATGTCGTTAGTGGTGTTAGGGTCGGTTTCAACCCGGGTTATAAATATGATTATAAAGCAATAATTAGAGCCAAAATGGAAATCATAAGTGCACCCATCAGCCAACATGCAGACAGCCACCTCCTCTCCCAGTCATGTGAGCTTCAGGGGAAGCTCATCTGTCAAGTATAACTGTTAAAAAACGAAACAAACTAAGACGGGCATGTCCAGGTCACTTCACCAGGTCACTATGAGGTCACTTCACTCATTTGACCTGCAGAGGGCACATCTCCAATTTACAGAGCGCAAAAATGAAAAGAAGATTTACGGTGGTTGAAGTTCTAGATAATATTTTTGGAGAAAAAGAGGGAGAAGACAAGTTTCTGAGGAAGAGGACAACGTGGAGTACCAGCCAGAAGACACAGACACACCTGAGTGTGATGAGGAGGTCACTGGTGCTGAGGCTGCTCCTGCGGAAGGACTCAAGTCAAAAATGGTAGGATGTTCTGGAGTTTAGTACCTCAACATGCACATGGCAGCTGCTGATGATGTCATCAAAATGACCCCTGATATCACACGGTTTACTGTGACCAGAGTCACTGACATGAAAGATTTTTCTGCAATTGCTAATAAAAAGTCATCATTGCTATGACAAACCTAGAAGGAAAAAAGTCCACAGTGACGTCTGGTACCTTGATGCTTTCGTTGGTGTTCTTCTTGCTAAAAGAAAACACTAAAAGTGTCACTTTTTGTCACACATACATCTAAACACACACACAAAACATGTTCTTGCACACAGAGACTTTTACTTTTTTATTTTTAATTAGCTTATTTAGCTATTAGTTTTAGAAGTAATAATTGTTTTCTATTGATTTTGATTTGTTTCAATTTGTTTATATTATATTTATATAATATATATATATATATATTTTTTTTTTTTTTGCATTTTCTTGAAGAAGATATATATGGGTCGAAACTGACCCCCAACACCATGGATGTTACTATAGTTATTAATTTTAAATTCATTTCAGAGATGTGTTCTTTAACCCTCAGGAATATTCAGGAAACACAACAACCTTTTATTTATTTATTTATTTATTTATTTATTTATAGGATTCTCTTGAGGTTAATTAATAAACGGTCCAGAGACCCACACCAAAAATATTAAACCCAACATTTTCATGGATAAGGAAGCCTAACAAGGTAACCAAGAGATGACAAAAAAAAAAAAAAAAATTGATGATGGGTTTTTGTTTTTAGTGTTTTTCAAAGCTGATTTAAGGAAGGTTAAGGAAGGAGGAAGGTTAACCATTCTAAAGGGTGAAAGTCCTGTCTGGAAAACCCAGAGAGGAACTGGAAATGGACTGATGCATCTAAACGGATCCGTCCTGGGAGGCTGGGAGCTGCAGGAAGAATACATTTAATCCATCTTTTCTCTCATAGAGATTCAAGTCCTTGTTAGAGTGGTAGAAAAGATAAATATAGATGTGGAGTTTGAATGATCATTTATGATGTTCATGTCTAGACAGGAGAATGTGTCCAGACGCCTGATTCTCTCTGCAGATGCAAGGCCTCAGTCAGAAGTTATTGTTCTACTTTTTTTTTTCTTTCCTACCTTTCTGTAGCTGTTTCTCGACTGTTTCTGCGTTGTGCTATCCTATTTCTGGGGTCATTTACCATCATTATGCCGTTGCGTTGAATTAAAATCCACCTAAACCTGTCACAATGCGGGTGGAGGATGTGGAAAGCAGGACCCAAATGCAGGAAGTGCAAAAAAGCAAAAAGGTTTTATCCAACAAAAACTCCAAAACACAAAAAAGCAGAAATACAAAAATGCAAAGAATTCAAAAATACAAAATTAACTTGATTGCCTGGATGCAAGGTGAAGAACACAAGGACGCAAGACCAACATGCAAGGGTTAAGGACGACAATGGACAGCAAACTTAAAGGGAGTGACAGGACTTGGGGTTAGGGCAAACGAGAACAAACGAGAGGCAGGAACAAACGAGAGGCAGGTGTGAACAATCAGGCTTGACAAGGGGAAGGAAGCAAAGCTGAAAACAACGGAGACAAGACAGACCTTCAAAGTAAAACAGGAAGCACTAGAGACATGGAGAGACGCCAACTTGACAACACACAGAACAAACAGAAAAACACAGAAAAACGATCATGGCCGCTCCAGGCCATGACAAAACCTAGAGAGTGTCAAGTGTTGCTTTCAGCCTTGCTGAGGCAGATATAGTCATGGATAAATACAGTATAAAGAATATAAGCCCTAACCCCAACCCCCCCTGCAGTAGCTGTCAGGCAGCTCCTTGTTCTTTCTGCTGCTCACTAAAACCACATCTGCGGCATCTACATTTACCTGGAGCCAGGTATGATGATCTCTGCAGTTACACTGACTACCGTTCAGTGAGCAGAGAAGCAGCATGACAGTCTTATACAGAAAGTAATAACAACTTTCTTAAAAGGTTGCTGCATTTTTAACTCTGATCCAACAAGCATCCCTCCTGTGGACGGTCACGTATTCTCGTGAGTGTTTGTTTGCAGTGGGGTAGTAAATATTTTTTGGGTGTCGGTTAATAGACCTGGGAGGCTTCTCCAAGTACGAAGAAGATAGCGTGGAAAATCCTTGAGCAAAACATGTCTAATTTTCTCAGGATTCATCAATGGCTGCTTTCCTTCAGAAACAGAAAGGTGCACTTGATAGGCAGAATTTCCATGAGTGACTTCAGCAACACCGCGGAAAAAGGACCAGCTGGTTAAAGTGATCATGAGCAAGTTAAACATTTTAAGATTTTTAGCACTGCCTGCTGGCACGATGGGCGAAGTAGTTTTTTTCACGACGTCACAATTGTACGCAACAAAGTGTTTTTCCAAACTGGTAAAAAGAAGCAGGGAGAAAAATTCTCATTGGGTTTCCAGTCGACTGAGCTTTTAAAACAATAACAAGACTTTTACACAAATATCGATGGATAATTTCATGACAGCGTGACAAGCGTAACTGGACATGGTTCAGTGCCAGAAATTTTTAAGTTTCTTCAACACAGTGAATTGAATGTTGTGCTGCATGGCTGGCTTCATGTTCACTCTCACAGTTAACTTTACAATGTAAAGTAAATCGTAAAATCGTCATCAACAGCCGTCCATCAGCGTCATCATCAGTCACTAGTCAACAGAGTCTATGTGGTGCAGGGTAGGTGGATCACAGATTAATTCAATCATGAGATGAGTGGCAGTTCATACAAGCATAAAAGTGGAGCAACAAAAAACAAAGCAAAGAAAAAAAAAGAGCGCACGAAAAGACTAAACTAAAAAAGCTGGATACATGTCCTCCTGGAGATGAACCTGACATTGTTGGCAGCGAGTCAAGTCCACCAGAACTGGTACCAGGGTCAGGGAGACAGATTTACAGGTACAATTACTCACAATCACTGACACTGAAAACAACATGTGAGTTAGTTGTAAACTGTTGATGTGGTTGTTATCAGAGTAGCCCCCCCGCCTAACGTTATTATTAGGGACCAGGTAGCCTAACGTTATTATTAGGGGCCCAGGTAGCCTAACGTTATTATTAGGGACCAAGTAGCCTAACGTTATTATCAGGGGCCAGGTAGCCTAACGTTATTATCAGGGGCCAGGTAGCCTAACGTTATTATCAGGGACCAGGTAGCCTAATGTTATTATTAGGGGCCAGGTAGCCTAACGTTATTATCAGGGGCCAGGTAGCCTAACGTTATTATAAGGGGCCAGGTAACCTAACGTTATTATTAGGGGCCAGGTAGCCTAACGTTATTATCAGGGACCAGGTAGCCTAATGTTATTATTAGGGGCCAGGTAGCCTAATGTTTTTTTTTGTTCACATGGTTTGTTAGACTTCATGTCGGTTTTGTCGGGTTACTCTTGCAAAAAGGCTCGTACAACGACGTGCTCGGAGTTGGTATTTATTAACAGCAATGGAAACACGTCGGGCAAATCCGCACTTGGTACCGAGCAGAATGAATGAACGAATAAATGAATGAATGAATGAATGCCGGTAGCTACTACAACAATAACGGTGGTGCGTCTCTCGCATGACGTCATAACTGCATACCGCCGAATACATTTTAGGCAATATATTATGCCATAATACTACAGGTTTGATTGATTTAAAAATGGCATGGTCGCTCTTCGTGGTGTTGAACTCTTATTCTGTGTTTTGAGCTATGTGTCAAAAATGTAGTAATGCTTGTAAGCCCGGCTGTTGCCACGTGTATGTTGTAAATTGATGTAATCAAAAGCTTAATTGGGCTTAAAGGGCCCGGTCATGTGCTCCGCCCCTGGCCCGGCAGTGACGTGTTGCCAGACATATCTGGATTTCTACACCACTCTTGCATTTCCATCCTACACAAGGTTCTGTGAAGATGCCAACAAATGTGCGTTTAGAGCTATTTCAGTGCGGCTCATGTTTTAGCCTGTTTGGAACGATACCAACCACTCTTGACATGTTTCCATCTATGCAGATGATACTCTGCTACATCTGTCTATAAAGCCAGAGGAGACCAGACAGCTGGACCACAGTCTTCTGTACAGAAAGGCTCAGATGCCTTTTAATCTCCTGTTACTGAACTCAGCTAAGAGTGAGGTTGTTGTCTTTGGACCTGAATAGCGTAACCATGCAGTTCATCTGGGCGGCACTGCTTTGCATCAACACCTCTGCTCACTCTATTGACTGGATGCTCGCCAGCTTCGTACCTTCATCATGGCAGGGGTCCAAAACAAGAAAAAAAAAAGGAGGGGAAGATTAGGCCAGAGGACGGGGATTTAATAAATAATCTTTGATTGGTCTTTAGTGTTTGGTGCGAAGAACTGAGAGTGAACCTTCTATCTTCTTCTATTAGTGGCAGCTGATTTCCTGTGTGTGTCACACCGGTTTCCTGTTTTGATGCGACAGTAAAGTTGTCCACTCTTTCATTCTGTTTCTGACTATTTTGTAGATTGTTCTGGCAAACGTTCCACTTTTCACTCAGACTAATGCTGGGAGGTCAGACTGCGTTGGGTTTTACTTCAACTCATGTTAAAAGTAAATTCAGTAGACTAGCTTTTCACTGTCTATAGAGGCGTTTGTAAGCTTCTACATATGAGCCAGGTGTTTGCTTGCTGGCTATGTGCTGTGTGCCGTGCATAAATTAACATGTTTATTGGTGGATTTAAGGACCCACTGCTGCTGTAGAGTTGACATTAGTTCTTCTTCGGTCGTCACTCTTGGTCCCATAGGCTTTGCTTTCTGCTGTGGGAGGAGATGTAGCTGTAATTACGACACACCTGGACTGTAGGAGGTCTTCGTCTCCACTGATGTCTCACACGTGCTCAGGAGAGGGGACTGGATTGATCTGTGTTTTTATTCATTTGGATAATATGTATTTGAAATGGACTGGATTGGATTGACTTGAATCATAAATAGATTATAACAAACTGGGTTTTATTAGACTCATGTAACCCGTTTGGGCTGAGCCCGGCCAGGCCCCATGGGTAAAGGCCCGGCCACCAGGCACTCCCAAACTAGCCCCTCCCCCAGGCCCGGGTCCAGGGTGGGGCCCCGGTGACCCTAACCCGGGCGAGGGACATCAAGCTCTTGTTTGTGTTTCAGACATAAGAGTTGATTGATTTGTGCTGGCCCGTCCCCCAGGACGGATTTGCCTTGGGTGTCCCTACCAGGGGCAAATGCCCCCCGACAACAAAGCTCCTGAGAGCTCCTACTGTGGTGGTGACTCTGTACTGGTCCGTTGTGGTGAAGAGAGAGCTGAGCCAAAAGGCAAGGCTCTCTGTTAACCGGTCGATCTTTGTTCCAACCCTCACCTGTAGTCATGAACTGTGGGTAGTGACCGAAAGAATGAGATTGCGGATACAAGCGGCGGAAATTTGTTTTCTCCGCAGGGTGACTGGACTCTTCCTTAGAGATAGGGTGCTGCTAAAGATCAGTCAGGTAAAAAAGTCGGGCAAAACAGTACAACTAACTACATGAAAGAAAATGGAGCACAGTTACAGTAACAAGGTGCTCCTAATTAATTATGGGTTGAGCTAGAGGAGGAAGAAGGAAGGAGGAAAGGGAGAAGAGCAGTGGAGACACCACTCAGCAGATCATGTTGGTGTCCCCCTGCAGCGTAGGCCTATAGCAGCATAACTATGATGAACCTGTGATTAAGACGAGCTACTCTAGTCTGAGCTACTACAACTATGGCTATAACTATTAGCCCCTACACACTATAGTTCAGACTAACTGTAGGCTTTACTGAACAGAAATGTTTTCAATTTAGTTTAAAAGATGGAGATGGTGTCAGCCAGCTGAACCCAAACTGGTAGCTGGTTCCATAATAAAGGTGCCTGGTAGCAGAAGGCCCGTCCTCCAAACCTACTTTTAGATATTCTAGGAACGACGAGTAATCCTGCACTCTGAGAGCGGAGAGCTCTATTAGGAGCATAACGTGCTATCATTAAGGGCCTTATATGTGAGAAGCAGAATTTTAAACTCAATTTGAAATTTCACAGGAAGCCAATGGAGGGAGGCTAACACGGGAGAGATGTGATCTCGCTTGTGGATTCCTGTCAGCACCCTCGCTGCTGCGTTCTGGATCAATTGAAGGCTATTTAGGAGCTTTTCCGACATCCTGCTAACAGCGCATTACAGTAATCCAGTCTAGAGCTAACAAACGCGTAGATTAATTTTTCGGCATCACCCTGGGAGAGGATGCTCCTAATCTTGGAGATATTTCGGAGATTAAAAAAGGCTGTCTTGCTAACCTGATTAATATGCTGCTTAAATGACATATCCTGATCAAAAATGACTTTTGATGATTTTTCACAACTGTGCTGGAAGCCAGCGTAAATCCAGTCAATCCATTCCTCAGGTGTTTGGTACCAAAGACAATAACCTCTGTTTTATCCAAATTTAGAAGCAATTTGGATAAGAGGACATCCAGGACTAAGGGCCCTATCTTGCGCCAAACCTCCTAAAGCTGCTATTAAGGGATAGCAGGTAGCAGGAGGGGCGTTCCCCAACAAAGAACGCAATCTTCCACCTCCCGAAACCTGTGATATTACCTGCGCCAACCACTATATTATGCACAGTATGCATGGGAGTGGTTAGGGCGTTCCACCTGTTTAACCAATCAGTGCGTCAGCAGCCATTGCCTTTAAGAGCAGGTTGCGGTACCTGCAAACTGCTATGGAGCATCTTTTCATCCAGATCAGAGCAGCTCTCATGGGCAGCTGGTCTGGGACTCTGCTGTAGAGCTTCCTCCTCTTCCTTCCTCCTCCTCCACCTCTGCACTGATATATACATAACTAGCTCTAACTAATGTGGAACACATGATTTAATCATTTCTTTTGTACTCCAAGAAGTTTCAACAAAGTGCTCAGAAAAAAATAGAGCCAGTGAGCTTCCAGGAAAGCATTTCTTAACTAGAAAAGCACTCAGAGAGCGCAGACCTCCGCCAAGCACAACAGTTCTCCCATACAGCGATTTACAGATTACGATCAAATCCGCCTTCTGGATCAGATCCGGATCAGCCTCTGAAATTTTATAGAGGTTTTCAGTGTCAATACCTGAGTGGAATTTAATGAGTTGTGGGCAATAATTAACGGAGATGTTGAGAAACAAAATTTCCGGCCCCATTGAGCGCATGTTACAGTCTCAAGCCAGGTTGTGAACCACAACCTTCTATCTCTGGGGCTCCTGAGCACAACCCACTGCTCCACCTTCAATCCTCTACAGCAGGGTTCTCAAACTCATTCCTGAAAGGGCCGTGTGGCTGCAGGTTTTTGTTCCAACCATGCAGGAACACAGCTGAGTTGTTTAGTCAATCAACTAGTTGTCTTCACTGAAGGTCTGAACCAGTTCAGTTGATTGAGTGAAACAACTCAGCTGTGTTCCTGCATGGTTGGAACAAAAACCTGCAGCCACACGGCCCTTTCAGGAATGAGTTTGAGACCCCTGCTCTACATAGACACTCAGATCCACCTCTGTTTCACCTTCCCATCCGACGAGCAGCCCAGGTGTGGCACTGCACACCTGTACCTATTCAGTCATCATTCAACCAGACTCGTCTCCAGATCTTCCCATAGAAACGCCTGATCCAGCCATTCGCAGTGCCACCTCCTTGCCTTCGTCGTCCCCTGGATTGTTGGTTTGGCTGCCAACCCTCGAATCCTCCTGTTTTACATCTGAGAGAATTAAACTCTTAAAATTCCAGAACTCCCTTCCTGTCTCCATTGTGGTTGCTTTAGGGTTCAAGAAACAATTAAACAGCGCAATGTTATCGACAATTTGAAAGTGATCCAGAATCCAGGATTTCTTCCGGATCACACCCAAAATAAAATCAGTTCTTCCTTTTCACATTTCTGACAACTCCTGAAAATGTCATCAAAATCCATCCATAACTTTTTGAGTTATCTTGAACATATCCCCTGCGCAAAGACGCACAGCTGCGCCAAGACGCATAGCCGCTAAAGCGATGCTTTTTAAAATACTGCAGAACGGATCATTGGATGAGCATTGAGCCAGAGGAACAGGTATGATGACATCTACCTTCTACCAGTGAGAACATCTCAGGTGTTCCGAGCTCAAGGAGGGGATCAGAGGGATACGAGCACAGAACAAGAAACTCCACAACAGAGTTCTGTGATCTCCTCGTTTCCTCCACAGCAAACATCTCAATGAGATCATGTCACAGCTGTACAGACATCCTCTGCCCTTAAGAGAATAAAAACGTATAAAAGTAATACAGTGATGCATAATCGAGAGGTAGAGCCGGTTGTGCAGTTCACATGTGACTGGGTGGACGCGCAATGACAGGATTTGGACGCGCTCTTTTACGCGCCGACATGCCAGTTGCGCTTTCCACAAACTCGGTATCTTGCAGTACCTGTATCTCGCAGATTTTGGATAGAGGGTAGTGGGTGGTCAGACCACCTGCTACCCTCTATCCAAAATCTGCGAGATACAGGTACTGCAAGATACCGAATTTGTGGAAAGCGCAAGAGACACGCCCATTGCCGCGCCTACAATGTGAGTAAGGGAGTCGGCATAATGGGTGGCAGGTTTAGGGAGCGGAAGATTGCATTAGCGGTTGGCAGAGGCTCCTAAATCAGCAATTTGCAGGTAATGGGTAGTGGGTAGTGGGTAGCAGGAGGTGTAAGATCGGGCCCTTAATGTCATTAAGACACCCTTCAAGTTTGGCCAACGGTTTTTCCTCTGGTTTCATATATAAGTACAGCTGCGTACCATCAGCATAGCGAGGAAAGTTTATGCCGTGGTTCTGGATCATTTTTTCCAAAGGCAGCATTTATAAAGTGAAAAGGATTGGTCCCAGAACTGAACCCTGTGGGACGCCATAGCAGACCCTAGTCCGTGTAGAAGAAACGTTATTAACATGGACGAACTGGAACCTGTCAGACAGGTATGACTTAAACCAGCCTAATGCTGTCCCTTTAATTCCAACAGTGTGCTCTAATCTATGCAGTAAAAGGCCGTGATCAACGGTATCAAAAGCAGCACTGAGGTCCAGCAGAAACGGGAATTTCTCCTGATAAAATTAGTGCTGCAGAACCCAGAAGGGTAAAAGGACATGTGAGAAGCTTTCAGAATGACCTTGTCTCTCCAGGAGGCTTTTCATTTTTGAAAAGTGAAGTGACTGTCTGAGGTAAAATAAAAAAAAAAGTCATTTGTATGGAGAACATGACATTAAGTTGAAATGTAGATGGTGTCTGAATGCTGATTTCTGAACCTTGCAGGGAGAAATCTGTTAAGATGGTTTTTTTTAAAGATTATTGTGGTACAAGGAATAAAAACTCAAAGGTTGCACATCTTGTAGATGCACATTTGTGTTTCAAAAAGTGGCTGTCTGTGTAACATTCATTGATGATATCAAAGGAGCACCTACGCTTGAGAGCATCTATTCTGAACCTGGAGCTATAGTGGACAAAAAGCAGTTGCATAAATTCAGCAGGATTAAAAGAAAACCTGTACTATTGAGTGCATCTATTCTAAAGTACAAAAGAGGCAGGTAAGTGTTGAGATGAGGAGAGGGCTGGCTCTAGTATCTACATAACCTTTTGCCCTGACACAAAGCAAAGGTTGGAACATCTCAGAACAGCCACATTCATACAGATAAGCTTTTCTGCATACTAATTCAGGGGAGATACAATTTGAAGCACTAAAACCCTCAATGTCATATGCAAATCACGTCTCTATTTAATTCCACAGACACAAACAAATACTGCAGTGATCAGTCTGTCTGGAGATTGACAACTGTACTGATTAAAAAAGAGCACGGAGGAAAGGCAGCGTTGGAGGAAATAAAAATACACTCCCAGTCCTCCGTCTGCTCCTTTAAAATATTATGCATCTGATTATAAAAAGCAACGGCAGCAACCACAGTATTTGGTTTTAACTAAGTGTTCTGCTTTGTGGTTCTTTCTGCTCCTGTCACATCAGAGGTATTCGAAAAAAAAAAAAAAAAGATGTTCACACTGTATTTGGCATCAGCTGGAAAGATTTGCTTGACAGTTCCCAAGACAAATGTACTGAACGTGAATAGCTAACTGCGACAATTAGCTTTTTTTGTTGATTGGAGGCGATGATCTAAAATGCTCCACAATCTTAACCTAAAAGAAGTTAGGAGATGTTATTTTGACCCTCAGAATTCAAAATATTGCTCTGACATCACGTACAGGCCGCCATAACCAGCCATGGGCGGTCCGTCATGTCTGGGGATGAAGCTTGGCCCAGTCATGCTAGCAACAGCAGTCATGTCAGGCAGCTACTGAAGCAACTCCTGGGACGACAGGTCCGCCACGATGCCAGCTGCCTGTTGGAGTCCTGAAATGATTCTCCAGCCAGCAGGTAGGGCACCAGAATCATTTCATTTCATTTCAGGACTCAGAAGTGCCGTACTGTGATGGGACCTGCAGTCAATCATCCCAACCGGCCCCTCCACACGGAGGACTTCTCATCACACAGAGCTCAGCCACAGAGCCAAGAAGCGCCACGTAGTTGGAGCAAGAAGAGGCTTCGAAAGCACTCTGTACAAACCTATGGGTCATGTGACCAGATACTTCATCCAGTTATTTATTTATGTATATATACTAGGGGTGCACGATAACTATCGGCCGATAACAGGAAATTATGACGTCATTCAGATAAGTCCGATATCACGAAAATAGCCCCGATAACGTATATATTTTTGTCAACACGGTAGTGCCTCGTTCCCTCTGGGTCTTAAATGACTGGCAATGAATATTATGTTCGAGTGATGTCGGCATAATCAGAAAAACGATTACTCAATCAGGAAAATCAAGAATACTCCCTCATGCCAGAAAACAACTTGTTAAGTCGGTCATAATTTTGGTAGTTGCTAACTTAAATCGATATTCAAAGTATTTCCTCTCATGTTACACATATCGTACCGTCTTCTTCCGCTTATCCGAGGTCGGGTCGCGGGGTCATCAGCCGGAGTAAGGAAGCCCAGACCCCCCTCTCCCCGGCCACTTCTTCCAGCTCCTCTGGGGGGATCCCGAGGCGTTCTTAGGCCAGCTGAGAGACATAGTCCCTCCAGCGTGTCCTGGGTCTTCCCCGGGGTCTCCTCCCAGTGGGACGTGCCCGGAAAACCTCACCAGGGAGGCGTCCAGGAGGCATCCTAACCAGATGCCCGAGCCACCTCATCTGGCTCCTCTCGATGCGGAGGAGCAGCGGTTCTACTCTGAGCCCCTCCCGGATGACCGAGCTTCTCACCCTATCTCTAAGGGAGAGCCACCCTGCGAAGGAAGCTCATTTCAGCCGCTTGTATCCGCGATCTTGTTCTTTCGGTCACTACCCAAAGCTCATGACCATAGGTGAGGGTGGGAACGTAGATCGACCAGTAAATCGAGAGCTTCGCCTTCCGACTCAGCTCCTCTCTTCACCACAACAGACGGCGCAGCACCCGCATCACTGCAGATGCCGCACCGATCCGTCTGTCGATCTCCCGCTCCATTCCTTCCCTCACTCGTGAACAAGATCCCGAGATACTTAAACTCCTCCACTTGGGGAAGGACCTCATCCCCAACCCGGAGAGGGCACTCCACCCTTTTCCAGCTGAGGACCATGGTCTCGGATTTGGAGGTGCTGATTCTCATCCCAGCCGCTTCACAACCGGCTGCGAATCGCTCCAGCGAGAGCTGTAGATCACGGCTCGATGAAGCCAACAGAACCACATCATCTGCAAATAGCAGAGACCCAATCCTGAGGCCACCGAACCGGATCCCCTCAACACCTCGACTGCGCCTAGAAATTCTGTCCATAAAAGTAATGAACAGAATCGGAAACGAATCCGACTTACTGCCGGCAATGCGGACCAAACTCTGGCACCGGTCGTACAGGGACCGGACAGCCCGTATAAGGGAGTCCGGCACCCCATACTCCCGAAGCACCCCCCACAGGAATCCCCGGGGGACACGGTCGAACGCCTTCTCCAAGTCCACAAAACACATGTAGACTGGTTGGGCGAACTCCCATGCCCCCTCCAAGACCCTGAAGAGGGTGTAGAGCTGGTCCACCGTTCCACGGCCGGGACGAAAACCACACTGCTCCTCCTCAATCCGAGATTCAACTATCCGACAGACCCTCCTCTCCAGGACCCCTGAATAGACCTTCCCAGGGAGGCTGAGGAGTGTGATCCCCCTGTAGTTGGAACACACCCTCCGGTCCCCCTTTTTAAAGAGGGGGACCACCACCCCAGTCTGCCAATCCAGCGGTACTGTCCCCGACGTCCACGCGATGCTGCAGAGGCGTGTCCACCAAGACAGCCCCTCAGCATCCAGAGCCTGAGGAACTCCGGGCGGATCTCATCCACACCCGGGGCCCTGCCACCGAGGAGCTTTTTAACCACCTCGGCAACCTCAGTCCCAGAGATAGGAGAGTCCGCCCCTGAGTCCCCAGGCTCTACTTCCTCATTGGAAGACGTGTCGGCGGGATTGAGGAGGTCTTCGAAGTATTCCCTCCACCGATCCACAACGTCCCGAGTCGAGGTCAACAGCTCCCCATCCCCACTGTATACAGTGTTGACGGAGCACTGCTTCCCCCTCCTGAGACGCCGGATGGTGGACCAGAATTTCTTCGAAGCCGTTCGGAAGTCGTTCTCCATGGCCTCTCCAAACTCCTCCCATGTCCGAGTTTTTGCCTCAGCAACCGCCGAAGCCGCGTTCCGCTTAGCCTGCCGATACCTGTCAGCTGCCTCCGGAGTCCCACATGCCAAAAAGGCCTGATAGGACTCCTTCTTCAGCTTCACGGCATCCCTCACTGCTGGTGTCCACCAACGCGTTCTGGGATTGCCGCCGCGACAGGCACCAACGACCTTACGGCCACAGCTCCGGTCGGCCGCCTCAACAGTAGAGGCCCGGAACGTGCAGGCATTAAAATGAACAAGAAACTGAAGAAAACAAGGGTGGTCTAATAATTTTTTTCCATGACTGTACACATGCAGCGTATGGGTTAGCTTCATTAAGATTTTTGTCAAAGTCCTGGAGTTGCTGTTATTTGGGGGAGTAGCGTTCATTAAAGGAAATACATTACGGTGCTTTCTAACCCTTAACTCATAAACCTTGTCTGGGTTCTACATACTGTTTCTCATTACAGCATGGAGACCAGAGACCAGCCCTCACATCCTCCAGATGTAAGACACCTACTCTACCCTCTGATCCCCGACCACCGCTGAGAGCGTCGTCCTTGAGACTCCTGTTTGACAGAACGAACGAACAGCCTACAATGCTGTGTGGGCTGGAAGTCAGGGATGCAGAGGGTGAAGCTCTGAAGTAGAGAGGCCGTCGTGAATAAAATCACAGGAAGACATTTACTGGATCATCAAGTCAGTGTGAAGATGATGCTGCCGCTCAGTTCAGAGATGTGCTGTCATGTAAAGAGCACCAGTGATCTCATTCACATTCACATGTAGTTGACTAGCAGATGAATGTGTGTAGAGGAACACACACACATACACACCTTTTAGGTAAATTGATAACAGAAATCCTGTGCTGTTTTTAGAAAAATGCAACCTCAGATGAATAAGAGCAGATATGAGTTCATAGATATGAAGCTGTGCTCTGGAGGACAGGATTTTTATTTGTGCTTATGTCCTGCTGGCAATTACACCAAATAATACTAGAAAGGCTGATTTAAGGCCGACCTGTTTCATGAACCCTCACTGAGCAGCTCTATTGTGACTCCCGTCTTTACAGACGGAGCTGGCTGACTGTCAGTTAAATGGGATCGTGTACACACACTAACCCTGTTAGGAAAGGCAGTCGGATGTGTGAGCTGGGAACGTTGGGACAGCGGAGAGCTGTGCGGTGAAACACTGGTGATAACGTGTTGCAGCATCACCGTACGGGACACAGTTTCAGAGACGTGCAGGAACGATTTCTGGTTTCAGCAGATGTAATATCATCATGTTAATTATCCCTGTTATCTGTTTCCAAGCGTGAGGTCTCATCTCATGTTAATCGGGTCTATGTGGGGGCGAAGTTCTTAGGGGTTTAGTTCCTCGGAGGGGTACTATAAATCTGGCCGACCAAGTCAACGATCTGGTGTTTGATTGGACCTTTGTACGGTACATTCTTAGGCTCCTGGTACTCCGTTTTTGAAAGTATTTACTCCATTCATGATTATTTTGGTTCATGGTGTGATTCCACGTTTACGCCACATGATGCTAAAAGCAATGACGACATCTTTCTTGCATGATCAGAGATCTGATCCATTCCTCGACATCAGCACCGGCAGGTGCTTTGCCCTAGTTGCTTTGCCCGGTGAATTGAATGTTCGTTGCTTTAGATAGTCTTGTGGCCTTTTTTCCCACTGGGTTCTTGGCCTAGTCTAGAGTAGATAGTCTCTAAGGGGTCTTTTGCCGTTCCCCTTATTTTTGGAATCTGGCAATCTAAATTATAAAATTCAAAATTCAAACTCTAAATTTAATCACTTTAATCATTTTAACCAATCAATCAACTGATTCCAATCTGAGGTCCAAACCCGTACACATAGTTGGGGACGGGGGTTTGTCTGCTGGAGGGATCACATTTAATAGAGTAGACTGCGCTTCATTCCGTGCGTTTACATGGGAAGTTTAATTCCTCTTTAATTCAGAATTAAAGTTAAATCCGAATAAAAGTTACCATGTAAACACCTAATTCCAAATCAAAATGTCAATTCCGAATTAGCTTAATTCCGAAGTAAGTGGATGGTTTATTCTAATTTTAAATCCGAATAGAATAATTCCGCGGTCACGTATTCCTGTTTAAATTAATTCCGGTCTTTCTGTGCATGCTAGTTCTCTTGCCCGTCTGTCGCAATGACGCTTATATTCCGCGCTGAGCTTGTTTTCAAAACAAAGTTTCAAGATGGCAGCACGCAGTAAATGGTGGTCAAGAGCAGAGACGATTTCATTTAATAAATAGCTTGGAGGAACTGGAAATAATTAAAAGAACAGATGGCAGGAAACATAAAAATTGTGAGCTTTTCAAAGTTGTAGCGGCCAGGTTAAATGAAGAAGGTTTCACAGATAGAGACGCCACCCAGGTCAAAAATAAGTGGAATGTTGTTGCTAATCGAGTAAGTTTGTTTTCTTCCGATAGACGTAAATACGTAAAGACGTTCGCCCCCCCCATCCAATCAGAACCCTTCCCAACCCCCAGACCTTAAGCGGAATTGGATAAAGCCGAACAAATGTGTTTTCCATGTAAACCTCAATTTGGAATTACTATTTCCATGTAAACTCGAAGGAAAATAGTTTAATTCGGAATTATTTAATTCGGAATAATTAATTCTGAATTAAAAAACATCATGTAACTGTGGCCAATATTTCCTGTTTAGCTAGCAGTTGTGGGCCGTGCCCTTTGGGTGGGAACCGTGAGCTCTACTGCTGTGATCTAGATAAGCTTTTCATATATGCAAAGAAAATGAGGCGCGAAAAACAAAAGTAGGGATTGTGATGTTAAAAAATTGCTGTGTCATGAGTGCATGACTTCTGGTCCTGATTCCTGTCTGTTTGACGGCCATGATTTTGTCATTGTTCTCCTCCATCAAGTAGCTAAGTTTTGACGCGTAGGTGTCTGGACGGTTTTGCTCAAGGTCTCCTTGTTTTCCACTGATGTTTAAGACAAAGTGTCCGCCTCTCTGTCTTCGTCATTCTGAACCATCCAGCGTTCTGTAATGACCTCTCTGAATCTGCAGACTTGGAGAATAAAACTCACCTCAGTCGTATTCCAGCCTTTTGTTTAACAGCCCATTGACTGCCTCATCAGAACATAATTAGAGTACAATTTGAGTGTATGCTTATGAGTAAGATATGCCCAAATTTAAACACAACAGCTGACCACCTGATCTCAGACCAGCTTCACTGTGAAATCCATCACGGTAACTAAGGAGGGCACATTTGTGTTGTGAACTTGTCATTTCTACAGATGTCTTGCAAATGCAAAGAACAAAACGTTGCTCCGAAAGACATGAAATTAATCCCAGTTCAGTTAATTTATCCACCTCTCTGATATTTTATTTTAGAAATTAGCTTTTTTTTTCAAGAGCCTTTTTTTTTTTTTGGTGCGCTCCAATCAGACGCACCGTCAAGACTCCGAGAAACCAGGCAGAATTAGCTGAAGTGTTTTTAATTTTTAAATTACTGTACTCCTGTGTGAACGGGACGACGTAATTGCAGTCTCCCATTTAGCCGCGACACTTTTGACGTCATGTTTGGCACATAATTATCTATTCCAACATCCCCGTGCGGGGTAATTAATAATTACCCGTAATATCTCACTGTACATCGTGGGATCCGCGGGGAGCACGGCGCTCTCGTCCATTCACACCGCTCCGGGTTTGGAGCAGAATTACTTGGTCTCGCACTTTTCTCTTTTGCACCAACCTGCAGTCAATTTTCTCCAAATTGCAGTAATGACTGGTGAAATTTGGCCACATCGTTCACGTACCATCTCTGGGCTCCAAGTGACAAGGAGCAAATACATCCACAGCGTGTTACCTCACCCAGTGGCTAAGCTAAGACTAAGCTAAGATGCTGAGACACACGCTGGCAGAGCGATGAGAATTACAAGCTAATGAAGAAGCATTTGAAACTGGAAAAAAAGTTGTTGACTGAAAGAAGCCATCACAGAGGAGAAATGATCAACGACCCCTAAATGTGGCATCTGCACTTCAGGGTGGCTGGTAAGTCTGGGAGGTGCAGTAGGTTAGTGGACTCGGTAGGAAGCTGTGATTCTGGCTTCATGTTTGGACTTTTAGAATATTCAAAGAGCTGTTTTCGGCTATGAGTCAGTCTAGCTCTGGAAAAGGAAAACTGCGCTCCACGAACAAGGATGCGGATCAGAACATCACTAATACAGGATACAGCGTTTGAAGGAGAGGATTTTATTGAGGAAACCCAGCAGAGCCTTTGGTTTGGGGATTCATCCTGTTTGAGAAGGTAACATTTTCGTTTTTGTGTAAGACTCGGGAGAGCATCTTTCACAAAAACAGTGCAGGACCTGAAAAAACAGCAAACGATCCTGAATGAATGATAAGTGGTCCAGAGGTGGTCCAGAGGTGGTCCTGCGGTGGACAGAGGTGGTCTAGCAGTGGTCCAGAGGTGGTACAGCGGAAGTCCAGTGGTGGTCCAGTGAAGGTCCAGAGGTGGTCCAGAGGTGGTCCAGAGGTGGTCCAGAGGTGGTCCTGCGGTGGACAGAGGTGGTACAGCGGAAGTCCAGTGGTGGTCCAGTAAAGGTCCAGAGATGGTCCAGTGATGACACAGGGGTGGTCTAGCGATGGTTCAGAGGTGGTCCAGTGGTGGTCCAGAGGTGGTCCAGCGGTGATTCAGCGATGGTCCAGTGGTGGTCCAGAGGTGGTCCACCGATGGTTCAGAGGTGGTCCAGTGGTGGTCCAGTGGTGGTCCACCGATTGTTCAGAGGTGGTCCAGAGGTGGTCCAGCAGTGGTCCAGAGCTGGTCCAGCAGTGGTCCAGCAGAGACAGAACTCTGGAGACCACGCATGCCCACAATGCATCTGTTCATTAGTATTTCCCCTATTATTGACTGTTCTGGAAGAAAAAAAAACAACCACCAAACGTGTTTCCCATCACAGTTAAAATTATAATAATTCCCAGATGAGGCAATACTGTAGCCCATAATAGTCCGTGTTTGCACCACATTTCTGACAAAAGTGAAAACTGCTGGTAATGACTGGTTCTGGCAAAAAAAAAAAAAATGCTTTTATGTTAACGCCCGTCCCTAAAATGTCACTTGGAAACAAAGGCAACTTGTGGTGAGTGTGCAGCTAAATGCATTAGTGGATCAATTAAGCACTAGTCTTCCTTTGCTTGGGTTGCTATGGCAACTGACCTGCAAATGCACTGAAAAATAATGGAAACACAAAGAGAGAACAGTCAAATTTCATCGTGCTTTCACAGGTGTTTTCATGATTGAAACTAATATTTCTGCTGCTGTGATTAATAAATAGGTGTGAAACACAAATGTATGAGGACAGTTTGGACGCCACGCAACATTTTAGCATCAGTGCATGTGAGTCTGCTGTTATTCTTTTTGAGATTTTAATGTTTGAATGTTTCAAGTCACACCTAAATACTGGAAGATGTTCTGTTAAAGGCAACTAAACACAGTCAAATGATAATCCATCATCTTCCTATTAAATCCAGTTTATTTCAGTTTTATTTGTATAGCATCAGTTACAATGCAGGTTGTCTCCAGGCGCTTTACAGAGAACCAGAAATATCAGTAACTAAAATTATTACATTAAATTCTAATCAAAGAAAAATGGCAAGTAAAATCCAGTTCATTCCAGTACAGTCCACTTCAAATTCAGTTCTTACAGTACCGCCCAGCTGAAGATGCATCAAGTCTTCAATTCACTTGATGAGAACCACTTATCTGCACTTTCATGGACCCGAACCCGGATGGACCCGCTTAATTTGGACCCGGAACCGACGCAACCCGAGTCTTTAGTTTCCGACCACAAACCGAACCGAGTTAGCCGAATAGAACCGAGACAATCCAGCCCATAGCTGCTCATGTTAAAGTTGTCTAGCGTTGAATAAAACTTGATTTTCTTACCTAAAGTTGTCTTCTTCTACCGGTTCAGTTGCTACATAGGCTACGTGATGTAAACAACAATAAATCCACGTCGTTATTTTCTCTGTGGATACAGATGCTATTGTTAGTAACTGCTAATGCTAATAGCCTAGGACATGTCGTCATCCATACCATATCCATACCGGTAATAACACACTACGGCAACGTGACTGTTTCATGACAAACACGCAACGTTAATGAATAATAATTTAACTGCCCAAGTCCTGACACTGGCTAAACCAAACTCTTGTTTGTTTGTGTACTTGTCATATTAGTTGTGTTTCAAGGATCATGTTCAAATGTGATTTCTGACCCTCCACAGTGTGTGTGTGTGTGGTGTATGCGTGCTGTGGTGTGTGTGGATGGGTTGGGTGTGTGTGTGTGTGTGTCAGTCACAGAGACATAGTAATGAGGAAGAGGTTGAACCAATCTAATGTCTGTGCACAAAGGCGAGGCAATTTCTGTCATGTGGCAGTTGGTGTTGAATCGGTGGAGATATAAGGCGCCGGGGTCGGGACAAATGCGTTTGATGGTCACATGAGTTAGTGATGCATATGCCTTCAGCACATTTGTAACTCTTGAGCTGTGAATAACACGTCAAGGTTGAATCCTTGACATAAGATTAATCCCTGTGAATATGAGAGGTGAATGAGGGAGACATGTTTAAACACAGGGACAGAAAATAAAGGATGGTGTTATTCCTGCTCATCTGGACTCTTCTGAAGTCAAGAGTCTACAGTTTATTTACGCGGGAACCGTGCAGGAGTCTTCTGCTTCCTGGTTCTTTTATTCATCGTGCAGCTAAACCCCTTCATTCAGTCATTCAGCCAGACCTTACGTAACACACGTGTTATATATATTTACTGTGGCTGGGCAACGATTAAGATTTTTAATTGCGATTAATCACATTATTTCCCTGATTAATCACGATTAATCGCATTGTACACGCGAAATCAAATAATGAATTCAAAAGTAGTGTAAAGGTCACTTTTATTTAAATGTTCTGCTGCCATATGAACTAAAGTGTCATAACATTTGTTGTTCAAACACTTTTAACATCAGCACTTGTCAGTAACACATATTTAGTGTAAATCTCATTTTAAAAAAAATGTAAAATAAAATAAAGTTTATTGCCACTGCCAGGGCATTAATGTCATCCTGTTTTTATAAAAATAAAAAAAAGTCTACAAACAAAATCCAACAAAATGATTGTGTCTCAGCACAATCAGAACATTAAAACAGGTCATTTCTGAGGTAACAGCAGAAACTTTTAACGGGGAGTTCAACTTGTCAGTTGTTATAAATAAATGCAGTACAAATAACAAATACAAATATAAATAACAAATAACCTTGTTTCTGTCAAATCCTCCATTTAAAATGAAAATGTCCATGTTAAAGTTCAATAACTTTACCAATCCGTAATTAATTTATTTATTTATTGTTGAAAAAAATAACCTTACTACAATGTTGAATTTCTCTTCTAGGATTAATAAAGTATTTTTCATTTTCATTTATCATTCATTTCATTTTATTCATTTTATCTGTGTATCTTTTTTTTCCATTTTCAATTGTCAATCAAAAATTAAAAAAATTAAAAAGTGACTTTTATTTTTTTTCAGTTTTTTTAATCTAACACAAAAAAACCCAAGAAAAACGCCTTTTTTTTATATTTCAATTTTAGCAAACAGACCATGGGACTGAATTACAAATAACCTTGTTTCTGTTGAATCCTCCGTCTGGGAGAACTTTAAAATGAAAATGTCCATGTTAAAGTTCAGTAACTTTACCAATCTGAGTATCATTCATTCTTTCCATTTTCAGTTGTCAATCAAAAATTTAAAAAAATTAAAAAGTGAAATTTTATTACGTTTTTCGTTAATCTAACTAATCTGTTTTTTTTTAATATTTCAATTTTAGACTTGGATCAAAAATACGAAATTCAAAAACGGGCCACAGAACTGAATTTGTTTTATAATCAAGGACTGGACTTTCTGTTGTCATTACACATCTGTGCCACTAGATGGAGCCACACTGCAGTAACCAGCTAGAGAACAGCAGGACAGTGAACACATGGAGCAGATCTGATGGAACATGGAGGAATGATGACAAAGTTTTGTTGCAGTCTAGAATATTTTTTAGACGGAATTGTTAATATTGCTACCTGAGTTGCTATAAGGAGTAGCTTTGCCTTATGTTTACTGTTTTTTGGTTCTGCAGCAGCCAGTAACAGACTTTTCAAAACAAAAGCATGTGAGCAACATGCGTTAACGCACAATAAAATAAATATCGGCATTAATAAATGAATGCGTTAATGCGATAATAATGCGTTAACTTGCCCAGCCCTAAAAATTACAAAAACATTTGCTGTCAAAAATCAACCTTAAAGTGATTTAGGTAAATCATAGAAACTGATTTAGCAGCTCATTTGAAGGGGAAGTCACCGGTGTACAAGCGTCCACAGTCTAAGATGTCCTTAGGTCGTCGGGTGATCGTTCCACAGACATGGAGGTAAAGGGGGTAAAAGGGAGGCCGCCTCGCTGCGGGAATAATAAAGACCTGAAGACCTGGGGGTCCGACGAGGCTCACACGATAAAAAAAAACGACCCTGAAACACAAGAGGGGCAAAAATCACGTAACCAGACAATTACACATAGTTGCATTATGTGCTCTCATTCTGGTTTTAGTCAGCATTTGTGCAGCTGTGTTTTTAGAAACACTGTAATTGTAAAATATTTTATGAGAATTCCTAAAAAATAAAAGCCTTAATTTAATCCAATCAAGTAACAAAAACATGGACTAGTGTTAAGACTAAGTTCTCATGTGCATTAAGCATGATGTAATTAGATTTATAGGAGTAATTACAGGAATAATAGAAGTAATTACAGGGATAACAGGAGTTATTAAAGGGATAATTCGCTCTGATAAATGAATTGATGTGGCAGTGCGAGAAAGCTGCTTGTGTGGTAAAAGCACCTTGAGTGGTCCTTGGACTAGAAAGGAGATATATAATCACGTTGTTGCTGCAGTTCAGAGAAAGAATCCGTCGCAGCCTGAAGATATTCAGCTATAGTCACATGGTCATATACATTCAGATTACCTTAAAAAAACGTTTAGATTTCCAGAAAAACTCATTTTAGTCTTTCATCCTTTACAGTTTGTCTTTTCTTTGCTATTTTCTTAGTTTGATCCATCAGGAGCCTCGTGAACTGGGCACTTGGGTGAAGGATAACAGCCTGACTTTCCGACCGCTAAAGCAGGATGACGCTTGGTTTTCTGCGGCTGAGCTCATCACTCACATTTGTGCCTGAAGGCGTCCGAAAAGAGGAGCTGTGTCAGCTCTCTGTAAAGTGACAGCAGAGGAATGCGTTTTCAGCGGGGAAAAGCCGGTACCGCTAAAATGCGATCCACTAGGTGGCAGCACCGGTCAACACCGGTCATTAACGCTGCATTTGGGCCTTTGATGTGTGCGGTTTTGAAGTGACCATGCGAACTCCCACTGACTCTGAAGGCTCCGTTTTGGCGCGAGCGTGAGGATAAAACAGGGAAGGAATATCGGCGCGCTGAACCTCAGCTGAACCTCGGCGATGTTCTCATTAATCCTCGACTACGACACGAGTGGTGATCCTGTCCACGTCTACTGGAATAACTGGAGGAAGCCACAGGAGAGACGGATGCGAATCTGAAAAGCCCCGGATGAGTGAGTTCTGCCTTGTGTTGCCATGTGGGAAATGTAGGCTTATCGTACCAGACTCAAAATTATCTGTCATAACCAAAATACCAAGCCCAACGATGTGCTATAGTCAAATTAAATTCACTCTAGTGATAAATAGCGGGTGAAGCTAACCATTCAGCCCATTCAACCTATCATGCTCGTTGTTCTGAGACAAACATTTGTGTTTCATGCTCGGCAAAGCACGACTGGCTGGAAACATGTCACATGGGAACAGATGCCTTCAGCGCAGAGGTCTTAACAGGTCCATTTAATGGACCCGAACCCGATTGGACCCGTGAAAATTTCCGACCACGAACCGAACCGAACCGTGTTACCCGAATAGAACCGAGACAATCCAGCCCATAGTTGCTCATGTTAAAGTTGTCTAGCGTTGAATAAAACTTGATTTTCTTACCTAAAGTTGTCTTCTTCTACCGGTTCAGTTGCTACATAGGCTACGTGACGTAATCAACAATAAATCCACGTCGTTATTTTCTTTGTGGATACAGATGCTATTGGTAGCAACTGCTAACGCTAATAGCCTACACCGGTCAGGACGTGTCGTGAATATGTTGTCTCATCCAGCGTTGTCACGTTGACGATCCGTTGTGCTTTACAGCTGCTGGGCAAACCGCTAATAACACGCTACGGCAACACGATTGTTTCATAACAAACACGCCACGTTAATGAATAATTAACTAAACTGCCCCAAGTCCTGACATTGGCTGCCACCGCCAATATCTTTACCTCTCTGGAGTAAACGTGGACCCAGCCTGTCAGAGAGCACCGACCGGACCTGAGACTAACTGTACCGATTCCGACCTGAACCCGGAGTCACGTCTTTTGAATGGACCCGAGACCCGATTCGGGTCGGTCAGAACCTCGGGTTGTCGGGTTGTTCCGAAGACCTCTACTTCAGGAGTAAAAAAAAAAAAACTCTCCGGCAGGCAGTTGCGGCAGGCAATAATTTGAACATAGTCAAATTATCGTACATTTGGCCTTTTTTTGTATTATTGATCGTACAGAGGTCTAAATTATCGTACAAATACGATAATAATCGTACAACTGGCAACTCTGTTTACACGTGATGATCCGCGTTTGTTGGGTTGTCCCTCTTTACCTAACTGACGGGTGCTTTAAAATAATGAAATATCTGTCTATTTGTTCTCTACAAGAGGTGGCATTTCCTGTGAAAGAGCGGTAAATTAATCCAGCCAGAAAACCAGCGTCAGATCCATGCAGCACTTACATATTTATGTTGAACACATTTACCCGCGGATTCTCCTGTTTTCCTGCTCCTCAAAGCCTTTCACTTTCCGTCCTGGGTGCAGTTAAATATCCATTTTAGGTTGCCTCCACTGAACTTCGTCTTCACTGCTCTGTGTTAGCTGGTTAAAACATTAAAACTTGGTCAACTGAACTCAGGAGCTGGGATTTTCACGTAGGTTCAGCATGGACAGACTGCTGCGTCGCACTTCAGAGCAGAAAGAATGAAATCCATTGTTTGAGTAAATGCAGCGGAGCTAATGAATCACTGCAGTCGTCATTCATTTGGTCGCGCTACTTAAAATTCGCCCGAGGACCAAAGTATGCTAATTGTGATGATAAATTCCCTGCAATTTTATCCCTGAGGATGGGATAATTTTCTCAAACATGGTGCCCTTGAGATAATTCTGTGGATGGAGTGTCTCATCTCAGCTGAAGTACAGGGGTCATTAAGTGTTGTTGTTGGGAGCTAACTGCGAGGATGGACCTAAGCCCCCCGCACTCTCAACGTCTCCCCACGCTTGCATTCCCACTGCACCGCCTGCCACCCTGGAACCGTCTGCAATTTATTGCAATTTTCTGTATTCGGATTTTAAGAAGACTGAAAAGGAAAAAAAAAATAATAGTAAAAAAATAACATTCATATTGCTACATTCATGTAAGACTGTGACAAATTCTAAAGTCTAAACTTTTACATTTGCCGAACATGTTGCTAAAGATGCTATCACTGTCAAACGACTTGATTGTGTTACCTCTAATAACACGCTGATAACAAAGCAAACAACTAGACGTGTTGGTGCAATCCGTTCATAAACAGAATCTATTTTTCCTCGGGCGATGAAGTATTTATTGCAGCCCGAGCCTGGGGAGAGCAGCGCAGAGCACTCTGCTAGAGGCCCAAATGGATTTTCAACTATGGACCCTAAACCTTTCAACCCACAATGCTGTTGAATAGCAGTTAGAGGTTGCCATGCCAACGCCATCTAGAGGGACATTTCAGTTGCATCAGAGAGAAAGCTTGGCCAGATGTCTCCAACAATTTGCTCTGAAAAGATTCACCATCCGCCATGCTCATTAGAGAGCTGCAATCAGAGGAGCGGGGCCATATGTGGCTTCCCTGTATGGATGGCACGTCTCTCCGTCTCTCTTACATCTTTCAAAAGAGAGAACATGACAGTCCTCTCACATGTGCTTGCTGTTTCTGCTGTGTATTTTCTGAAATATTGATGTCGTGCTTCTGCATCTGTGACTTGCCCGGTTCACGGTGTAGCTGATACGCTCTGGCAGAGCAGCGACGGACTTGCCCAACACGGACCAGAATGAACAACTTTGTGAATTATTGATAGAAATAAATCAACACAACGCCGTGTGGCTGAAGGCCTGCAGAAGCGCGGCTGCAGCCGTTGCCGGAGGTGGAGAAACTCTGCGAGCGTTCGCCTGCTCTCCGTCCACAGTGTCGGTCACCATCAAATCCACACAAACACACTGCTGCCTTCAGCGCAACCTTCAAACGTCTCCTTACCTGCGGCGTGGGCTAATTACTGAATAACTCATCCTTGCTTACTCTCATCAGCTTCCACACACAAACGAGGAATTTGGCCTAACGTGCTCTCAGTGTGCAGAGGCAAGGCAAGTTTATTTGTAGCACATTTCGTGTACAAGACAATTAAAGGTGCTTTACACAAAACGTTTGAAGCATTACAGAGCATTAGCATAGCCCTTTAAAACAACAACCCGAGATGTCCTGTCTGGGGCTCGTCCCATGTCGCCGGCTGTTAATTACTATTTTTTTTTTTTTACTTTATAATACTCAGTAAATCCCAAAACCAGCAGCTACGAAGCTTCGATTTGACCTTTCGGTAAGCACCGCCCCCTCCCTAGTTACTGTTGCTAGGTCGGACATTCTCGCTCCTCCTTCATTAAGGACAATGTTATTTTGCCATTTTTCCGATGCCTATCAACCGTATTTACATTACACTAGAATAACGCCGTGGTGAAATATTGCTGCAGGGGACCTGCAACAGTGACTCGAGGTGTCCAGAACGTTTGGAGGGACAATTTTTATTCCCTTTAACAAGATAAATAAAACACTGGAGAATGCAGGCTGTGGGTAAAGTTGTTGTCCATCCACACAATCAACTGAACGTGGGGAAAGTTACGAAGTGAGTTCAGGCGTTTTTAGTGACCTGCCTTCAGTTTTAAGTTTGTGAGGGGTAATAAAGTTTTATGCCCGTTTACTGTGGACAGTTTGGCTCCAAACGATCATTTCTGGGAAGCATTGGTTGCTTGTTGTTTCCTCCAGCAACCATTTGCTGATCGTGCAGTGAACAATGACATTAAAATGCTGACATGTTACATGCGTACGTATCACAAACATTCCTCGGTGTCTATAAGCCCTGCGCCTAAACAGAATTTGGTTTTGATACGTGAAAAACAAAGCAGGATGCAGGAATACAATGCATCCCGGATGCTGAGGCAGAGTATAAAAGAAAATCATGAACAAAAAACATGTCTGACCCGTCTCACTGTAAAGGTTGAGAGAGGGAAAAAAAGAATAGAAAAACATGATTGGAGTGAAAGAAAAGTGATTGAAATGGCTGAAAAAGGATGAAAACGTCTGAAGAATAGCAGCTGAAAGGAAGTCGTTGCCCATTTTCCTGCTGAATGTCGTGGAGTCGGCCGGCGCTGCTCCTGTCACACGTCTGTCACTGGCTCAACTTTCTTCAGCCGCTCTTTCTTTCAGGGAACCAAGGGAGGAAATGAGGTCCAGAGCTTCGGACCAGGAACTCGGCGGCTCCGCTCGTATCCCATGGTGCAGCACAATGCAAATCCAGCTCCCAATCAGCTTCCTGTATAAACAGCTAATTAGCGGTCCACTGTCCTGTAATGATGTGCTGACAAACACATGATGCTGAACACTTGAACTGATAAACAGCAGGAGCTGACAACGTATCCACGCTCTTATCTCCGGGCCGAGACAAAGGCTTGATTAGAAACTATTCTGTAGAGGAAAGTCAACAGTTTGAGGAGGGGCTGGAGGGAAGAAGTACGTTCTTAAAATACCACCTCCCATCTCTAATATTAGAGCATCCAGAATCCAGCTCTGTGTGGACTCAAACAGCTGCGTTGATGACAACGTTTTGTTAGCTGGTTTGTGGTCTCCTGAGTTCAGGAGGAACGGGACGAAGCTGTGAAGGACAGACCTTCGAACCCTTCTGTGAGTCTCGTTCTGATGACGTGACCCAAAGGACCGACCAGATCCACGAAACCAACCCAAGATAAGCAGCTGGAAGTGAACCCACATGACCTCACAGGCCACCATACGTAACCAGCACTGATGAAGGAGGAGCCTCCTGGTTCTTGGAGCTCATATGGAGCAGTCAGTGGTGGAAGAAGCCTCCAGAACCCTCAGCGGTCCGAGGAGCCTCCTGGGTTCTTGGAGCTCATATGGAGCAGTCAATGGTGGAAGAAGCCTCCAGAACCCTCAGCGGTCCGAGGAGCCTCCCGGATTCCTGGAGCTCATATGGAGCAGTCAGTGGTGGAAGAAGCCTCCAGAACCCTCAGCGGTCCGAAGAGCCTCCCGGGTTCTTGGAGCTCATATGGAGCAGTCAGTGGTGGAAGAAGCCTCCAGAACCCTCACGGTCCAGGCCTCCCGGGTTCTTGGAGCTCATATCAGTAGTGTGGAAGAAGCCTCCAGAACCCTCACTCGAAGAGCCTCCTGGTTCTTGGAGCTCATATGGAGCAGTCAGTGGTGGAAGAAGCCTCCAGAACCCTCAGCGGTCCAAAGGAGCCTCCCGGGTTCTTGGAGCTCATATGGAGCAGTCAGTGGTGGAAGAAGCCTCCAGAACCCTCAGCGGTCCGAAGAGCCTCCCGGGTTCCTGGAGCTCATATGGAGCAGTCAGTGGTGGAAGAAGCCTCCAGAACCCTCAGCGGTCCGAAGAGCCTCCCGGGTTCTTGGAGCTCATATGGAGCAGTCAGTGGCGGAAGAAGCCTCCAGAACCCTCAGCGGTCCGAGGAGCCTCCTGGAGCAGATGTTGCTCAGGGAGAGTTAGTTCTGAAATTTCACGCTCTTGTAGAGTTGGTCGTTGATTCAGTGTAGCACGAATCTTTTTAAAGCTGCATGTTGAGTTTACAGAGATGATGAGTTGACAAATAAATGTATCATTTTGTTTTATTCTGAACTTTAAAAAAAGAAGAAGTATTTGTAGTGAGAGAAGTAGGACCTGTAAACTGCTGACCCCGCCAACAGGTTTTTGGATTTCTTTTTGCTTTTTTTTGTGCGTGTGAATTGAAAAATGGTTGCTTTGTGTCAATTTCATTCTTTGATTCTTTTTTTTTTTCACCAGAAATAAATATTTCTGTACCTGGTTAACTTAATGATGTTAATCTGCAACATAACAGGTTTGAGTCTTAGAAATAAACGCTCTGTAGCACTAATCCATCCCGACATGTGGTGGATTAGATGCAGATCTACAAACGGGCAAAAGAAATATATTTTCAGAAACAACGCCTTCACTTTCTCCTGTTTTTCTGCATCAAACACTGAATCTTTTGAGGTTTTCCATCATTTAAATTCCACAACATTTCCTTCAAATTTGAAGATGGATTTTTTTATTATGAGGTGAACAAAAAACTTTCACCACCGAACGTCAACAGAGCTGAACAGAGCAATGACAGCTGGAATGTTTCTGCATGGTCCATCCATCCATCATCCATCCATCCATCCATCCATCCATCCATCCATCCATCCATCCATCCATCATCCATCCATCCACCATCCATCCATCCATCCATCCATCCATCCATCCATCCATCCATCCATCATCCATCCATCCATCCATCCATCCATCCATCCATCCATCCATCCATCCATCCATCCATCCATCCATCATCCATCCATCCATCCATCCATCCATCCATCCCCATCCCATCCATCCATCCTCCATCCACCATCCATCCATCCATCATCCATCCATCCATCCATCCATCCATCCATCCATCCATCCATCCATCCATCCATCCATCCATCCATCCATCCATCCATCCATCCATCATCATCCATCCATCCATCCATCCATCCATCCATCCATCCATCCATCATCCATCCATCCATCTATCATCCATCCATCCATCCATCCATCCATCCCATCCATCCATCCATCCATCCATCCATCCATCCATCCATCCATCATCCATCCAGTCCATCCGCCATCCATCCATCCATCCATCCGTCATCCATCCATCCATCCATCCATCCATCCATCCATCCATCCATCCATCCATCCATCCATCCATCCATCCATCCATCCATCCATCCATCCATCCATCCATCCATCCATCATCCATCCATCCATCATCCATCCATCCATCCATCATCCATCCATCCATCCATCCATCCATCCATCCATCCATCCATCCATCCATCCATCCATCCATCCCATCCATCCATCCATCCATCCAGATCCATCCATCATCCATCCATCATCATCCATCATCCATCCATCCATCCATCCATCCATCCATCCATCCATCCATCCATCCATCCCCATCCATCCATCATCCATCATCATCCATCCGCCATCCCATCCATCCATCATCATCCATCCATCCATCCATCCATCCATCATCCATCCATCCAGCCATCCATCATCCATCATCCATCCATCATCCATCCATCCATCCATCCATCCCATCATCATCCATCATCATCCATCCAGCCATCCATCATCCATCCATATCCAGTCCATCCATCCATCCATCCCATCCATCCATCCATCCATCCATCCATCCCATCTCATCCATCCATCCATCATCCATCCATCCATCCATCCCCATCCATCCATCCTATCCATCCATCCATCCATCATCCATCAGCCAGCCATCATCCATCCATCCATCCATCCATCCATCCATCATCCATCCATCCATCCATCATCCATCTATCATCCATCCATCATCTATCCATCTTTCCATCCATCATCCATCATTAGTCCATCCATTCATCCTGAATTTGTTTTTCTAGTTAACTTAAAACTCTTCTGCCACACAGATAGTGGAAGCAGCGTGACAAGTGAACAACATCTGATCTCCACACAAACACTCCTGCAGTCCCACCTTCATCACTGGGTGTGTTTACATGGGAAGTTTAATTCCTCTTTAATTCAGAATTAAAGTTAAAGCCAAATAAAAGTTACCATGTAAACACTTAATTCTATATGAAAATGTCAATTCTGAATTAACTTAATTCCGAAGTAAGTGGCTGGTTTATTCCCATTTTAATTCTGAATTAAGTAATTCCGCGGTCATGTAAACACTCATTCCTCTTTAAATTAATACCAGTCTTTCTGCGCATGCTAGTTCTCTTGCCCGTTTGTCGTGATGAAGCTTATATTCCGGCAGCACGCAGTAAACGGTGTTCAAGAGCAGAGACGATTTATTTAATAAATAGCTTGGAGGAACTGGAAATAATTAAAAGAACAGATGGCAGGAAACATAAAAATTGTGAGCTTTTCAAAGCAGCCAGGTTAAATGAAGGAGGTTTCACAGATAGAGACGCCACCCAGGTCAAAAATAAGTGGAATGTTGTTGCTAACCAGTTAGCTAAGTTTGTTTTCTTCCGGTAGATGTAAAGACGTCCGCCCCCCCCATCCAATCAGAACTCTTCCCAACCCCCAGACCTAAAGCGGAGTTGGATAAAGCCGAACTAACGTGTTTACCATGTAAACCTTAATTCGGAATTACTATTTCTATGTAAACTCGAAGGAAAATAGTTTAATTCGGAATTATTTAATTCCTTCTTTTAATTCAGAATTAAAAAACATCATGTAACCGCAGCCACTGACTGGTCAGGTGAAAAACGCTCACTTCCTTGATTCCCGGGGCTTTCAAAGACAAAACAGACCACATTTCTGTACAAAAGAAAGACTGAGCAGTAATATAATATGACTTGCTGATGAAGAACATATTTCTTGTGCATTTTGACCATCTCCATCCCTTTATGACCGCAGTGGACCATCTTCTGATGGATACTTCCAGCAGGATAACGCTCCATGTCCTACAGCCTGAATCATCTCAGACTGGATCCTTGAACATGACAATGAGTTCACTGGACTCAAATGTCCTCCACAGTCTCCAGATCTCAGTCCAGTAGAGGGTTAGGGTTAGGTTTGGGATGTGGTGACATGCTGTCATGTCAATATGGACCAAACTCTCTTTTCTCGTTCTCTCGTTTCCAGGACCTTGTTGAATCTATGCCAAGGATTAAGGCAGTTAAGGGAAAAGGGGGTCCAACCCATTTGGCAGTTTGTAGGTCTGCTTCGAATCCACCACATGTTGGGGATGGTAATTAGTGCTACAGAGCGTCGGTGTCCTGCAGGTTTTAGATGTTTCCCTCCTTCTACACACCCTGATGCAGGTGACTGTGTCATTAACAGACACCTTGATGACAACATGATGATGGCCATTAATTAGGATCAGGTGTGTTAGAGCAGACTTTGGAGACCCCTGATGTACACAGTGGCAAGAGGAAGTGTGTGAACTTTGCATCAACTTGACATTAATGTGATCTGATCGTCCATGCTGTGATATTTCTTTACTGAACACACTCATTAAACATTCACAGCTGGAAGAAAAAGTGAGTGAAGCGCTGAAGTTAGTAGCTGGCTGAGCTTTCAGGAGGAACCTCTGGACACATCTGTAGGATGTCTGGTGTGAACAGTTCTCTTCAGGCGGGTCTCTGTGGGGTTAGGGTCCAGACCGCTCTGAAAGATGGATTTATTTTTCCGAAGCCATCCTGTAGTGGGATCATTTCCATGTCTGGGATCATTTTTCTGCTGGGTTTCTACCATTTCACTGGGCAGCCACCCTGAAGTGGAGGAAGTCCCAAAGACTTCGACCTTTGTTTTTATCAGTCCCTGTTGCACTCTGGGTGACAGGGGCGGGCTGGTAATCTGTGGATTCTGGAAAAGTCCAGAATGGCCATCTACAGCCGTTCTGGACTGTCTACAGCCGTCAGCCCTGTTCAAGTAACCCAAAATTTTCAGTCTATCAAGTAACAGCAGGGGGCGCTAAGACGATCATTTATCAGATATAGGCCTAAAAACCAACAAAGCAGACTAACGTTGATGTCTGTCAACAGAAAGATGGCAAGCAGAAAACCCAAGGAGAAAGGTGGATAGATAGATAGATAGATAGATAGATAGATAGATAGATAGATAGATAGATAGATAGATAGATAGATAGATAGATAGATAGATAGATAGATAGATAGATAGATAGATAGATAGATAGATAGATAGATAGATGTACTTTATTGATCCCAAACTGGGAAATTGCAGGATTGGAAAAAAATAAACTAAAGAAAGCCATGAATCTCGCCACATGTCACTGGTTATGAGGCATTATTTATGTTTACAGATCAGAACATTTTCATTTCAAACAGAAAAGAGATGTTTTAACCTTTGTGTCGTGTTCGTTTCTCCCCCCTTACTTTAGTGCTCCCGGTCAAATTTGACCGGCCTGTTTTAACTGCTTCTACATAAACAGAAAAACCACTGCTTAACACCAAATTTTATTTAACTCCTTTTGAAGCTGTAAACAATGTCTCAGACCACTGGTTTATATGAATAACTGCAGTGAATATACATAAAACAGACACAGAAATAGTAAATTGTATTCCAAAATTATCATTTATTATAAAAAGAAAGTAACAAAAATCAAAACAGTGACCAAATTCACACATCAACATGAGCCTATCATTTGTATGTGTGTGTGGTGTGTGTGTGTGTGGGTGTGGGGGGGGGGGGGGGGGGGGGGGGGGCTGTGTCTTCACATGTGTCTTCACACACAGGAGTGGCATCCTAACAATATTTTCTACTCTTGCTCTTCCTCCTCTTTCCTGGGTGGATGAATACCAGAGCAAATTGCCATCCTTGCACTGGAATATCATGGGACAGCTCCCACCGCTACACCGGGCTGTGAGCCCGAAAGTGATTGTTCAGCACCAGACAGCTCCCACCACTTCTCTGGGCTGTGGGAGCTGTCCAGTGCTGAACATCCACGTTCAGCACTGGACAGCTCCCACCACTTCTCCAGGCTGTGCGAGCTGTCCGGTTCAGCACTGGACAGCTCCCACCACTATTCTGGGCTGTGGGAGCTGTCCGGTGCTGAATGTGAATGTTCAGGACCGAACAGCTCCCATCACTACTCTGGGCTGTGGGCTCGAACGTGAATGTTCAGCACCGGACAGCTCCCACCACTACTCCGGGCTGGGGGAGCTTCCGGTGCAGAACGGGAATGTTGTCAAATAATTCAAAGGGATCATATTCAGATCAATGTTGTCTTCTATTTCTGAGACATCATCCTCTATTTCTGGTTGAACTTCAATCCCCTGTTCATCAGGTTGAAATAAAAGGTCCAGAGCTTCTCTGACAAGAAATCATCTGATTGGGCGCCTAGTCTACGTGTTCATAGCAAAATGAGGGCAATGCACACAAAAAAACTATATATAAGGGGTCTCTGAGAAGATATTATACATTTTGTATTGGAAAGTACGGTTCACGTCAGGGGATGGGCACATAAGCCTGTGGTAGTGTATTTGTGGTTGTGTACAATCTGATGGATGAACACAATCTAGGGTCAAGCATTAATTTCCTATGGTGGTCATTTTTGACCGGGAACACCACAGGTGTTACAAAGTTGAATAAACTACTCAAAATCCCCCCCCCCCCCGCGAAAATCAAAATCAAAATCCGCCAACTGGAGCCTAAATAATGTGTTATAACTACATTACTACATTACCCATAAGGCCACACCATTACCCATTAGGCCACCTTCTTAAAGGGGCCAGGCTGGCTCACAGCATTTCTTTGCTGCGAGAGAACGCGCACAACATCCTGTGATGTTTCCTTGATTTTTTCTTGATTTTTTTTTTTTATATATATTTCTAAAAAAATCCGCAAATAACTAAAACTGTTGAACTTAAAGCGGGAATTGGCAAGGGATCACTGTATAAATACAGGTTTAATGGCTGTCATTCCAAGTAATGCTAATAAACAAATGTTAATCAAGCATATGTGATATAGATATTTATCATTTTTTCTGCTTAAAATGCAAGCATATAAGTAACTGTAAAATAGCAGTATAAAAAACAATGTGTATGTTTATTTATGTTTTGGAGATGCAGGTGATGTTTAGTTGCTCTTTAATATTAGTGTTCTTGAGTTTTTGTGTGGGTGTTGTTATGACAATGACAATATATTACTATAGCACACCCCCCCACCCCCAACCGTTATTGGTGGGCCTACTTGGGAGGGGAAAGTCCAGGGCTGTTTTTTGCTCCCAGTCCGTCCCTGCTGGGTGACCAGGGTGACCTTCAGTTTGTTTTCCATCAGTGTTTTCTGTGAGGAGCAACAGATTCCCCCAGTGCTCCGCCATGACCAGTCCCAGCTTCCCCCAGTGCTCTGCCATGACCAGTCCCAGCTTCCCCCAGTGCTCCGCCATGACCAGTCCCAGCTTCCCCCAGTGCTCCGCCATGACCAGTCCCAGCTTCCCCCAGTGCTCTGCCATGACCAGTCCCAGCTTCCCCCAGTGCTCTGCCATGACCAGATCCAGTGATGTCTTCAAGCCTTTCACTGTGACCTGTAGGTTCCACTTACCTTCAGAGTTGTCTTGGTTGAGCATCCACTTCAGTGGTCATGAAGCGTCTGCATCCATAGATCAGTTGTCTATACAAATAAATTTGAATTGAATTGAATTAAATTTCGATCATAACAGGTTGGATCTAATTTTTTGAAACATTTGCTCTTCGTCTACATCATGTGGAGTTGAACAGCTAATGAAGACGACTGCAGGATCAGCATATTCCTGATACCGACCGTGCTCAGATATAATTGTCCCACCTGTCCCCACACATATGCATCAACATTTCTAACCAGACTGAAAGCTTCCCATCATGCCCATCCCCCAGAGCCTTTTGGTTTGACTGCTCCCTGACCTGCTCTTTTAGGTAGAATAACGTGGACCAGTCCCACAACTCTGATACTGATTCAATTCTGTTTCAATTCATGACAAGCGTCATTCATACAGAAAACAAGTTCAGTACAGCCCAAGAAAGTCCAGTTATATTCCAATTCACTGGAACTCACTTAATGCTTTTCATCCTGAGCGAATCTAGACTCTAAATGCATATAACAAGATTTCAACCCACTGAATCCGGAATCCTCACTTGAAGTGACAGTGGACAGAAAAAACACAGATAAAAATGAGAGCTGGGCAACGATTAAAATTTTTAATCGCATGATTTCCCTGATTAATCTTGATTAATCACATTGTATACGGAAAATCAAATACTGAATTCAAAAGTAGTGTAACTTTTATTTAAATGTTCTGCTGCCATATGAACTAAAGTGTCATAACATTTGTTGTTCAAACACTTTTAACATCAGCACTTGTCAGTAACACATATTTAGTGTAAATCTCATTTAAAGCTTATTGCCACTGCCAGAGCATTAATGTCATCCTTTTTTTTTTTGTATGAATAATAAAAAAAAAGTCTACCAACAAAATCCTAACAATCTAGAGGCCACAATCAGAACATTAAAACAGGTAATTTCTGAGGTAACAGCTGAAACTTTTAACGGGGAGTTCAACTTGTCAGTTGTTACAAATAAATACAGTAAAAATTACAAATACAAATATAAATAACAAATAACCTTGTTTCTGTCAAATCCTCCATTTAAAATGAAAATGTTCATGTTAAAGTTCAATAACTTTACCAATCCGTAATTAATTAATTCATTTATTGTTGAAAAAAATAACCTTACTACAATGTTGAATTTCTCTTCTAGGATTAATAAAGTATTTTTCATTTTCATTTATCATTCATTTCATTTTATTCATTTTATCTGTGTATCATTTGTTTTTTTTTCCATTTTCAATTGTCAATCAAAAATTAGAAAAATTAAAAAGTGACTTTTATTTTTTTTTTTCAGTTTTTTAATCTAACACAAAAAAAAACAAGAAAAACGCCTTTTTTTAATATTTCATTTTAGCAAACAGACCATGGGACTGAATTTGTTTTTAATATTTTATTGTCTGGTTTACGTGACCCTGAAATGGCTTTGTTTTATAATCAGGGACTAGAGATGCGCGGTTGAACCGCGCACCCGCGGGCGGAGCGGATAATCCGCATATCGGGCGGATGACTCGTCAAAAAATAAAACTTTAATTAAATTCGGGCGGGTTGCGGTCGAAGCACTCAAATAATAATAATAAGAAAAAATATTTTACATATTATTAAAAAGGATGGCGGGTCGGTTCGGTTTTGAAAATTGGTGAAAAAACGTTCCTGCAAATGGATACCGCGCGGACAGAGATTTTAAGAAGCGGTTGCGGGTTAAAATATACGTCATCCGCGCATGGACGAGACTTTCTGTTGTCATTACACATCTGTGCCACTAGATGGAGCCGCACTGCAGTAACCAGCTAGAGAACAGCAGGACAGTGAACACATGGAGCAGATCTGATGGAACATGGAGGAATGACGCGATCGTCTTAAACAAAGGTGTTTGAAAGGTTTTTTTAGACAGATTTGTTAATATTGCTACCTGAGTTGCTACCTGAACTGTAAAGTTCACTGATTTTAAACTTTTCCGCAAGTTTACCTGCCGATTATCTTCCGGTTCTGCAGCAGCCAGTAACAGACTTTTCGAAACAAAATCATGTGAGCAACATGCGTTACCGCGCAATAAAATAAATGTCGGCGTTAATAAATGAATGCGTTAGCACGATAATAACGCGTTAACTTGCCCGGCCCTAATAAAAACACCTCCCTGTGAGCCCGACTCAGGGAGGGCTGTGGTCAGGTGACAGGAAGAAGAGTCCAGCAGGGAGACGTGCCTGATGTTCATCACAGCAGTGATGGTTTATATCTGCGACCAGAGGGAGGAAGGAGCCCAAATGTAGCCCCATTATGCAAATGATAAAACAGCCCAATATGACAGACTTTTCTGGTTCAAGAGGATTTTTCTTTTCGGGCCTTGAGCACTGTCCTGAAGGTTTTTTTTTTTTTTCCTTCGCTAAAAGAAAAAGCAAATGCAACTGTCCAGAAGAGTATTTCGGAGTCCACGCGGTTTATCACGCAGATATCACTCGGCGCTCTTACGTCCAGGCCTCGCTGAGGCTTTTTTCAAGCGTGAACTCATGAGTGTGTTTGTCAGATCACGCCATGCCCGTGCGCACACGTGTGATGAATGTACAAGGCAGCTCATGCATGTGCACAAAAGGCAAAGCAAGCTGGTACACCTCATGAAGAAAAAGCTTTCTCCTTCAAACGTGTGTCAGAAACTCCACAGGGTGGTTTGAAGATTGGCTGAGCCAGGTTTTTTCAGCGCAAAGGAAATCATTTTCACTTGTACTATGACAGAGAATAACTTTCTGGAGATCCATCCATCTATTATCTAGACCCGTTTAATCCTCCGGAGGGAGATATAAAGGTCAAATGTGGCCAAACAGGGAAGCATTTTGTGTACTGTTACAAAAAGAGGAGATCGGTGTTGATATTGAATTCAAAACCGTTTATTTAGTTTATTTAACCGTTTAATATCAATGAGCAGAATTTCAGCGGGAATCTGGTCTTCGCGGTGAATAAAAGTCAGTGTGTCTTCTGGACGGCGGAGATCAGACATCCTGAAAATAATCCAATATTTTCATGCATATTTATGGGAGAAAAACGTTTTGTCTGGCGTCGTGCATCATCCCTCTGACACCACTTACCTCCACCCCAGCTCCTCCACCGCCAGGACGACTGCAGGCGCCCTAAACTCACAGCTCCCCCCGCTGCTCCTGCGCTGCAACAGCAGCCAAGCCTTCAGCTTGTAGGAAGGGTGACTTCTTTGTGGAGGCAAGTTCAGGACAAACGCACAGCTATCCTCTCAATGTTCAGAGCAATAATCAGATAACAGTAACCATCAGAATTACAATCAGAAAAAAAAAAATCATCCGTGATGCAGTTTCTGCGTCTCCCAGTCGTCACAGAACCAGAACGGATTCAGGACTCCTGAACGATGAGAAAATGACTCGGCTCGTTTCAGTATTTTATAACATCTTGCAATAAAAACACAACTGATCCACTGATAATGGTCAGAGTTTGCCTTCTCTCTGTCTCAGAAGACCCAAGGACAGAAAGGACCCCCCACCCCCGCGTACAAACACACCACTCACCCCCCCACACACACACACACAAAAGGACTTGTTGGAGGCGACTCCTTTATTAGCTTGCAAATAGTCTGCAGCAAAATAAAGAGAAGAGAAACTCAAGCTTCGGGGTATGTGAAACTATTGTCAGGCGCAGACAATGGAAAACCAACATCGGCTGAAAGGGGAAATTTGAGTCTCCAATCTGTTTGACCTTATTTGCTGATAAGAAACGGGCCTCTGCTGGTGCTTTGGCCACCGCCGAATACAGTAAATAGAAAGTGTGAGCCATTGTGAGCCACTGAGAGTCCTCCCTGCCTTGAGCTTAACATGACACTTAAGTACTACTACAAGCAGAGAAAGAAAAAGGCAAGGCTACACACATTACAAACTGCCTCTATTCTCGCTCTGGGGCTGAAATGTCAGAGCCATTCTTTCAGCGGGGGGGGGGGGGGGGGGGGGGGGGGCTGGAGGCGAGCCGCACAAAAGACTGAGGAGTCTATAGTGATTTGTTGCATTTTCATTATAACTACTTTGATTGTGCAGGTGAGGTAATCATGGAACTAAACGGGGCCCTGAAGGTAACAGTTTTCCAAGGTGTGTAACGTGAAATGCTCCTCACCCCCCCCCCCCCCCCCCCCACCCCCCCCCCCCCCCCCCCCACCACCACCACCACCACCACCTCCCTGGCAACTGAAAGGCTTTTCTGCATTATAATCCACCAGCTGACAAACTGAGGATGGTTTCAAACACACGTTTAGAGGCTGTAAAGAAAAGAAACATCTGGATGAGGCAGTTACGGTTCCTCAAAACACGGCGAGCGTTTGAGGCCGAGGATGCTGCGAGGCGAGGCTCGCCTAGAGAGAAAGCAATCAGGAACTGTGTGGACAGGAAATGGATTTCAAGTGTCAGCTGAGCCAAGACGAACCAAAGCAGCCGCTAAAATTAAATTTAGGTTTGACTCCAAACGCAGAAATGCCAGTGAATCTTTCAACGCCTCGGCTACAACCATACTAAAGTAGAGTCCGGTTCCCCAACACGGAGGTTGGGAGGTTTTTGAAAGGACGAGTCTCTATTAGAGCATCCAGCTGTAACACACGTCCTTCAGCGTTCAGAGGGGACTTAAGAAGAACAAGTTTGGTGCACTGACATTTACGGAAGTAAACATTGTGTGTGGGATAAAACAAGAGAAGCAACCACCCAACTGTGTCATCTGGTGTCCAAATGCATTGATTTTAACTACTTTAACTTTACTGACAAGTGCTGATGTTCAAAAGTGTTTGAACAACAAATGTTATGACACTTTAGTTCATATGGCAGCAGAACATTTAAATAAAAGTGACCTTTACACTACTTTTGAATTCATTATTAGGTTTATAGCTGGTGTTCATGACAGAGGTGCTGCGCTCTATGATGGCCGAGTCGCCACTATCAGGTTTAATTAAACCATTTTAACATTTTAAGAAGCAAATTGAAGATAAATATGTTGAAGTTCAGATTTTTTTTTTTTTTGTGCGAGACACAATTTACAGAAATCGCAAATCCATTCTGCTCACGTTAAATGAATGATGCTCGCTGCGCGCGAGCAACGCAGCGTGGAATAAACCTGTGGACTGCCAACGCAGCACCACGGGAGGTTAAAGGGCTACGCACCGACTTACAGCACTGTGTGGATGATTGGTGGAGGTTCAAGAGACACAAAACCAACTGCCAGCTCTCCAGATCTGCTGTTTAAGCTCATAGCATGTTATCTGGACCGCCGTGCACACGGCGTTCTTTAGCGCGGGCAGAGCGCACAACATGGATGACAGATCCAGGTTGACAAATCATGACGGTGTCCACGAAGTCGCCAGAATCCTCAGATTCCCCTGAGTTCAGGAAAAACCCTGGATGCAAAGAGTCAGAAGCTTTGAGGCGCATTGATTCTGGATCTTCAGCATTTCTGAATCCTCATAAACATGAGCAGCAGGAACCCGAAGCTAACTTACTTTATAGTCAGTTTTATTAGTATTTGGTCGAGATAAACAGGTACAGTGACCCTTTATTTTTTGCGGTTAATGGGGATCGGGCCCCCCCCGCAATAATCAAAATCCACGAACTGGACCCGGAGCCGCCCGAGCCTAAATAATGTGTTTAAAATATCTTATGGAATCTTCCGCGATTTTTCTCTTGATTTTTTTTATGATACAGTCAGTGCGTTTACATGGGAAGTTTAATTCCTCTTTAATTCAGAATTAAAGTTAAAGCCGAATAAAAGTTACCATGTAAACACTTAATTCCATATGAAAATGTCAATTTCGAATTAACTTAATTCCGAAGTAAGTGGCTGGTTTATTCCCATTTTAATTCAGCATTAAGTAATTCCGCGGTCATGTAAACACTCATTCCTCTTTAAATTAATTCCCGTCTTTCTGCGCATGCTAGTTCTCTTGCCCGTCTGTCGCGATGACGCTTATATTCCAGCAGCACGCAGTAAACGGTGTTCAAGAGCAGAGACGATTTATTTAATAAATAGCTTGGAGGAACTGGAAATAATTAAAAGAACAGATGGCAGGAAACATAAAAATTGTGAGCTTTTCAAAGTTGTAGCGGCCAGGTTAAATGAAGGAGGTTTCACAGATAGAGACGCCACCCAGGTCAAAAATAAGTGGAATGTTGTTGCTAACCAGTTAGCTAAGTTTGTTTTCTTCCGGTAGATGTAAAGACGTCCGCCCCCCCCATCCAATCAGAACTCTTCCCAACCCCCAGACCTAAAGCGGAGTTGGATAAAGCCGAACAAACGTGTTTTCCATGTAAACCTCAATTCAGTATTACTATTCCCATGTAAACTCGAAGGAAAATAGTTTAATTCGGAATTATTTAATTCCTAATTATTAATTCCGAATTAAAAAACATCATGTAACCGCAGCCAGTGATCCCTCACCAATTCACGCTTTAAGTTCCGCGGTTTGTTATTCGCAGATTTTTTTTGAGAAATATATAATATTAAAAAAAATCAAGAAAAAAATTACAGAAACATCACAGGATGTTGTGCGCGTTCTCTTGCAGCGAAGAAATGTTGTGAGGCAGCCTGGCCCCTTTAAGAAGGTGGCCTTATGGGTAATGGAGGGGTCTTATGGGTAATGTAGTGTGTGTCGTGGGACGGCAGAATAAAGACGAGGTTAGATGAAAGAGCGGTTTGTTTACTACGGTTCAGAGACCAGAGGCTGTGAAGGTAACAGAAAGACCACAGTTGAGCCTTTGTCTTGTTTCGCTGCAGTACCTCGCTACTTTTTTGCGGTTTTTAAACATATTTTATATTTAGGCTCGGGGGCCTCCGGCTCCAGTTCATGGATTTTGATTCTCGCGGGGGGGGCAGTCCCCATTAACCGCAAAAAATAAGGGATCACTGTATTATATATTTCTGAAAAATCCGCGAATAATTAAAACCAAAGAACTTAAAGCGCGAATAAGACCCGGAACCCCCCGACACCCCCCACTCTCCACCTCTGACTCTGACACTGCTGTCACATTGACAGAACTCAGAACTGTAACGCTCAGTCTGGACTACCTGTTCATTTGCACATTTTCATGGCGCATCACTCTTGGTCACTCTGCCCTTAATGCAAAAAACAGTTTGTGTATATATATTTATATTGTAATATTTTTAGTTTACATTGTTTGTTATATTTTTCCTTAACTGCATGCACCATCATCGCTAGGGCTGTAGCGATACACTAATCTCACGATACAATACGATACGATACGATACATCTGGCTCACGATACGATATTATATCGATATTTTTCTAACAATACATTTACATCATTTTCTGAAAGATTTTAACAGGATAAAGTGATTTTGGTGACATCTTGTGAGTGTTCCAATTTGTTTGAATTAACTGAACTGAAAGGTAGGTGACTGCAAACAACGTCGTAGAGAGAAGAGAAAGGAGGCCTCTGATTGGTCAATTCTACATCCACGTCATCAAAGAAATGAGGAAGAACCCACATCTGTACGATTCTGGTTCTCCACACTACAAAGACAGCACATATTCTAGTAATTCATGGAGGGAGATAGCGATGAATGTGGGTCTGGATACGGCCGAGACGGTGAGGAAGTGGAAAAACGCAAGAGATAAGTTTAGTAAGTTTAGCTAGTTCGTGATTGTCCCTCTCCGTTGTGGTGTTGAATAACAGCGCAGACGCGCTTCAAAATTGAGCATAAATCAAAAGTAACTGCGGCATACCGGGGACAAGATAACTGCGACACATTACTGCGAGAGTAAACACAGCCCTTAAAGCCGGCGTTTTCCACCACTGAATACGGTCTCAAATCCTGACAAATAAAGTTTAGCTAACTCTCAGTTAGCAGTAGCTTGTCCAGGTGGTGACGTTTCAGGTGGGCTCGCCTCGCAGGTTGGTGGTATTTCCAGACTACTTCACGTTTGTGTGATACCGATTGCAAACCGCCATACTTTTGTCTAAATCTTCGCTTTCCTTTTTCTTTTTTAACCCAACTGCTCCCACACATCTGCTTTTAAGCACGCAGGCACTGCGTTTATACTCGCCGCCATCCTCCTGACTGGCTCAGCTCTAGCTGGAAGAGAAAGAAGCTGCTTCTGGATACCCTGTTAGAAATGCTCTACAGCGACACTAGCGGCTGGAGGACTAAATTTGCAGGAAGAGCACCCGTGCGGGACACGGGGGTTTTGAAGGGAGCTTAGAATATCGATACCCGCGGCTGAAATATTGATACTGTCTGGAAAATAAAATATCAATATATATCGCAGAATCTATAAAATAGCCCAGCCCTAATCATCGCCACAACAAATTCCTCGTATGTGTAAAATCGTACTTGGCAATAAAGTTGATTCTGATTCTGATTCTGATTCTGAACTGGCAAGGAATCAGTGTATTTGCTAGTAGTTGCAGTCACATGGGCCGGACATGAGGGACCTGGAGGACTTGCCTGGTCCTGGAGGACACACATCTGTTAAAGGAGCTGGATTTGTTGTGACTGTTGTGCAACATCTGCCTCGTTATTCCCCTGGTGGCTGTACGAACTTTCTCCGGACGCAGTTCAGATTAATGGACGTGCAGTTTATCATAAGTGGATGAGGTCGCTCCGTCTCCTGCCTGGCTGCATTGTTGGCAGGCGACGAGCAAACCATGAGACTGGAAAATATATCTGCAACCAGCGTGAGGATTCCACATCCAAGCAGCGTGCTCTGGTCATTTCTGCATTTACCTTTGAGCAAGAACCAGAATATTAAACCGACAAAGAAAACAAAAATGAAAAATCTCTTCTAATCATTAAACTGATCAGCTGTACTTCACCTGCACTTTCCGGCTCCTCAGTTTCAGGTGAAATATGCAGTCTGCATGTGTGATTATAGCTGCTGGACTCTCCAGTAACCTGTGGAGCGTTCCCAGTGTGAGCTGGCGGCGACGCCACAAGTGCTGCTCTCACGTCCATTCCCGCTGTCTTCACTGTAAATACCAGCCTTCTGCTTCAAATTCCTGCTTTGCTTTTGCTCTAAAAATCCCACAATGCCACTAATGAAGTGCTTGGAAATAATGAGGTTTTCTTACCTGGAATTAACTGGAGCGCTGCTGACTTTTAAACTCCGTCTCAGTCTGCAGACGGACCAGCCTCGACCACAGAAGGAATTAATGATGATTAATAAGTGCCACATTTCTTTAACGGCAACCAGATGAGAGGATTTTAAAGCTGAATTAATTACCACATGAAAGGAATCAAAACTGTCGCGTTCATGTGTCAACAATGATTACAGGTGTTCTGTGTGTGCCGTGTTCATGGTCACAATCTATAAAATAATCTGCATGAGGGAAAGAGCAGAGGAAGATGATATCTGAGGTAAAATGGGGCTCGTCATGTGACTGGACCGGGTCCGGTTCAGCCAGAGAACAATGAGAGGCTGGCAGGCGTCTCTCCTGACGGCGGACCGAGCAGACAAAGAGGAGGAACGAGCCGACAGAGCTGCTGGTGGCTCCCAGAGCAGCAGTAGAGCGGCGGCGGCAGAGCTGCCGTTAATTACACCTGAACTGAGGCGCTCAGGCGCTTCTGTGGATCTGAGTCGCCTTCAGTGTCACTTTACTTTTCTGTCATTAATTAAGGTAAAATGGACAGAAACCAGACACTGAATGGCATCAGACACACAGTTATTTTCCATATATTTGTTGTCAAGTCATCTCTGAAATGTCTGTCCTCGTGTCACGTATAATTACACCAGGATCATTTTAATTATTACACAGTACAAGGCAATGCAATAAATTATACGAGCTCTGTGCAAGCTTAATGCAGAAAGACCAGTTAATTTGTTGTGTGCAGGTTATCCCATCCTATTCCAGTATTTAAACCATAAACATAAAATAATACCACAGAAAAGATTAAAAAAAGATTGTTGCACAAGTTCTGGGAATGAAAAAGTGCTGCAGGTCTAATCAAATACAGACGTATTCTTCGTTAATAGAAGAGAACAAACACAACCCACGTTTTCTGTTCAGCACTGTAGCCAGGCTGACAAAACTCTGTTGGTCCATGCATTCCTGCTACTCCCAGTAGTGAAGACTTTATGAGCTTTTTTAGTGGGAAAATAATCAAAATTAGAGATGAGATCGGCCAGGCCCAGCTGTCGGCGGCTGTGGACGTCCCTGCAGCTTCGTTGATTTCTTCCGTTTCTGATTTGACTCTGGACTGTTTTTCTCCTGTGGGCCTCTCTGAGTTGACCTCAACTGTTAGCAAAGCTAAACCATCTACATGTCTGTTGGATCCCATCCCGACTCGGCTGCTCAAAGATGTTATGTCCTCTATTGGTATATCAATTTTGGATCAGATTAACCTATCTCTACAATTAGGATATGTACCACAGGTTTTTAAAGTTGCAGTCATTAAACCTTTGCTCAAGAAACCATCCCTTGACCCAGACATCTTGGCAAACTATAGACCAATATCCGACCTTCCATTTATGTTATGGACTCTGAATATATTTAGTTGTTATGTGTGTATTTAGTGCCTTAACTCAGTGCATTACTGCCCTCTATTGACACCTAGGGTCATTGCAGATGTACGTAGTCCGTTAAGTTTCACTTTTGCTTGAGCACACGGCAGACATGACAGACGAGCCTCATTGTTCTGTGCTGTATGCGGATTTTGTTACTTCTAAGCCACAGAAGGCCATATCCATAAGTTTTCTATGCTTTGTAAGTTTAACGAAGGCTGATTGTGTATCTTGAGTGTCTTTCATGTTGTGTTGTGATGTTTTATTCATATATGACGAGTGAATCTCTAGGCTGTTAGCTAGCTTGTGTGAGGCTGTTAGCTAGCTTGTGTGAAGCTAAAATTCTGTTGTAATTCATACTGTTATATTCACTGAGAGTACTACACCCTTTGTCTGTACTTACCTTAGTTATTATTATTACTCTGATCTCATTTGTGTGGCTGTATTCTAAAATATCTTTTGTGGATGTTTGTATTACAGTTTAACAGTCGTGACATGTTCTTCATTAAAAGTCATAGACAACGCCACCTGTTCGGTCTGTGATTCTTTATTGAGCATAATCGATTGTTTGGACTAGCTGGATAAACTGCTTCCTGACGAAGAGGGAGGCCAGCATAATTTATCTAAAAAATTCTGGAAAAATAGTTGCTAGCCAGTTAGGAGAACATAGAGATGATCTATTTGAGGTCTTTCAGTCAGGGTTTAGAACTCATCATAGCACAGAAACTGCACTGATTCTCCAACGACCTCCTCATGGCCTCAGACAATGGATTAGTTTCTGTCCTGGTTCTGCTGGACCTCAGTGCTGCTTTTGATACCGTTGATCACAGCCTTTTGCTGCATAGATTAGAGCACACTGTTGGAATTAAAGGGACAGCATTAGGCTGGTTTAAGTCATATTTATCTGATAAATTCCAGTTCGTCCATGTTAATGATGTTTCTTCTACACCAGTGGTTCTGAACAAACACCCCCCTGGGCCACCATGACAGGTGAAATATCTGACCTCTAGGCTACTATTTAAAAATGTAATAATTAGCTACACATTTATTTGTGTGTGAACAGGCCTTTATAATAATATAATTGAAGTCTACCTTTACCGACTGCAGAAAATGTTTAATTGCCGACAGTGACTGATGTCATCATTTTCCCCCACAGCTGTCCGAAGAGCCGATCATTGAGCGCATGGGACTTTATTTTGTTAATGGCCTTGACTGCCACATTCAGATGGGGACATTGAGTGATGGGGACATTTTTTTTAACCACAAAGTTGTGGAGGTGCAAAATGCAGTGTACTGTCAGAACCTGGGGAACGCGCTGATTTAATAAGGTGGCAAATCCCCGGTATCTGCCAACCATATATGATCGGCAGATACTGAATGGAGCCACTGATGGAGCGCCAGCTATAGGCCATTTTTGATTGTACTGTAAATAATTCTGATTAAACATGATTACATAGTCTTGATTGTGTATGTTTTCATTGGTTGTTGAATGAATGTGTTGGAAAGAGGATTCTCTGCTGCTGTGTGTTTATGGGTGTTACTATGGCAATCGATCCCGCTCGGCTCATCTGGTTGTGACGTAGAGAGAAAGCAGATTTTACCGGGTCATTTTGGTCTCAGACAGCAGCTTTATTTTTTTTAAAGCAAATCTGAGTTCATCATTTAATAAAAACATAAATAGATTTGCACTATAAAAAAAACCTTGAGAAACCATGGAAGTTTAAAATAGAGTTCTCAAGGAGTGGCGCCCCCCTTATTTGTCCCTGAGCGCCCCCCTCTCAGCCCTGACATTTCCAGCGCCCCCCTAAAGGTTCAGAATCCCCCTGTTGAGAAACCCTGTTCTACACGGGCTACGGTCTACTATGGCGTCCCACAGGGTTCAGTTCTGGGACCAATCCTTTTCACTTTATACATGTTGCCCTTGGGAAACATTATCCAGAGCCATGGCATAAACTTTCATTGCTACGCTGATGATACGCAGCTGTACTTATCTATGAAACCAGAGGAAACAAAACCTTTGGCTAAACTTCAAGGGTGTCTTAATGACATTCAGTCCTGGATGTCCTCTAACTTTTTGCTTCTAAACTCGGATAAAACAGAGGTTATTGTCTTTGGTCCCAAACACCTGAGGAATGGATTGACTGGGTTTACGCTGGCTTCCAGCACAGTTGTGAAAAACCTTGGAGTCATTTTTGACCAGGATATGTCATTTAAGTAGCATATTAATCAGGTTTGCAAGTCTGCCTTTTTTCATCTCCGAAATATTGCCAAAAATAGGAGCATCCTCTCCCAGGGTGATGCTAAAAAATTAATCCACGCGTTTGTCAGTTCTAGACTGGATTATTGTAATGCGTTGTTAGCAGGATGTCCGAAAAGCTCGCTAAATAGCCTTCAATTGATCCAGAACGCAGCAGCGAGGGTGCTGACAGGAATTCGCAAGCGAGATCACATCTCTCCCGTGTTAGCCTCCCTCCATTGGCTTCCCGTGAAATTTAGAATTGAGTTTAAAATTCTGCTTCTCGCATATAAGGCCCTTAATGGCCTAGCTCCTCGTTATCTACCAGACTTGATAGCATGTTATGCTCCTAATAGAGCTCTCCGCTCTCAGAGTGCAGGATTACTCATCGTTCCTAGAATATCTAAAAGTAGGTTTGGAGGACGGGCCTTCTGCTACCAGACACCTTTATTATGGAACCAGCTACCAGTTTGGGTTCAGGAGGCTGACACCATCTCCATCTTTAAAACTAAACTGAAAACATTTCTGTTCAGTAAAGCCTACAGTTAGTCTAAACTATAGTGTGTAGGGGCTAATAGTTATAACTATAGTTGTAGTAGTTAAGATTAGAGTAAGCTCGTCTTAATCACAGGTTCGTCATAGTTATGCTGCTATAGGCCTACGCTACAGGGGGACACCAGCATGATCTGCTGAGTTGTGTCTCCATTGCTCTTCTCCTTTTCCTTCCCTTTCCTCCTCCCTTCCTCCTCCTCCAGCTCATTCATAATTATTTGGGAACACCTTGTTACTGAAACTGTGCTCCATATTCTTTACTTTCCTGTGGTTTGTTGTGCTGTTTTGCCTCCTTTTTCTCTTTTCTTTCTGTATATTTGCAGGCCAGAGTTTCCTGAGTTTCATGCTGACTTGCAGTTCCCTCCTCTGTCCATCCCAGTGTTTACCTCCACCTGTGTGTGTAGGTGTGTTCAGTGTGCCGACTGGTGTGGTGACCGGTGACCTGGTCCTCTGGCCATCTCACCTCAGTGCTGCTACCTGCATCTGTTTATGTTTATTTTTATATGGTCATTATATTTAGTCATTTGTGTGCTCTCCTCTCTCTGTCCTCCATCCTCTCTCTGTCCTCCATCCTCTCTCTGTCCTGTCTCTCCTCTCTTTTTTTTCTTTATCCAGCTGGTCTTCATCAGGAAGGTCCCCCCATATGATCCAGGTCCTGCACAAGGTTTCTTCCTCTTAAAGTGGAGTTTTTTTTCTTTTCACTGTTTGGCTTAAAGGTTTTTTTTTTCTCCCTCTGTGGGAGTTTTTTTACCTGCCATTATCCTTGATTGGATTTAATATTATAATTTTAGTTAATGATATTTGCTCAGGGGTCATGATCTGGGTCTCTGTAAAGCACCTAGAGACAACTGACATAGTAGCAGACGCTATACAAATAAAATTAAAGAAAGAAAGAAAAAGATACAGAGGTTCACAGATACAGAGGTACACAGGTACAGAGGGTCAAGATACAGAGGTACACAGGTACAGAGGTACAGAGGGTCAAGATACAGAGGTACACAGGTACACAGGTACAGAGGGTCACAGATACAGAGGTACACAGGTACAGAGGTACAGAGGTACACAGGTACAGAGATACAGAGGTACACAGGTACAGAGGTACACAGGTACAGAGATACAGAAGTACAGAGGTACACAGGTACACAGGTACAGAGGGACACAGATACAGAAGTACAGAGGTACAGAGGGTCACAGATACAGAGGTACACAGGTACAGAGGTACAGAGGTACACAGGTACAGAGATACAGAGGTACAGAGATACAGAAGTACAGAGGTACACAGGTACAGAGGTACACAGGTACAGAGGTACACAGATACAGAGGTACAGAGGGTCACAGATACAGAGGTACACAGGTACAGAGGTACAGAGGTACACAGGTACAGAGATACAGAGGTACACAGGTACAGAGGTACACAGGTACAGAGATACAGAAGTACAGAGGTACACAGGTACAGAGGTACACAGGTACAGAGGTACACAGATACAGAGGTACAGAGGGTCACAGATACAGAGGTACACAGGTACAGAGGTACAGAGGTACACAGGTACAGAGATACAGAGGTACACAGGTACAGAGGTACACAGGTACAGAGATACAGAAGTACAGAGGTACACAGGTACAGAGGTACACAGGTACAGAGGTACACAGATACAGAGGTACAGAGGGTCACAGATACAGAGGTACACAGGTACAGAGGTACACAGATACAGAGGTTCACAGATACAGAGGTACACAGGTACACAGGTACAGATGTACACAGGTACACAGGCACAGAGGCACAGAGGTACAGAGGAACAGCACTGTAGCTTTCGGCTTGTTAAAAGTAGAAACCGGTGTGAACGCGATCTTGTTCCCTGGACTCATTTCGAAAGAACAGGGATGAAAAAAGAAAACAAGCAGAAAAGAAGAGCCAAACGAGACCTTTTGTTCCTGGCGTTTATTGCTGGCCGCCACTCTCCTGATTGAAGCGTGGCCTCGTTTAATTAATTTCAGGCTGATGGAATGACGGGGGCTTACGCTGCTGGCACCGCGCTGACACGCCGGCCCTCTAAGCCTCAAACTCATCGCCGTAATGTGCTCGAAAGAAAACCCCGCAGGAAGAGGATGAAGCACCGGGTCTTCGATCTTATCGCCGCCACGAGCACGCCGCCACGAGCACGCCCTCCTGATTCAGATGCTGGCGAGGTGACGTTTCTGCTCGCTCATTAGGATGAAATAATGAAATATGATTACAGACGTATGCAGAGCACAAACAGTGAAATGATTTGAAGTTCATACGCGTACAGAGTTGAGCTCTGGTCCTCAAGTATCACATTCACAGTATTATTCCTGCTCTTTCTTCCTTTCTGCTCTTCAGTTCAGCGTTGGATCAAAGGACCTTCTACTGTAATTTTTTTGAGTAGGCTGCAGAGTGTTGACTTTAATAACCTGAAACCGTCATTGTTCCATTTAATCTTGAACTGCTTCTGAAACAGCGGGGATTGAGCTCCACGCCGTTCAGCGTTAATTCCATGAAAACAGCCGCAGAAGAGTGTAAAAATATTCATCAAAGGACCAGTTTTTACTAGGGCTGGCGATTAATCGCATGATTTGACGATTTTTCTTCTTTCTTTGACCAACTGGTATAAAACAGGGTCACCACAGTCGGTTTGGTCGGTTTTTTTCTAGGGCTGGGCAACGATTGAAATTTTTAATCGTGATTAATCGCATTATTTCCCTGATTAATCACGATTAATCGTATACACAGAATCAAATGATAAATTCAAAAGTAGAGTAAAGGTCACTTTTATTTAAATGTTCTGCTGCCATATGAACTAAAGTGCCATAACATTTGTTGTTCAAACACTTTTAACATCAGCACTTGTCAGTAACACATATTTAGTGTAAATCTCATCTCAAAAAATGTAAAATAAAATAAAGCTTATTGCCACTGCCAGGACATTAATGTCATCCTGTTTTTATTTAAAAAAAAAAGTCTACCAACAAAATCCTGAGCCACAATCAGAACATTAAAACAGGTAATTTCTGAGGTAACAGCAGAAACTTTTAACGGGGAGTTCAACTTGTCAGTTGTTACAAATAACCTTGTTTCTGTTGAATCCTCCGTCTGGGAGAACTTTAAAATGAAAATGTCCCTGTTAAAGTTCTGTAACTTTACCAATCGATGTATCATTCATTCTTTCCATTTTTAATTGTCAATCAAAAATTTAAAAAATTAAAAAGTGACATTTTATCACGTTTTAAATTTTTTAATTTATCACAAAAAAAAAAACAAAAAAAACATTTGAATTTTAGCAAACGGGCCACAGAACTGAATTTGTTTTATAATTGAGGACTGGACTTTTTGTTGTCATTACACATCTGTGCCACTAGATGGAGCCGCACTGCAGTAACCAGCTAGAGAACAGCAGGACAGTGAACACATGGAGCAGATCTGATGGAACATGGAGGAATGACGCCAAAGTTTTGTTGCAGTCCAGAATTTTTGTTTCTAGACAGAATTGTTAATATTTCTACCTGAGTTGCTACCTGAACTGTAATGTTCAGGGATTTTTACCGTTCTCCATGTCTGTTTTAGCAGACATGCTGTTTACCTGCCTTTGTTTTCCGGTTCTGCAGCAGCCAGTAACAGACTTTTCAAAACAAAAGCATGTGAGCAACATGCGTTAACGCGCGATAAAATAAATGTCAGCGTTATTATGCGTTATGCCCAGCCCTAGTTTTTATTGAAAATGCACTCACGGGTTTCATGAGCACACTTGTCTTCTGAACGCTCACGTATTCGTGGAGGAAAGAGAAATATGAGCATATTTTGTTGGAACTAACAGGATGAACTGGGCAATTATTGAAAACATAACTGGTTCAAAAGTGCCTCTGAAATTGGAAATGAGGTTTCGTTGCCCAGCAGGTCCTGTAAAATATTTTCCCGTGTGCCCTCTGGTTTCGTTTTCGTGCCGCGTTGGTGTGGACGGGATCACCGACCTCCGTGGAAGCTCTGCTGAGCTGCTCGGCTCTGAAGAGCCCCGAGACAGGATGGACGGACTGTCCTGGACGATGAGGGGAGGGGGCAGATAAATACCATAGATGTGCATTCCATTACATTTGAAAGTATTTAATTTGGGGCAAATAATTTGAGATGAGCCGCAGCTGAAGCGACGGTCTTAATGGACAGGTGTCCACTTAAAATCTGCGGCGGAGCTAAGACTAATGGATTACTTTATATGCAGCACATTCAGAGAATGGAAAAGGGATTGGGAGAGCTTAAGCGCCTGAAGCACCCCGCGTGCACAAAGTCCTGCATAAATACGCCGCTTTCATTTCCACAACTGGTGCGTTTGTCAGATGTCACCTTTTTCCAGTTCTGCATTTCAGAACAATGAAAATTAACTCTCCTGCCACAGATGGAGGAGCCAGTCGAGGCTCCAGCAGACCACTTTATCTTCCAGATGTGTTTGATGCCACGCTGCCGGGAGAAAACTAATGTCAGTCACAGACTGTATGTCCTTGTTTTTAATGGTCTTTTTTTCACCTTTTTACCGGACTGACACTCACACAGCTTATGTCATATTAATCTGGAGCTCTGAGTTTTCACATCAAATATTACTTTTAAGTGCTTTCGCAGACGACGCTGAGGCAGATGGACGTGTGCTCAGCACAGAATTAGAGACAAACACTGGCCTGGAATATAAATTAAAGATAACAGACTGTGTTTGGAGAAAATACTTCTAGACTAAAACATGCTGTTCTGTTCTAGGGATGTAACGATATAGAAAATCTGATATCTCAATTATCGTGACCAAATTATCACGGTTTATGATATTATCGCAGTATTTTTCATTGCTGTAGAAATGTCCAAAAAACACAAATAATTTCACAAAATCTTGTGATTTTCTTGTCATACTCAAACATCAGAAGCCAAACTTTTATCAAAATGAAACTTTCACATTAAAAGGGCAAACAACTGGCACAGAAAGAGGTTTTATTTTAAATGAATAAAATATATAACAGGAACAAAGCTTATTTGTCTGGTGCAAATTTAAATAACAGTTTAACAACCATAGTAGGTTAAAATATGCAAACAATTATCAGGAACAAAAATTATAGTGAAGTTCAAATGAAATAAACTTTGGACGTTAAGCTGAACCTTAAATACGTATAAATGTGCAAATAAAGAAACAGTTGTTTAGGAGCCAAATATGTTGTTCTGAATTGTAGTTCACTCTGTGTGTCTGTGGGTGTCGCTGTGTTGTTACCTGAGGGTCAGGTATAAAGGTAGCTGCCTGTTATTGGTTAGCTGTTTGACCGCTGTGGCGCTAACTGCCGGCGTTATGGTTGTCGGATCAGTTAATGGAATAAATTAATATTTCAACTGCATCAGAAGAACATCGTTCCGGTCCTTTTTCGATCGACATGCAACGGTTACGTTTACGAAATGTGAGTTAGCGAAGCGCGTCGACCAGGTTACTCTTGGTCAAACATCTCAGTAGCTTGAAGCATTAGCCTTAGCTCCTTCAAGTTGCTTCTACAAATTAAAATAAAATGTAAACAAGTGCTCTGCAGACAGGATAACTGTCCTCCACCAGTTGTTCCTCTGCATTCTTTAAAAAACAAAAACAAAAAATGCCCAGACCTCTGATTTTGTCCTTTTAGTGGGTTGGTAAATGTCCTGGGTGCTATCATCAATTTCGCCATGCTAACGTTACGATGCCGATGTTACGAGCTACATATTCATGCGAGACACAGTCACTCACAGACTTGAATGAGGCTGATATTACATATCCTGGTAATCAACCGTGATAATGAGACGATAACATAAACAGTAATCGTTATCACGTAAAATTTTACCGCGCTTTACCGTAATACTGGTAACCGTTCCGTCCCTGGTCTGTTCTTCATGGATTCAGTTCTTAAAGCCAAATGAAACAACACCGTTCACTGTATTTTCACCAGAACAGTGGTGTGACTGAGATCCAGTCCAGCAGTGATGAAACTGATCCAGTGATCAATATCACTGGGTTTCCTCCGGTGCTCCCTGCAGGTGCATCATCCTCCGTCATCCACCGCAGACACAGTTCCACCCCCCTGCAGCAGACGCACACCTGCAGACAGCGACCACGCTCGTCTCTGGGACGTCCCTCGTCTGGGTCGTGTTCCTGAAACCCGTCGCAACTCATGAACACCTGTGCAGGTGTGTGGTCTCCGTCCCCCATCACCCCGACCAGGATTTTGAAGGTGGACGGATAAAAGTGATGATGTTTAGTGAAAGGAGGTTATCTCACAGTGCCATCTGGTGGTCATGCTATCACACTACAGAAATTTAGTTAAAACAATGATTCTTTTCTTTAATGAGGAAGAACGGAAGAGCTCTGGGTACCGGCCTCCTTCTGCTCCTGCAGGCGTCTGGCGTCTTGCACCATTTTCCAATAATGATAATAATAATAATAATAATACCTAGAAAAGCACTCAGAGAGCGCAGACTTCCGCCAAGTGCAACAGTTCCCCCATATAGTGATTTACAAACTTGTGATGAAATCCACCTTCTGGATCAGATCCAGATCAGCCTCTGAAATTAGAGATAGAGGTTCCCATTGTCAATCCCTGAGTGAAATTTCATGAGTTTTGGGCAATAATTAACAGAGATATTGAGAAACAAAATTTTCTGCCCCATTGACTGCAATGTTATCGAAAATTTGAAAGTGATCCAGAATCCAGGATTTCTTCCGGATCACAGCCAAAATGAAACCAGTTCTTCCTTTTCACATTTCTGACAACTGCTGAAAATTTCATCAAAATCCATCCATAACTTTAACCTCCTTGGTGGAGGTAATAATAAAACTGCACTCCATGATACACCTTTCAGTGCACAAGTAGAAAGACTTTTTAGTCTTGGGAGCCTTGTGCTCGTCCAAAAACACAACCATTTTGGCCACGAACAATGTCAGCGCCTTCTCTTGATGCGCTTCAATAGATATTTCAGTCAGGAGGGAAGTAGAATCAGCAAAATTACTTTTGTATTTGATTGATTTTAATGAAGCGATAGAACCGCTACACGCTGTGAGCGCTCTGTGGCAGCTCCATAGTACTGAGCTCCTTCAGGACGTCTGTTAACAGATAAACTTCCTCTATCGTCACCATCACCGTTTTTATGATGATATGAGACTGCGTCTAGAAGACAGCATCAGATTCAAAGTACCAGTTTGCACGGTGGCATTTTTCTGATTACTATCCCACATCTGTCAGTCTGACAGTCCTGGTTCAAGTCCCACCAGAGGCCCCTTTGTGGAGTTTGCATGTCCCCCTGTGTTTTCTGGGGTTTTCTCCAGGACCTCTGGCTTCTTCCCACATCCAGAGGTGCATGTGTCAGGGTAACTGGTGGTGGTGGGAGTGTGGCTGCCCTGCGGTGGACTGGTGACCTCTGAACCCAGGTTACATCCTGTTAAATTCATTTAATTTGTTCATTTCTGTCCATGTCAGGACAAGGGCTGCTTCTACCAGGTGATGAACTAGAACAAAAGTCGTATGTTTCCCACTTGAGAATAATCCTCACAGGACTGGACTCCCAAGTTAACCAAGAAAAGTAGAAACACCAACAAGAAAAAACTAGGGCGGGCAAGTAACCACGTCATTATCGCGTTAACGCATTCATTTATTAACATTTATTTGATCGCGCGTTAACGCATGTTGCTCACATGCTTTTATTTTGAAAAGTCTGTTATTGGCTGCTGCGGAAACGGAAAATAATTGGCTGGTAAACTTAAGGAAAAGCTAAAACAGACATGGAGAACGGTAAAAATCCGTGAACTTTACAGTTCAGGTAGCAACTCAGGTAGCAATATTAACAATTCTGTCTGGAAAAAAATAAAAATTCTGGACTGCAACAAAACTTTTGCATCAGATCTGCTCCATGTTCCATCAGATCTGCTCCATGTGTTCACTGTCCTGCTGTTCTCTAGCTGGTTACTGCAGTGCGGCTCCATCTAGTGGCACAGATGTGTAATGACAACAGAAAGCCCAGTCCTCCAATTATAAAACAAAGCCATTTCTGGGTCAGGTAAAACCAGACAATAAAATATTAAACAACAAATTCAGTCCTGTGGCCTGTTTTGCTAAAATTGAAATGTAAAAAAAAAAATAGGATTTTTTTTTTTGGTTTTTTGTGATAGATTAAAAAACAGAAAAAAAAAAATCACTTTTGTATTTTTTAATTTTTGATTGACAATTGAAAATGGAAAAAAAACAAATGATTCACAGATAATTACGGATTGATAAAGTTCCTGAACTTTAACATGGACATTTTCATTTTAAAGTTCTCCCAGACGGAGGATTCAACAGAAACAAGGTTATTTGTAACAACTGACAAGTTGAACTCCCCGTTAAAAGTTTCTGCTGTTACCTCAGAAATTACCTGTTTTAATGTTCCGATTGTGGCCTCTAGATTGTTAGGATTTTGTTGGTAGCCTTTTTTTATTTTTCATAAAAAAACAGGATGACATTAATGTCCTGGCAGTGGCAATAAACTTTATTTTATTTTACATTTTTTAAGATGAGATTTTCACTAAATATGTGTTACTGACAAGTGCTGATGTTAAAAGTGTTTGAACAACAAATGTTATGACACTTTAGTTCATATGGCAGCAGAACATTTAAATAAAAGTCCATTTTACACTACTTTTGAATTCATTATTTGATTTTGTGTATACAATACGATTAATCGTGATTAACCAGGGAAATCATGCGATTAATCGCGATTAAAAATTTTAATCGTTGCCCAGCCCTAATATTCTGTTAACCTGCGGGGAGTGTGTGCAAACGATTCACAGGGTTTCAGAAGATCTGAACCTGTGAGGAAAGGGTCAGCTTTACCCGTCTGCATTCAGCCTTTTTAAATGTAAAGGTCTTCAAGACTCAACGGTCACGTGATCTCCAAACCCTCAGGCCGGTTCATAATCAATTACGAATCCCGCTAAGCGGGCGGTGCTCACCTGGCGCTCAGCTCCAAGTCGCTGTCTGTGGGACTTGAGGTTTTGAAACACTTTCTTCATCCTGTGACTCCTCAGTTACACGAAGATCAGGTCACATTTTATATCAAATTAACACGGAAAACCAGTTCATTTCAGCGGATTCACATGCTTCTTCTTGCCACTGTAATCCGCTGAAATGGTCCGGAAAAGGACGAGCACTTTCAGACTCTGCTGGGCAGACGACTTGATAACCCACCTGTCCATCACCATTTCCCTCCAGTCTGGTTTCCAGCCAGCGGAGTGGAAATGAAACCTTTGCCCAGGCCGGTCAGGAGAAAAATCATCATTTCCATCAATGACAGTCCACAGCATCGTTGTACACATCTTTCAAAAGCAAAATACTCTCCAGCTCCGACAAAGCAAAGTCTACACTAAAGTCTTTGAAGGAAAAAAAAATGACTCTTTGGATGAACTTAAAAAAATCATGAAAAACTATTTCGACGTGAATAAATTGTGTCCTTCCAACCTTATTTAATTCAGTCAATCAAACTTAATTTACTTGGGTTGGTCAACTCATGTTGATGGTGTTGCTTCAACCCATGATGAGTTAGAGCAACGGAATTAAATAAGGTTGGAAGGGCACAATTCATTTACGTGGAAATTGTTTCCATGATTTTTTTTAAGGTCATCCAAAGTGTCATTTTTTTGAGTGTAAAAAAAGGCACCATGTGCTATTAGCTGGTGGCTAACTCCTGTGAGCACCGTTAAAGCTGTGTTACAGTTTTGTAGCAGATCCTGGTCTGCAACACCTGATAGTCTTCGCACAGGTACAAGGATTATTTATCCAGTATCCAGACCCACATTCATCGCTATCTCCCTCCATGAATTACTAGAATATGTGCTGTCTTTGTAGCGCGGAGAACCAGAATCGTACAGATGTGGGTACTTCCTCATTTCTTCAATGCACTCTTTTCTAAGCGGATGTAGAATTGACCTTTCGGTAAGCACCGCCCCCTCCCTAGTTACTGTTGCTAGGTCGGACATTCTCGCTGCTCCTCCATTAAGGACAATGTTATTTTGCCATTTTTCCGACGCCTATCAACCGTATTTACATTACACTAGAATAACACTGTGGTGAAATATTGCTGCTGGAGACCTGCAACAGTGACTCGAGGTGTCCAGAACGTTTGGAGGGACATTTTTATTCCCTTTAAAAAGATAAAACAAACAGTGGATATCTGCAGGCTTTGGTTCAGTTATGTGTCCGTCCACACAATCAACTGAACGTGGGGAAAGTTACAAAACACACCTACATTTACTCCAAGGTAAGTTTACTTTGTTTATTAGATGATTGATTTAACCACAGTTTAGTAAAAGTAATATGATTTAGCAGCAGGAAGGGTGATGAGTGAAAACATCTCTCCGTTAGCATTCCGGCTAACTCACTAGCCACCTATTAGCCTGCCTCGTTGTCTACAAATATATATGGCCCTGGATATTTATTTTGTTAGGTATAATGTGAGGCTAGTGATGTTAACGTCACTTTATTAATTATATTAATACAATGCTGCGACTGTCTGATGTTAGCATAGCTCTGGTGTGGGACAGACCTATGGACCAGAGCTAATGCTAACAGAGAACTCATCACCCTCCCTGCTGCTAAATCATATTATTTTCAGCAAAATTTCACCACGGCGTTTTTCTAGTATAATGTAAATACGGTTGATAGGCATCGGAAAAATGGCAAAATAACATTGTCCTTAATGGAGGAGCAGCGAGAATATTCGACCTAGCAACAGTAACTAGGGAAGGGGCGGTGTTTACCAAAAGGTCAGTTGACCAATCAGAGGTCTCCTTTTTCTCCTCTCTGCAACACTGCGTAGGGTGGGGGGGGCATCTCTGCATCGTCTGCGTAGATGACGCAGACAACCTGACGTTCGAGTATAAATCAGGCTTAAGAGGTATGAATCAACAGGGGGTTAAAACCAGCAACAGACTTTACATGGCAGCATTAAATTAAATAGCTAACAAATAAACACAGATAAACACCTAAACAACCAGGGCTGCAAAGGATGCTGGGAAACAACCCAGAAGGACCTGCCAGATCGCTACAATATTTTGCTGCAAACCCTTTATCACCAGAATTTCGTTATTTTGGGAGGTAATATTTCAATTTGGTATTGTAATCCCAAAAGAAAAGTCTCTTGTTGATATCACATTGTTATATAAAGGAAGGTTAAGGACACCACATGGTGGAAGTCAAGATTTGAAGTCTATCAAATTCAAGTGATAGACTGAGAGCTGGTGGTATGTCTGTATGGGATTGCACTTGCATTTAGATTACAGTTGACCCTTACCTGCGCAGGTTCCAGATGGTTCCTTCCAACGGTCTACTGCGAAGTCTCGCGATAACTTCCGTGATTTTCAGGGGCTGAGAGGTCGACTTGTTGCCTTAACTTGATCAGATCTTTTTCATGTGTAGTTGCTTGCTACCACTTCAGTCTGACTTAATATAATTATGCTCATGACGTCAACTTAAAATGATCATGTCAAGGCTAACTGTTGTGCTTTTGTCAATTTAACAGTCTGCCAAGTTCCTTTTTTTGAGTGTGGACCAGGACCAGGACCAGGACCAGAGTCTGGGTTTACTTTGAAATGTGAAATTAAAACTTGGTATCTCAAGTGACTTGACAGTAAAGCTCCAGTCCCTAAATGTCATTCATTTGGTTTTCACAGCATTTCCCCTATAAGGAAAAGCATTTTCACCATCCAGTTTGCTTTTTGAGTCAATGTGAGCTCCATGTTTGGGTTTATGATCAGGGATATTGATGACTGTATCTGTCACAACTGTACTCTCTGTTTGGTCGCGCTTAGTGTCCAACCGTCACCACGTCGACTCTCCTCTGAAAGCGTTATTCCTACATACTTAGAGAGTCGGGTTCAGCTTAAGAAAATGCATCCATGCAGCTGTGTGGAGCTTCTTTAATGCGCTGCTCACCGTGGGGCTCCTGCATCATGTCCTCTGAGCCGGCAGCCACAGACTGTCAAAGACACCGTCTTTCAAAGTGCTAACAATATCCAAATGACAAACAGCCATCCAAACACCCACCCACTGGGAGATTTATCAGCAGAGTCAAAGGCAGATGCACAAACATCAATAGATGTTCATAGACACTAATAAACAATATGAGGAGACCTGCAGGGAAGCTGCATCTGTCCTGACTACAGATAAGTGAATGGAGCTGCTCTCCTGCTGCTGCTGCTGCTGAGGATAATGTTATTATATGAAAATCAATACTATTGTGTTCAGCTGCAACAACATACTTTCACAAGAATCACCAGATAGCATTATCCTAAAGAAAGGCCCTTGACAAATGTGATTAGCAGCCATTTGTGAGTGCTGTTCCCAGGAGGACCTGCTGTCGCTCTGACCCTGCTTAACCTCTTCATGTTCCGGGTTCAAGTCCAATTAACCTTTGGGATGAAGCCAGAGTGTCACCAGCAGTGCAGTCAGTGGAGGTCCAATAGTAATCATTTCATTTTCTGGTTCATCAAACAGGGCTGAGCCCCACCTCAGCAGATTCAATCAGAGGCGCGCTCATTCATCAACATAAACACTCGGGACAACAGTTAAAGCCTCGGCCGTCCGTCTGTGCAGCACCGACTCGCCTGCTGCACCATGAAATCTGCTCCAGGGAGGTAAGTCCAGGTTTAAACCTGGAGGTATGAGAGATGTATTCTCAGGACCAGAACCTGCTTATCTGAAACAAAAACACACTAAGCACACATGACATGGAGCTGAGCTTCAGCTGGACTCAGAAGGAAAAGGTCCGGCTTGAACCCTGAACCTTGCTCCGGTGATTTACAAGAGCCCACGACTGTGAGAAGTTAGGTGGATTTTTTATTTTCTGCGGTTTACTTAGAATAACGGGACTAAAGCAACAGCTTCTCATGACAAAACAACCATAAAACTGGAGCTGTGAGAACAAAACTAGGGATGGAAACCATGATCTCAACGGTAGCCTGCAGGCTGGGTTCTGCTCCTCGAGGTCCTGCCATGGAGGAAGACACCAAACAAGAGTACGAGACACATGACACTTTGATGGATTGATGCTTCGCCCCAGAGGTCAGCACAAATACAAAAGTCGTCGGATCTAATTAGAGACTTGCTGAGGAGCTGGATCAGTGACAGACAGGGAAGTTAGATGATGCAATACATTATATAATGAGTGGAATATTAAATCCTGAACTAATCCTGAAAAAGGAGCATCACAGAGCATAGGAACCATCCACTAACTATCATACTTTTCATGCAAAAAGGTTTAATCCCACAGAATTTATCTCGATGTAAATGACCTGCTACCTTCATCTCCTAGATCACAGTTACGGTTATGACAAACTTACAAGTCCTGATTACAAACCAACACTCCCAGGCTGAGGTTACAGTTCAGACTTCCTCTACAGCTGCTCCCGTTCAGGGTCGCAGCACCGTGATCCCGCCGGTGATCCGGCTCAAGTTTTGCATCGAAGGCTGCTGCTGAACTGAGCAGGACTCAAACCTGCACCTCCCACGTGACATAGGACAGCACCGCCGCGAAGCCAGCTGGGGCCTGGAAGCAGTGATGTAATAGGTAGCAGGCAGTATGGGAGCCAGTACAATCCCCAGTATGGATCTGACCAGTTTACCTTACGTACTATATCCCATAATGCACAGGGCTACTACGTGCTACAAGACCAGCTTTAAGTTATGCTCCAGTATCATTTCTGTTCCTGCAGCATTCTTCTTACCAACAACAACCCCCTCACCAGTATAGTATGTAGTATGTAGTATGTAGTATGTACTACATATACGCTTTCATAACAAGTTAACCTTCTCTGTTTCTGCAGATCATTTTATATTTAATTACATTTCCATGTGGTTTCTAACCCGGCGACTTTGATTTTTGTCTGTTTCCTGTGAACTCTGATGGAGTCGTGCTCTGGTATCTTCTAGAAGCCTCAGGTGTGCTGCGTTTCCAGCCGCCACCTTGACCCCCCCCCGTCTCTCTTTAACACCAGAGAGTCATCGCACCTCTGGATTAATCGTTTAGGCTCGTCACAGTAAAAACCCATCAACCTGCCCCAGCAGGGGGGCTTCCGCTGTGGTGTGTGTGTGTGTGGGGGGGGTCTTAGGAGCTGGCGGAGGGGGGTGGGTGGTGCCTGGGCGGGCTCATTGGTCTTGCTGTCCGGGGTCTGGGTGCTTGTGTTGGCCAACCAGGTCAGGGACCCTCTTAGTTCTGTTCTTGTGCCATCATTGTGGGGGGCTGAGGGGGGGGGGGGGGGGGGGGGGGGGGGGGGGGTGTGACTGGGCTCAGGTTGGTTTGGTGTCGGAGTGCAGCATGGTGGGATAGGGGGGTATCTGGGTGTTCTTGGGGTGCACTGTGTGTGTGAATGTGCAGGGTGACATATATGTAGTATGTACTGTAGTATGTACTGTAGTATGTTCTGTAGTATGTACAGTAGTATATACTGTAGTATACACACTGTAATATATATACTGTAGTATGTACCGTAGTATATACTGTAGTATACGCACTGTAGTATATAATGTAGTATGTACTGTAATATATACTGTAGTATGTACTGTAGTATATACTGTAGTATATACTGTAGTATGTACTGTAGTATGTACCGTAGTATATACTGTAGTATATGCACTGTAGTATATAATGTAGTATGTACTGTAATATATACTGTAGTATGTACTGTAGTATATACTGTAGTATACGCACTGTAGTATATACTGTACTGTACTGTAGTGTGAATGTGTGCGTATCAGTATGTATATGTGTAGTTAGAAGTCATTGTCTATCTGGATATGAAATTATAGCTCTATGATTTAGGATTAGGCCTTTTAAGGGTTTTTAAATCAATTTTAAGGGTAATCATGGAACATTGGAGAAGGGTAGGATTAAATAAGTTTTACGTCTTCCTACCCATTTTCAGACATGTTAAACCTGATATGTGTGGTTATGCATATTGTTATGTGTGTGTATGTGTTTGTACATATATGTGTATGTATGTGTGTATAGATAGGTGTGTATACATTGGGTATACATTTTGTTGATTTTTATTTCTTCCTTTTGGGGGGAAACATGTCCATTTATTATTTAGATTTATTTACAGGAGGTTTTATATGTTTAAAAATGATGGTTATGCACATGTGTGTGTGTGTATATTGATTTATGTATTTATTTATTTATTTTCAGATACACAGATTCATGCTAGTGTTAAAATTGTCATGCTTTAAAAGACTTGTTTTGACATGTCTGAAATAAATCAATAAAATGAAATGAAAATGAATGAATTATGAGACCCGATGAGGACCAGATAGTACCGTATTGGCCCGAATATAGGATGACTCTGATTATAAGACGACTCCTATTTTTCAGATATAATTTTGTGAAAATAAAAATATGTGGAAGACAAAAGGTTATTCATCAAACAACTTCTTATTGTACAATCATTGTAGAAAAACTCACACAAAGAAAACATTCTGCTACACTGTTAAACATTTTAATGATTTCATCTTTTTAGGAAGTATGGTACCATATTTAAAGTACAGGTATGTGTCAGGTTTCCATGTTATTGAAGATCAAGGTATAGTAGTATTTAATAAACTGTTGTTTATTATGTTAATAAACATCAGATCTGCTCAGTGTGTTCACTGTGATGCTCCATTCTTACTGATTACTTCAGTGCGGCTCCATCTAGTGGCGCAGATGTGTAACTACAACTGAAAAGTCTAGACCTCGATTATAAGACGACCCCTGTTTTTGAGAACATGATTTCGAGAATAAAATATCGTCCTATATTTGGGCCAATACGGTAGTTTTTTTCATTTAATTGCATCTCAGTGTATGAAACGTTAGAACCTAAAAAACTAACACCATCGGTTCAGGCTTCCACTCATGTTGTCATTGATCCTTTTGTATGTTTCTGACTTGTATTTTATACAAACTCATTTGCATTGTGCATAGATTTTCTGACTAGAGTTTGTAAAAAACTAAATCAAATGTGACACCTAGTTACATGCAGCTGCTGTTCCTGGTCTTTGAAAATCCCAGCATCTGTAACGGTGGGGGTTTATTTGGGTATTTTCCTACCAACCACTGTCACTGTCACACTGATTGCTGTTTTACAAGTGTGTTGAAATGGACAAATCAAAGACTTCCTGCCCCCCGTTTGTCTGCAGATAGACAGACCCCGGCTCTCCGGCTTTAGGATTAGGGAGCTCAACAGTTACTTGACAGCGGGGTCACGAAGTCAGTATGGAGGCTTTTGAGTGTGAGCAGGGGCTGCTGGGACGGCAGCAGGAGGTCAGCAGCAGGATGACGACGCTTTGTTGTGCCACATGGCTCTCAGACTGAATATGGGCCACCGGGGAGCTGTTCACCCAATTGTTCAACAGGGTGGCATGCATCCATCTCTGCAGCAGCTTTATTTAAATAACTGCACCCCCCTCCTCCCCTGACAGATGTATCTTTATTAAAGGATTTACTCAGTCTTTTTTTTTTTTTTTTTGGTCTTTCTTTGAACAGGATTAGGATTATTTAGAGGTATTAGTGTTATTTTTTTATGGATAGTGTGTGAGTTTCTGTGAAAAGGGATGAATGTAAAGGGTCATTAACAGCAGCTTGTTGTTTGTGTGAACTGTTTGTTCGGCTGGATAAGACGTGATCTTTCTACTCTGAAAGTCTGTCATAACATCCATCCAGCCATCTAAGACATTTAGAGCTCATGAATCAAATACACTGCTAGGTGTAGCAAAATGACACATCATAAACTCCATTTACATCATATATATATATATCCATCCATCCATTTTCTATAACCGTTTCATCCTTGAAGGGTCACGGGGATCTGCTGGAGCCTACACCCTGGACAGGTCGCCAGTCCATCGCAGGGCCTATATATATACATATATATATATATATATATATATATATATATATATATATAGATATATATATATATATATATATATATATATATATATATATATAATATATATAGATATATATATATATATATATATATATATATATATATATATCTATATGTGGCAGGGCAAGTTAAAGTGTTATTATAACGTTAACGCATTAATTTATTAACGCTGACATTTATTTTATCGCGCGTTATCGCATGTTGCTCACATGCTTTTGTTTTGAAAAGTCTGTTACTGGCTGCTGCGGAACAGGAAGAGAATTGGCAGGTAAACTTAAGGAAAAGCTAAAACAGAATGGTAAAAATCAATGAACTTTACAGTTCAGGTAGCAAATCAGGTAGCAATATTAACAATTCTGTCTGGAAAAAAAAATAAAAATCTGGACTGTAACAAAACCTTTGCATCATTCCTCCATGTATATATATATTTGGTTTTATTTTTCTTTTCTTTTAGCAGTAGGCTGTAAACATCTGGTAAGTGAGGAGGCCAGCTGCTGGAGTTTTAGGGGAAATATTGTCCCATTGTGGTCTGATGCAGGATTCTAGCTGCTGGACCTTCACTGCTGGATCTTTGCTCCAGATGTTTTCTGCTGGTCAAAGGTCTGGACTGCAGTCAGACCAGTTCAGCAGCTGGACTCTTCTCCTGTGAAGTCATGCTGCTGTGATGGATGCAGGATGTGCTTCAGCATTGTCTTGCTGAAATATTTAGGTCTTCTCTGTAAGGGAACCTCTAAGTTCTCAAATGTCTGTTTCAACTAGGGGTGCACGATAACTATCGGCAAATAACAGAAAATTATGACATCATTCCAATAAGTCCGATATCACGACGAATAGCCCTGATAACATATATATTACCTCGCTTCCTCTGAAAACCCAAATAACCGGCAATGAATGTTATGTTCAAGTGACGTTGGCATAATCAGAAAAACGATTTCTAAATAAGGAAAATCAATATATAAATATATATATGTATATATATATATATACATATATATATATATATATGTATATGTGTGTGTGTGTGTGTGTGTGGTGTGTAGGTATGTACACACACACACACACACACACACATATATATATATATACACACACATATCATATATATATATATATATATATATATATATATATATATATATATATATATATATATATATATATAAATCCCCCCCCCAAAAAAAATATATATATATATACATGTATGTCATATGTCCCAATATGTCTGATGACAAAGTGCAGGAAAGATGATTTTCTAAAGGGCTGAGACAACAGCTGTGATACGTGACTTCTATAAATAGATTTGACTCTGGCAGAGGAGTGATCTCAGTCTGGCGCTGTGAAAACTCTGAAGGCTGTCAGATTTCCTCTGACCGCAGAACAGATGTGGGAGGGGATGGGCTCCCTGGGACGGCCATGGCAGACTTGTTTTCCCTTTGACTTCCTGAAGTCAGAGCCCATCCTCCTCAGTCATCGCTGCTGTGGGGGTCCCACGGCCGTGGGGGTAAGCCCCGTCTGAGGGCGTACAAACAGCATCCTCGTCTTTATCAGGTGCTCAGCCTGCAGATGACAACCGAACCAAAGCCTGATGTTTCCTGACAGATGTTTCCTCTCAAAGACAACAGCGGTGAGGTCAGTGCTCTGTTATCAACGGCCACCGAGTCACCACCGTGTTGTGATGCAGTCCACGCTGCAACTATGACTCAAACATGTGACGCAGTGCTCATGTGGGCTGGTACAGAGGGGTTGCCATCGCTAATATAATGGAAACAGATCAACTGGCATTTTTAGTGGAAAAATTATTGCAGATGATCAATGGTTTTGAGGCTTTTGAGAGCTATCCTTCGGTACTTGCTTTTTGAACATCATTCATTCAGGTTTTTACTGTTTTGACAGCTTCATAATAACAATCAGAGGCAGTTTTATACCAAACAAGGAATCTACAAATACAGGTATATAATCTGATGCAGACTCAGCGTCTGTCCATGACATCAGCAGATGAGATCTGCCCAGACAGCTACAGATCTGTCCACTTTTATATTGAAAAATTGCATGAACCCGTACTTATCCTGAAAGCCCAGGCCAGAAGCATTTTTCATGAGTGAAAAAAATCATGCTGGTGAGGTAGTCAGGTGCACCATATGTGTGTGTGTGTGTGCACGTGCACATGCTGGACACGGTTATCAATATTGAGAGTGGTCAGCAGTAACTTATGCAGGTTCAAGAGCTTTATTGATTGGTGAGGTAGTCTTAATCTGAGTCCACCAGCACTCTGAGTGATTAAATAAGTTGAGAGCTCCCATCAGCCCTCAGCTTCTCTGAGGCTGTAAACACGCTCCCAACATGTGCTTGTTGCACCGACACACATGTAGACATACAGGAACCCCTCCTTTAACCCTAGTTTTTCCTTTGCATGTAAAAATATAACAAAACAACAAAGTCATGTAATAGTGTGTTTTTATTGACAAGCCTAACCTCACATGAAGCTTTTTTCACAGCTGCATTATTTATGAATGAAACGATGTAGGCAGGTGCTGCTGGTTATCAGGTCTGGATCATCAGGTCTGGATCATCAGGTCTGGATCATCAGGCCTCGATCATCAGGTCTCGATCATCAGGTCTGGATCATCAGGTCTGGATCATCAGGCCTCGATCATCAAGTCTCGATCATCAGGTCTCGATCATCAAGTCTCAATCATCAGGCCTCGATCATCAGGCCTCGATCATCAAGTCTCGATCATCAGGTCTCGATCATCAGGTCTAGATCAACAGGTCTCGATCATCAGGTCTAGATCATCAGGTCTAGATCATCAGGTCTCGATCATCAGGTCTAGATCATCAGGTCTAGATCATCAGGTCTCGATCATCAGGTATCGATCATCAGGTCTCGATCATCAGGTATCGATCATCAGGTCTCGATCGATCATCAGGTATCGATCATCAGGTCTCAATTATCAGGCCTCAATCATCAGGTCTCGATCATCAAGTCTGGATCATCAGGTCTAGATCATCAGGTCTAGATCAACAGGTCTCGATCATCAGGTCTAGATCATCAGGTCTAGATCATCAAGTCTCGATCATCAGGTCTCGATCATCAGGTCTCGATCATCAGGTCTCGATCATCAGGCTTCGATCATCAGGTCTAGATCATCAGGTCTAGATCATCAAGTCTGGATCATCAGGTCTGGATCATCAGGTCTGGATCATCAGGTCTCGATCATCAGGCTTCGATCATGAGGTCTGGATCATCAGGTCTCGATCATCAGGCCTTGGTCATCAGGTCTGGATCATCAGGTCTCCATCATCAGGTCTAGATCATCAGGTCTCGATCATCAGGTCTAGATCATCAGGTCTAGATCATCAGGTCTCAATCATCAGGTCTGGATCATCAGGCCTCGATCATCAGGTCTGGATCATCAGGCCTCGATCATCAGGCCTTGGTCATCAGGTCTCCATCATCAGGTCTAGATCATCAGGTCTCGATCATCAAGTCTCAATCATCAGGTCTGGATCATCAGGTCTGGATCATCAGGCCTCGATCATCAGGTCTCGATCATCAGGTCTGGATCATCAGGTCTGGATCATCAGGCCTCGATCATCAGGTCTCGATCATCAGGTCTGGATCATCAGGTCTGGATCATCAGGTCTGGATCATCAGGCCTCGATCATCAAGTCTCGATCATCAGGTCTCGATCATCAAGTCTCAATCATCAGGCCTCGATCATCAGGCCTCGATCATCAAGTCTCGATCATCAGGTCTCGATCATCAGGTCTAGATCATCAGGGTCTCGATCATCAGGTCTAGATCATCAGGTCTAGATCATCAGGTCTCGATCATCAGGTCTAGATCAACAGGTCTCGATCATCAGGTCTAGATCATCAGGTCTAGATCATCAGGTCTCGATCATCAGGTATCGATCATCAGGTCTCGATCATCAGGTATCGATCATCAGGTCTCGATCATCAGGTATCGATCATCAGGTCTCAATTATCAGGCCTCAATCATCAGGTCTCGATCATCAAGTCTGGATCATCAGGTCTAGATCATCAGGTCTAGATCAACAGGTCTCGATCATCAGGTCTAGATCATCAGGTCTAGATCATCAAGTCTCGATCATCAGGTCTCGATCATCAGGTCTCGATCATCAGGTCTAGATCATCAAGTCTCGATCATCAGGTCTCGATCATCAGGTCTAGATCATCAAGTCTCGATCATCAGGTCTAGATCATCAAGTCTCGATCATCAGGTCTCGATCATCAGGTCTCGATCATCAGGTCTCGATCATCAGGCTTCGATCATCAGGTCTAGATCATCAGGTCTAGATCATCAAGTCTGGATCATCAGGTCTGGATCATCAGGTCTGGATCATCAGGTCTCGATCATCAGGCTTCGATCATGAGGTCTGGATCATCAGGTCTCGATCATCAGGCCTTGGTCATCAGGTCTCCATCATCAGGTCTAGATCATCAGGTCTCGATCATCAGGTCTAGATCATCAGGTCTGGATCATCAGGTCTGGATCATCAGGTCTGGATCATCAGGTCTCGATCATCAGGCCTCGGTCATCAGGTCTCCATCATCAGGTCTCGATCATCAGCAGATGAGCAGACATCTGTAAAAGCTGACGTATTCTGATATGGAGCAATAAATTGAAATCTTAACATTAAATCTTAACACAACGCCCGAAATCCACATAAAGAGATAAAAAGCCATATCTGAGAGCCTGAAGGTTTCACTGAGCGTGTTAAATGTTAAAGTCCGTGACAGCGCAGTGGGAAGAAGACTGAACCAGAACTGTGGCAGAAACACAAGTCAGAACCGCCAGACTCCTGCTAATGGACGAGTCTTAACATGGGACAGTAAATGATGTTCCTGCAGAGCAGACGGAAGACAGCTGGTGTCTCAGGTGGTTCACCAGCTCTGAAGACACAGCTGATCGCCTCTCCAGGGCCTCAGGATGATCATGTCTGTGATTGTGGAGTACACGGCAGCAGCAGAAGAACCGTCTGAACGTCTGTGTGCTCTGAGATGAGCTCTCTCCTGGCCGTGAGGTCACCCTTCACATGATGAAGAGCTGGAACGCGGTGAGGTCATACAAAGCAAAGAGACGCAGCACAAAATAAGATGAAATGTGTTTTAGAGATGCTGTCGGCCATCTCAGATCACCCAACAGTGGCGTATGAATTACTGGGGGGGGGGGGGTTACCACCTCAACAACATCTTACTGGATTGTGTTGCACAGTCGTGTCTGACACTGATGTCTATCAGCAGAGATAAGCAGAGGCCGAGGGTAAAACAGATTAGATAATTTCATTATTGATTCACCACCATATCTTAAGTTACTTTTAGAGCTTCTGAAGCCAGTGAGGTTAAATTATTCCACAGTGTCATTATACTCTTATTTCACAGATCTATTTTGGTCCCTCTGTGTTATTTCTGAGAATGTGGCCCTCAGATGACAATAATGCATTTCTGGCTCCAGAGTGGACCCTGTCCTGCACATTAGATAGTGCATCTGGCCGAACGTGGAGGTGAGCTGATGCAGATGAGTTGGGGGGACTGGTGAGGGCTCTGGCTGTCCGGCTCTTCACGTCAATCCACATCAGGACCAAAGCCACTGAAAAAACAAAACCAGAAGGATATCCTGGATTACAAGGCTAAACAAATCCTGGCTCTCTTTCTAAACACTAAAACTGCAAACGAAAGGTCATGATGACCAGTTACAGGGGCATCACACCCCTCAGCCTCCCTGCTACGGCGTACCTGGAGAACAGGAAGTACTTTGTGTCAGTAGGCAGCTTTACATCTGACCAGACAAAAATTACATGTGGCGTTCCCCAGGGTTCCATCCTGGAGCCTCTTCTGTTTAACATCTACATGCTCCCACTGGCCCAGGTAATAAAGAACAACAGTATTAGTTACCATAGCTACGCTGATGACCCACAGATGTATATTACAATGTCACCAGGAGACCGAGGCCCTTTACAGGCTCTCAGTAAATGCATTGAAGAGATTCATGACTGGATGTGCCTTAACTTCCTACAGCTGAACAAAAACAAAACTGAGGTGATTGTTTTTGGAGCCAAAGAAAAACGACTGCAGGTCTCCACAGAGCTTGAATCTATAGATCTAAAAGCCACCAATCAGGCCAGAAATCTGGGTGTAGTGATGGACTCAGATCTAAACTTTGAAAAACACATTAAGGAAATCACTAAATCAGCTTACTATCACCTGAAGAACATCTCGAGGATAAAAGATCTGATGTCTCAGTAAAATCTGGAAAAACTAGTCCACGCGTTCATTTTCAGTCGGCTTGATTATTGAAACAGTGTTTTTACTGGTTAATCTAATGAATCAGTTAGACAGCTGCAGCGCATTCAGAACTCTGCTGCCAGAGTTCTCACTCAGACCAGAAGAGTGGACCACATCAGTCCAGTTCTGAGGTCCTGACACTGGCTGCCTGTCCGTCCAAGGATAGACTTTAAAGTTCTGTTGCTGGTCTATAAAGGTCAGAATGGTTTGGGACCAGAATCCATCAGTGACCTCCTGACCCAGAATGAACCCACCAGACCCCTCAGGTCATCTGGATCAGGTTTATTATCAGTCCCAAGAGTCAGAACCAGACATGGAGAAGCTGCATTCAGTTTCAATGCTCCACATGTCTGGAACAAACTCCCAGAAAGCCTCAGATCAGCTGAAACACCTGGTTGAAGACTCACCTGTTCTCAGCTGCCTTTAAATAAGATTTTATTCAGGAGCTCAAATCTGCACAGCCTTTTTAAAACTCTTTTTTTTTTTACTGTTTTCTTAGTTTTTATGCTTTTATTCTTTTACTTTTTAATGCTTTCTTTTTCTGTGATGCTTTTAACGTTTTATGTAAAGAACTTTGAATTGTTTTGCACATGAAATGTGCCACCACGGCCTGGAGCTCAGGTTTAGGAGGAACGATGGAACGCTGAACCAGATCCGTTTCACTTTTGAGTGTTCCTGGTTTTTGACACAAATTTACACACTTTCATCTCCTCACACCTCAACTATCGCAACTTGTCGCAACTAAAAAATCCATTTAATGAGTTGTGAGAAGCAGCAGAGAGCTCAGGCTTTTACTAAAACTGACAGAAGTGAGCGCATCACGGCCGTCTTAACCTCCTAGCAGTAACTCCAATATGCTTTAGAATTGATTTTAAGATCTTTCTGTTGACTTTCAAAGCTCTTGTGCCCTCTCACCTTCTAATTGATCAGATTTTTTAGCACCATGTGAGTGCCTGTACACAGGCTAAAATCCTGGAGCAGGAGACATTTGTTCCAGAAGCTGAGGACCAGAGATGAATGTTGAGGGCTGGAGCTGCCTGAGGAAATCAGCTCAGCCAGATCTTTGAAGGGCATTTTCACACCTGATGAGTTGAGACACCTGTTAGAACTGTAGTCATGCAGAAGTGTGACGTGCTCATCAGAAGATCCACCAGTTACGACCAGTGGCATGAGAACATTAAAAGTTAAGGTAATTAATGAAATTCATTTAAAGGGCAAGGGTGCATCTCTGGACAGTTAAAAGGTATATTGTGCTCAAGTACATCTTATAGTTCCTGTAAGTCATCCTGTGCGCGTTCAGCACGACCAACCACGTTGTCTCGCTGTGTGTCTCTGTCCACTGAATACATTTGAATAAAGTTGCAGACTGGATTACGTTGTTTTTCTGTCGAAATAACAGTTTTTCTGGATGCATTAGCAGGTAGAGATGTGGAAGTGCAGTAAAAGACCAGAAGAGACAGAAAACATCTGCTAGCAGGAAAATGAAAACCTACTGATGATGTCACCTTTCCCGGTGTCACTGCGTCACGGACGTGAAGAGATTATTTCATAAAAGTGTGAGACTCAGCACCTGCAGCCACGTTTCCACTAAACTGCACACAGACTAGATCTGCCACAACATTAAAGCGATATTTAGAAATACTCAAATATCGTTTTGTAACCCTAACCCTAATCCTAACCCTAACCCTAACCCTAAAAGGACTTGTGGTTTAATTAGCATGTTTGCTAAGATAAGACAAGTGATATTCCCTCCTCTCAGTAGCGACAGAAGTGACAGTGGATGTAACTACCAATTTTATTTCAAAGCTGTACGCGAGGCCACATCTGGAGGATTTCTCCACATTTTCATTAAAAAGCGATGGATTCAAAACTTTAGGATGACTTGTGCAACTTTTAAATGCCATTGTTGACCCGCTGCATCGTACCAAAGAGACTCAGTTCTTACAGAAAAACCAATCTGACTCTTTTTGGAACTTGTACTCCTTCAAATCTGGCTCCTTATATGGTCACTCTGGAGAAATGACCATATAAGGAAATTCTGCCCACTGTGATGTCACAGTGAGCCACAGTTAGAAAAAACTCTGCAGTAGGAGGTATTCTCAGCATTAGAATAATGATAACAGCATGCTTTAAGCCAGAAACTGTGCTTCTGTGCTGCATACCAGCATCCTTCATTAAATAAACAATCCTTTTTCTTTCTAATAGTTTTCGATCTTTTGTTTTGTAAATTACTCACACTTGAAACATGTGAATCAGAGGTTCACAGAGAGGTGCAGAGCCCCAGAAAAGCACATCGAGTAGAACTGTAATGTTGGGGAGTGAAAGGGAAAGCAAGTGACAGAAATCACCAGCTCTTGTGTGGAGAATATTCCAGAGCCGCTGTTCCCATCAGCTCTTCAAGCCCTGACCTCTGCAGCTCTAAAGGCCGTCGTCCCGTGGCTGTGATGATTTTGTGACAGCTTCATCACGACATGCATCATTGCATCATCCATGTCAGCAGTAGCTCCCCTGGATTCCTGGCTCCCTGTCGCTTCGTTGCTGCTGCCTGATGAATAACCAGTGGAGGGAAAGTCCTGTCCACTCCATCGCCAGGACGACTTCGCAGCCTTCTGCTCTGTGTTCATGCAAATCCGTATGAATACAGTTTTAGTACATGTTTTTTCTGCTATTTTGTTCAGAAGTGTAATGCTGATACAAGGCATTACAAGGAGAAGTTTTGTAGACTATTTTGTACAGGCATAAACTCAGTTTTGCACGTGCATTCTGCTGCACATCAAACTGTATTCTTGCCTTGATCTTTACAAACTTTCTGACTGAAACCTCTCGGCTACACTGGCTGACTTACGCAAACATATTAAACACACAATGAGCTGCATTCTTGTTTCCTTTTTAGAAAGTCTTAATTTTCTTCTTGAGGGACACCAAACACTAGTATTTTTTACTCCCCTTTTCTAAATATCTATTTTTTTTTTTGTAGTGTGAAAATACAAAAACTAAACTGCTACATTTTTTTTTTTTGATTCCCCAGAGCTGTGCAGGAAGCCTCCGCTCGTATTGTCGGAGCCACTTCTTCTCATGTTCAGCAGATAAAGCCTTTCCTGCACCGCCAGACCCTGCTGGGTTTTGTGGTGCTGTTCAGTCTGAGTAAAAAGCCGGCGCCGGGAGACGAACAACGCAGAGAGAATGTGACAGATCCAGATACCAGATGCATTTTGACACGCCAAAAAATGAACCGCTGAACGCTGAGATCCGCTGACACAATTCGCAAATGTTTCATCTAATATCTTATGACCAGTACAGGCTCTCCAGTATGATTATGTATCATCTTCTTCCCTTAAATTATCTGCTCTAGTTATCATTATACCTGCATGTGAACATTAACTAACAGTGATTTTTTTGTGTAATTGTGCAGTATGTGCCAGGAAGACATCAAAGCAGGTATAGCTCTTTTCTTTCGAATGCTTTCTATATTTCAGTGCTCCTTTTGTAGTGGATGTGTGCTTTCTGCTTGATCCTCTGCAGGTACTGTCACTGAAATAGCTACTGTAGCTGCCAGCATGAAAATATCCACAAGCTGAGGCACAATGGCCAGAATGCGGCTTGAATACTTAAGAGCATGTGTGTGCGTGTGTGTCTGTGTGCACAAATTTAGGGGTGGGTAGATGGGGAGGGGGAGGGGGTGGGGGTGTTGCACTTCAGTGTCCATTCAAGCCCATCTCTGACATATTCCATGGCCTTGAAGTCTGTGTTGAGCGTGGCAGCGCTCTCTCGGCTTTGTTTATGGATCACGGCTTGTTTACTATGAAGCCCTGCGCCAACCCTGAAGAGATGTGGGCCCAAGATGTTTTATCTCTTGTCAGGGCTTGCTTCAATTAAATTAATGGAATCCATTCAGCTCTTTCCCTTTCAGGCCCAGACGACAGAGGAGAATACATTAAAAAGATCTTAGAGGCTTTAGATGGTACATCATGGTATTAGCCCCAGTCAGTCATTTTCCCTCACAGATTTAGTTCTTTTTCTTTCCCTTTGCAGAATGAAATAATCCATCCAGCTCCCGAGACAGAGCCCATCTATATTTTATAGCTTCTCATGGCAATGTAAATTTTCATCCAATGGTGGTACTTTTGCAAAGCATGTGAGCCACTAATTAGAAAGTAGTGCATGCCAACCTCTGCAGTCTAGGTTGTTTATAAAAGTAAGCATAAAGAATTTCAATGATAATGTGTCACGTCACATGAAGTGAAACCACAAGTGACATCATTCCTCTTTGCTTACTGTATGTTAGCGGTTATTGTTTGTGTTGGTAGTTATCTGTTTTAAGAGTTTCAGTCAGGATCAAGGTGCAGAAACAGCACTGGTTGTCAAAGAGCTCCTCGTGGTCTTCCCAAGGTGGACATGTGTCTACACCTGTCCAGTTAGACCTCATTTCACATGATGGATCGCAGCAGTCTGACAGACGTTTACTAGCATAAAAGGAACAGCATCGTCCTGTTTTAAATCATTTTTATCTGAGCTGCTTTGGTTATGTAAACGGTGAGTCTTCCTCACGGAGTTCGTCATGGAGTCCCACAGGGATCCTCACTCAGACCAATACGTTTCACCTTTTAGGCATTACATAATTTTTTATTACTACTTCCGTACTAGAAACATAATGTGCTGTACTAAAAGTCTTAGGAAAACCGAGCCATGTTGTGTTTTCAAAGGTTTAAAGACCATCCATTTTTGTTGTACTAATTTAATTTTGTCTTCACTTATCAATTAATTAAATTGTTCTTTTATCACAGACAAAGAGGTTTTAGGTTGTTTATTTACCTGACATGTTTCGGTGTGTACTTCCGCCTTCATCAGAGTGTCACCGGTGTTTGTGTGTTTATTCATGAGTCTCTTTATTAAGATCCAAACAGAAAATACAGCTAATGTTAAACAAAATGAAATGAAAATAATGCTAATATTAGCGATAGGCTGCTCTGGTGGTTGGCTGATTGTTGGCCACTTTTTAAAAAGCCAGTTCAGTTGATTTCTGGATATGTTACAAGTAGGGCTGGGCAACGATTCAATTTTTTAATCATGAACAATCGCATGATTTCCCTGATTAATCCGGATTAATCACACTGTGTACACAAATGAAATAATGAATTCAAAAGTGCACTTTCATTTAAATGTTCTGCTGCCATATGAACTAAAGTGTCATAACATTTGTTGTTCAAACACTTTTAACATCAGCACTTGTCAGTAACACATATTTAGTTGTAAATCTCATCTTGACAAATGTAAAATAAAATAAAGCTTATTGCCACTGCCAGGGCATTAATGTCGTCCTGTTTTTTATGAAAAAAAAATGTCTAAATGACATAAATGATCCAGGTCCCTGTCTTTTCTGTTTGTGTCTTAAAGTGACTGAAAAATCAATATGGATGCCGTTAAAATTATGAGAAGAAAAGACACAATAAAATTAGGGAAAGGTGTGGAAATTATTTCACATATTTGATGCTCCAATTTTACCATCTAATGTTTATTTAAAAAAAAACATCACCTTTAATAAAGCACTTAAAACTTGAATCTGCCTCTGTTTTTCATGTTAGTAGTCTACAGTTTCAGATTATTAACCACAACATAATGTTACACAATGATTTTGAACATTTTCTGCTTTGTAAGTAAAGTGCCACAACGGGCAAGGATTTGCAAAAAGATGTTTCGTATTCGATCATGCAAAAGTACTCAAAGTTGTGCTAAATCTGTTTGATGGTATACCAATAATATCCTTAACTTCCATTTCTATGCTGATGACACTCTGGTTAACCTTCTTAACTGGTTAAGTTGGTGTTCTTGGCTACATACTATATAACCATGTAGAATAGAACTTTTCATTTCACTGTTGTGAGAAACATCTGAGTTGGTTTTGGCTTTTATTATTGTCGTTTGACTCGGATAAAGAAAGACTTTAGAGCTTGCCAAAAAAAAAACTTTGTGACATTGCCAAAATATGCAACATCATTTCTCAGAATAATGCAAAAAAAAACTAGTTTGTGCATTTCTTACTTTCGATTTGGACAACCTACGACCCTGAACAGGAAGAAGTTGTTATAGATACAGGATGGATGGATGGAAGGATGGACATGGTGGACAGCTGAAATCAGTTATTATCAGGAAGGCCAAGTGGATCTCTGAAAAACCTCCAGTTGATCAAAAATGCTTTAGAAGACATCATCTTTAAGTCCATCCATCCATCCATCCATCCATTATCCATGCCCGTTTAATCCTCTGCAGGGTCACGGGGATCTGCTGGAGCCTATCCCATCTTTAAGTCCAGGATAGAATTTAAAATGATCATTTAAAACCTCTCACATATGAAGCCGTTCATGACCAAGCTTTGTTATACATTAAAGTCTTCTTAGCTCCATATTAACGTCTCAGTTGGGTCTGCAGGCTTGCTCCTGGTTCCTCCAGCTTCCAGAGGTAGAGGCTTCACTTCCTCTCTGGTGGAACCAGCTCATAGATAAGGCTCGTAATAATCGCATATGCTAACTGATTAAAGAAGGGCGGTCAGACTCATTTTCTCTGAGGGCCACATCAGCATCATGGTTGCCATGGAAGGGTTAGATTGACAGCATGAATGTAACAAAATGCAATGTAAATCAAAATAAATTAAACTACACCTTATTATATTGTTAAATAACGGATTCTGTATTTATTTCCATGTTACTGTCAAAATGCCAACGTAGATTATACTCTTTGACCACTGACACCGCCTCATAACACAAAAGACATACTGTTTTTTCACCGTGAGGTACAAACATGTAATTGTTTTCCCCTCGTTGATGAAACTGTCTTCCTTGTGCATCAATTTCTCTTTTCTTTGACATGTTGGGGTTAGTTTGTAGAGGTTTTTCTGAAGTCCATCAGTTCTGAAAATCGTCTTGAGTTCTTGCTCATGGTGATATACAGGGGCGGCGCTAGGGGGTAGCTTGCAGCTGCTATAGCAACCCCAAAATATGGCCTAGCAACCTCAAAGCAACCCCAAGAATGGAGACTATTAAAAATGAAAAAATCTTAATTGTGTTAAATAAAATAAAAACTGTGAATATTTAATTGAAAATGAATTTCATGTGTTTTTGTTTTAAATTGAAATAAAAAGAAGACGATTAAAAACGATGAGAGACTCATCTTGCGAGAGCTGGCCTGCAGGGGTCACGCGAAGTCAGCTTGTGAAAAAAAAAACCGGACCGTTAGAAAAATTACATCAAAATGGAGGCTATCTGTTGAAGCGTAAGTCTGCCAGATCTCTTCTGATGTGAACTTACGTGAATATTAACTGGTTAAAACGTGATGAACAGGTTATTGTTAAATGATTTGTAGTCTAGGCTGTTAATGTACATTTCTCACTGCTGTGAAAAGCGGCATGACTATATGGTAAAATTATAATAACGAACTTCAAATTGATTTTTTTTATCTGTTTCATGGCATGTGCGCTAGTTTCAGATAGCGCTGATTAGAATGAGTAGGCCGGTAATGACATACATATCCATATTTATGCTATTTAATTGGTATTGCAGGAAATTGTCCAGCAACTCCATACAATTGTTTAGCAACCCCTAAGCAACTGCAATGAAAAGTTTTGCCGCCGCCACTGGTGATATACTGTTATCGTTGTGGGTAACGATGAAATGCATTATGGGAGATGTAGTTTATTGTCAATATGTGCTTTAAAGCGGCGTAAGCTTATTTTAAGTCTTAAAATATGGGTTTTAAAATTTAAGCCAATAGTGCACAAGCAATCAAGGGCCACATAAAATGACGTGGCGGGGCACGTTTGGCCCGCGGGTCTTGTGTTTGACACATGTGGATTAAAGGAAAGAGCTCAGCTTATCACAGACCTCCAGTGTTGAGCCAACAGTGCGGCTCTATAGATTTATAGCAACGGTAGAAGTAAAAACCCGGTGACTGAACGCGTTAGGCTGCTGTTCACAACAGTTATCGGTGATAGCTTCGTACCGTTGGCAAATACGAATACTTTATATTGGTGCTGGTGCTAAAACACATGCAAACAGATCCTACAAGTACATTTCTACGTAATACAAACAAAAAGATAGTTGGATAAACAATATTATTTATGTCAGCCTTTGATTGAACTCTGGAAACATCACCTGGAGATTCAGGGAAACAGATTAAAGGCCAAAGGAAACGTCACCTGACAAAGGCTGAAATGAAAAGCGCTCCATCAATAGCTGCTGGACGAGGGTGTTGAAGTCTCGACTGGTGACATCTGGTGACGAGCCAAACTTCTGTAAGGCAGCTGTCAGCGGCAATCACGCGGATTTACCGAATGAAGGCAGGAAAGAAGGTTTTACCAAAGTCATTCAGAGCCTGATCGCATGCTTTCCTAATTGTTGCTCTGGTCCGGGTCTGAATTGACTTGAAAATTACCCATCAGCTGTCAGAGGGAAATTACATGTGAGGAATGTATTATAGCCCTTTTATTCTCCCACCCTGCCACCACGTTGATATGACACCCGGCCCGGCAGGCAGAGCAGCCCGGAGGTCCGGTCTCCAGCCCCGGAGCCAGAACCCCGACACTGACGTGTGATTAAACGGAGCGCATGTATACATGTATGTACGTATTTACAGCCCCACGAGTGTCCCTCTGTGTGAGTGCAGGAAAGAAAAGCGCCGCATAAGTGTGGACCATTTTACTATTATTGTGTCGACGGCAGGACTGGGAGGTGATTTTCTGTTGAAACATGATGGAATAAATACTTTGATAGTTCTAACTGAGCCCAGACGTCTGACATGAAATATACGTGGTGGCCGATTAACGCCAGAGCAGTCCTTCCTCTGTCATCCTTATTATAGTTATTTCTGGTGTGACAACAGCAATTTGACTGGTGTCTGGCAGAGGATTTAATAAATACTAAACAAGCATACATCCCCATATTTCTGGGTATCATGTTGATTCAGTCGGCGTGTAACAGCTCGGCGCTGAGCCTCTCCTTGTGTGAATCCTTGAAGAACTGATAATAAATTACATATTCCACTCTTTAAAAGCGAGCTGTTCAGCTGCTGAATGGGAGACACACAACACTTTGCTTTTCCTCTTTGTCCTGCCTGTTCAGGCTCTGAAGATGGTTTTTTCTCTTTCTCATGCAGCCAACAAGAGTAATGGAGAGTTAGCAGAGCAGAGTCCAGGTTTGATGCTCGACCACAGATGGAGTCACTAATCAGAGCAAAAAAGCTGATGAGTCCAACTTGAGGTTGGTGTGTCGTTTCCAGGTTTTCTGGTCCAGAACCAATCCAGAACACTGATAGGTTTCCTGTGTGAGTGTGAAGCTGCTTCTGTGCTTTAGAAAAAGGAATTTAAAAAAAAAATTAAAAGTGGCATTAATCTACTTGTTAATCTGTTTCAGATCCAAAACAATCTTGTCGGTCTGAGTGTTGTGATGCGTACAGGTCCAGGTGGGCACACCTGGACCTGTACGCATCACAACACAGTTTTTCCATTTGTGTCACACTGAAATGATGCCTCCTTGTTCTCCTGTCACACAGACCAGAGTTTCTTTTTCCAAAGGTTTTTGTGGCTCCAGTGGCAGAGATAGAAAACCAGAGAGAGTAGAGGAGACACGGAGCAGGGGGATGCAGCCGTCGCGCCAGAGCTGCAGCCACCACGCCAGAGCTGCGCCAGAGCTGCAGCCACCACGCCAGAGCTGCAGCCACCATGCCAGAGCTGCGCCAGAGCTGCAGCCACCACGCCAGAGCTGCAGCCACCACGCCAGAGCTGCGCCAGAGCTGCAGCCACCACGCCAGAGCTGCAGCCACCACGCCAGAGCTGCGGCCACCATGCCAGAGCTGCAGCCACCATGCCAGAGCTGCGCCAGAGCTGCAGCCACCGTGCCAGAGCTGCGCCAGAGCTGCAGCCACCACGCCAGAGCTGCGCCAGAGCTGCAGCCACCACGCCAGAGCTGTGCCAGAGCTGCAGCCACCATGCCAGCGCTGCGCCAGAGCTGCAGCCACCACGCCAGAGCTGCGCCAGAGCTGCAGCCACCACGCCAGAGCTGTGCCAGAGCTGCAGCCACCACGCCAGAGCTGCAGCCACCATGCCAGAGCTGTGCCAGAGCTGCAGCCACCGTGCCAGAGCTGCGCCAGAGCTGCAGCCACTGTGCCAGAGCTGCGCCAGAGCTGCGCCAAAGCTGCAGCCGCCACGCCAGAGCTGCGCCAGAGCTGCAGCCACCGTGCCAGAGCTGCAATAGAGCTGCAGCCGCCACACCAGAGCTCCAACTGCTGTGCCAGAGCTGTGGCCATCGCACCAGAGCTGCAGCCGCCGAGCCAGAGCTGCAGCCGTAATGCCAGACCTGCGACAGAGCTGCAGCCACCACGCCAGAGCTGCAGCCACCGTGCCAGAGCTGGGATAGAGCTGCAGCCATCGCGCCAGAGCTGCAGCCACCGAGCCAGAGCTGCAGCTGTCGAGCCAGACCTGCGACAGAGCTGCAGCCGCCATGCCAGAGCTGCAACCGCCACGCCAGAGCTGCGACAGAGCTGCGACAGAGCTGCAGCCGCCGAGCCAGAGCTGCAACCGCTGTGCCAGAGCTGCAGCCGCTGCACCAGAGCTATCAAGCAGCCAGAATAAGCTTCAGTTCTTTCTTTCTCCTTTTACTGATCTGGTCCTAAAACAGAGAAGCAGCAATCCACAGACTGCCTTCAGTGTCTTGCAGGTCGACCCGATATCGTCAGGTATTTGTTGTTCCAAAAATATCATTGATAATATTCCAGCTGGTCCATCAGTGCAGCTGACCAATCACATTGTTGTGACGTCATATATCTATGAATCAATAAGGACGGAGAAGAAAAACCTCTGGCACACTGATCTCTCTGATCACAGTAGACCTGGGAACCATGAAATGGTTCTGATTATATCCTCTAGGTGGCGGTGACGTGTTGCATCTGTGGCTGTTGTTTTTCTTTTGCTAAAGAAAGCGACAAGCCGAAGCAAGTGATGCAGATGATTCATCTTAGCTCCTTTTCTACCTTCCAACAGCCGGGGTGTCCTACTGCGATGCTGCTGAGTGTAAATCACTGCGCTCCAAAGCAAAGAAGCTACACATCTGTCCCTTCATGGCGGACGGACAGGACAGGCGTCCAGGACCGTCAATCAGTCACTTAGGACCAATGAAACTGAGCTGTTTCTACTCAAGTTTTGAATTTTGATCTCAGTTGGAATGAATCTGATTATGACCTGAAATCAACTGAATTATGAATTGGATTCTGAATGAATGACAGTAAATTGGACTGGATTAAATCAAAAACATGTTGAAGAAGAGATTTAAAAGAGGTCTCTGACTCCGCTGACCTGATTTTCCTCAGGTAGTTCGCTCCAGTTAAGAAACAATCTGCTAAATTATGGGTTAAATGGATGGCTTCATTGGACTTGGATTTGGATTTAAAAAAAAAAAAAAAACACGCATCAATGCAACATCCTGATAAGGAGAGTAGGTTGAGTCCAGAGTTGTACCTGAACGAAAGTTCACCAACTAGTTCATATTTTGTGTGAACGTGAACTGAACTGCGCTCTCTTTCTCCTTCCACCAGCGGGGGGCGTGAACGAGTTCATTTGGTCAACTGTGAACGACGCTCTTTCAAAGTTCACGCACGGTCAAAACCGTTCCAGGTTTCCAGTGAACCCCATTTAAAATCCACCACAAACGAGCCTGATATGTATCTGAGGAAATCAATCAAACATGGCAACACGGCTGTCGCTGCTGTCACGCTAACAATTGTGTCACCAAACGTTTAAAACAAGCAGGAAGATAAAAGCTACAGTTACCCAGAGCTGGAGGAGACCCCGACTCCTGGGGGGATTGAAATATTGAAATGGGGGGAAAAACATTTCCACCTTAAGGACCTGTTTTTGTCTGATAATAAAGACCAAGTTTTTCCTCATATTTTTACTGTAGAGCAGTGGTTCCCAAAGTGTGGGCCGCGGCCCCCTGGTGGGCCGTCGAGGTACAGCAGGTGGGCCGTGAGAGGTCATTAAAATTAAACAAATGTGTTTTAAATCCTCGATCTTTTTTAAATATGTTTTAAATTACTGTAAAATATTCATGACATTATTAAAAAACATTAAGAAGTAATAAAACAAACCAGTTAAGTGTTATTCTACTGTCATCTTAACTTAATATGACAAGTGTCACCTTATTTGTTGACCCCTCACATTAATATCAGATCATGGTTCCTGGTCCTGTATGTTGATCACAGTTGTGATTAAAGTTTTCAGTGGACCGCGTATATTTTTCACATTTCAAATTGGTCCTTGGTATTCTGTAGTTTGGGAATGGCTGCTGTAGAGAGAAACTGAAAGGGAAATTACAGTTTTACATGGACTGTTCCTTTAATGCTAATATGAACCCTGGTTGGATAAAGATTCAGAATTGGACCAATAGTTTTCGACAGTTAAAATGGATAAAATAATTGCCGTTTATGGTGGTGTAGTATATGAGCAGTGGTAATTATTTTGACAAATAATTGCTCGCAACAAGATTACAAAAGAATTAAAAAAAACTTAAAAACTATTTAGTTCCAGGTTTTTGAAATGATGAACTGAACTAGTTCATTTTAATTTCTATGAACTATGAACTGAACTAGTTCGTGTAGAAAGTGAACTTGCCCAACACTGGTTGTGTATGTGCTTGTGTGTCCAAATGTGTCAGTGAAAAAAAGCAGGAAAGAAAGAAAGAAAGAAAGAAAGAAAGAAAGAAAAAGAAAAGAAAGAAAGAAAGAAAGCATGTTTCAGTGGACATGCTTAGCGAAGACCTTGAGGGTCAGGCGTTATGTTTTCCAGATGAGTCGCTTCGGTGTTAAGAGCATCAGAAGGCAGAAGTTCCCTGAGGCGAGCAAGACCTTGAGGAAGAGCTAAAATTACTAATTAGTTTACTGATCAGTTGTACTTTGTACGATTGATTTGCAATTAATTCTGTTGTGTGGTGCATAAAAGACAGAGGCTGGCGCCAACCTTGGAGGTTGCGGATACCTTATACTCACTTAGAGGGTGAAGGGGGGAGGAATATCGATACGGCGCTGTGGGTCTGGCCCGGGACTCGCGCTGACACCGTCTTCTTCATTTGTTGTGGCTATGAGGCAGAGTGTATGGAACCATACATTTTCTGTCCATTTTAAAAGGCCAGTGATGGATGATTTATCCTCTTAAGTGCAGATGGGCGGTGTGTAACCCTGATCTGCCGGTGCCATTAGCGTGATCTCGCGCACAGTGGGATTAATGTTTTATACTCTACAGGGATGTTTTATGCAGAGATATGCAGTAAATATAGCTCCTTGTTCAATAAAATGGCATATCGCTTTATAAATGTGTTAATACGTGTGGCGATCAGATGAACTTCCCAGGCACTTTACTGCGCTACGCTGATAAATAGAGTTTAGATTTGCAGCTATTTTTAGAGGTAAACAAAACAGTTTATGACTTTTCCTTTTTGAGCTGAAAGAAGTTCCTGCTGTGACGGTCGTTGGTGGGATGTTCTCCAACCACGTCCAGAACCTCCAGTTTGGGGGAAAAGATCCACCCTCCGTGCCCCACCTCTTGTTTTTAATGCACTTAGCAGGCACCTGTGTGTGGGCCCGGGTGCGCCGGGTGTGGGCTGCCTCCCCTCGTTTGTCGCCGCTGTTGCGCTGCAGGTGGGCGGCGGGCGGGGGGTGGTGGCTGTCCCAGCTCACCTGGGGGGGGTTGCGCCTCCCTGGTTTCCCCCTCCTTCCCTCTCTCTGTCTTGCCTGCCTGCCCCTTCCGCTCTATGTCGGCAGTTGGTGGGGGCGGGGGGCTCGGCTGCCCCTGGGCTGCGGGGGCGACGGCTACCGGGGGTTCATTTTCTGCCAACAGAATCTCCAGTTTGCCCGTATTTCCACGAGAAGCGTCATTAAAAGGGATCGGTGTGTAACAACTGAATGAAACCAGAATAAACTGGATTTAAAAAGAAAAGGCTAAAAGGACGAGGGTCTGCTCGTGGACGGAGGGAGATGAAGAGTCATTTTCAGTCAATTCTGGTCCTTAAGTGCACAATGGAACTGGCAGGCAGACCCGTACGGGTTTTTTCATTCAATCAGGTTAACTAGAAATCCACACAGAGAAAAATTCTAATCCCTGGGACTCAAATGTGTCGTCGTTTTTCCTCGTTAGCTTGTTCGCTGCTTAGGTCACATCATACGTTCATGTCATCATGCAGCTGGATGAATGAATGAATCTTGTTCCGTCATATCTTCAGCACTGAAAACCTGAAACCGTTTCCTCTAATAAACGCAGGACTTTGACAGAACCCAAATGAAGCCAAGCCACAGACTCTCTCTCTCTGTACGACTGGACCACGTATCTGGTCACGTGACCTGCAGGTTTGTACAGAGAGCTTTAAAAGCTTCTCCGTGGTGGAGCTCCGCATGACGGGAGGTCTGCTGGCGGAAGATGAGGCCAGTCGTGGAGCTCCACGCTGGAGCTCAGCCCAGTGGCTGGTGGAAACAGGCGCCCCCTGGGGTCCTGGGGTGTTTATTAGGGCAAATAGTCGGGGGAGGGGTCTGAGGGTAAATATTCAATTCCTCCGTTCTTTAGTTTTAGTTTTCAGGTGGTTGTGACTTTGGTTTCCAGCTGCTGTTAGACTAGGTTCAGACACGCTGCCTCGACTTCTCAGTTTCTAGCTTGTGTTTGGTTAAGTTTGTGCTAATTAGAGATAGCGTGTATAAATAAACAAACCTCAAAGCCATTTCACAGAAATAAAATCTATAAGTATATAACTCCACACGTGGAGGTGGAACCCTGGAGTTATATGGAGCTCAGGTGAAATGACCGACCTGAAGCACCTGAAGTCTCCCTCATGTCACCTCTGTGTTGAGGCTGTAGATGCATCAGCTGACAGCGTCTCCTGTCGATGAGCTGCTGTTTTCAACACCTCCTTAAAATGACATCATCACCTCAAACCTCTCCAAGCGTGTCCAAGCCAGATTCAAGTCTAACAGCAAACGTTACTGCTGGACATCTCTGTTTGGTAGGAATTACGCTCGTTACCTGCTGCTGTGAAACATTACACGTTAGGACACACTGTTGCCAACTCTCCAATGAGAAAAGTCGCTAGAGGCTGTCCTGGAAGTCACTAGAAGTCGCTAGATGCGCGGACGGACGGACACGGGCAGACAGCAGCCAAGTGATGGCTTCAAACCTAGCGGTTTGAGTGCGCGCGAGTCGCTAAATCACCAGAAAAAGTCGCTAGATTTGTCGCTAGTCGCTTTTTACAAATTAAGTCGCTAGAGGTGTCTGGAAAGTCGCTAGATATAGCGACAAAGTCGCTAAGTTGGCAACACTGCTAGGACAACTTACTGGTCACTCAGCGATTACAGAGATGTTTTTCTGTTTACACTGATGCAGAGTCAGACAGCGACTGGGAAAGCCAATGATGCTGCTGCCCAACTACGTCTGACTCCAACGCTGCCAACACTCAGCCTGATAATCAGTAAAAGCCATCACTTTTCTGCGTGAGATGGATTAAAGTGAATTGATTTTATTTTCTTTTTACTGCCAGTGTGAGACAGCTATGATGCGTTTAGCTCAGACCATCTCAGAGCTCCTGACAGCCTCAGACTCCCTCACAGCCAAAAACACGTGGAAACAAAAGCAGAATCCTTGCTGAGAAGAAATCTGGAAATATGACATTATTTAAATTTAGGCTGGGCAAGTTAACGCGTTATTATCACTTTAACGCATTAATTTATTAACACCGACATTTATTTTATCGCGCGTTAGCGCATGTTGGTCACGTGCTTCTGTTTTGAAAAGTCTGTTACTGGCTGCTGCAGAACCGGAAAATAACTGGCAGGTAAAACTAAAACAGACATGGAGAACGGTAAAAATCAGTGAACTTTACAGTTCAGGTAGCAACTCAGGTAGCAATATTAACAATTCTGTCTAAAAAAAAAAGCTTTCAAACCCCTTTGTTCAAGACGATCGCATCATTCCTCCATGTTCCATCAGATCTGCTCCATGTGTTCACTGTCCTGCTGTTCTCTAGCTGGTTACTGCAGTGCAGCTCCATCTAGTGGCTCAGATGTGTAATGACAACAGAAAGTCCAGTCCTCCATTATAAAACTAATTCAGTTCTGATTCAGTTCTAATTAGCCTGTTTGCTAAAATTGAAATATAAAAAAACAGGATTTTTTTTTTCTGTTGAATTAAAGAACAGAATTTTTTTTTTTAATTTTTGATTGACAATCAAAACTGGGAAAAAACAAATGATACACAGAAAATTACGGATTGATAAAGTTACAGAACTTTAACATGGACATTTTCATTTTAAAGTTCTCCCCAACGGATTCAACAGAAACAAGGTTATTTGTAACAACTGACAAGTTGAACTCCCCGTTAAAAGTTTCTGCTGTTACCTCAGAAATGACCTGTTTTAATGTTCTGATTGTGGCTCAGGATTTTGTTGGTAGACTTTTTTTATTTGTCATTTTAAAAAAAAACAGGCTGACATTAATGCCCTGGCAGTGGCAATAAGCTTTATTTTATTTTTTCCTTTTTGTTTAAGATGAGATGTACACTAAATATATTATATTAAATATTATTATATTATAAATATTACAAGTGCTGATGTTAAAAGTGTTTGAACAACAAATGTTATGACACTTTAGTTCATATGGCAGCAGAACATTTAAATAAAAGTGACCTTTACACTACTTTTGAATTCATTATTTGATTTTTCGTATACAATGCGATTAATCGTGATTAATCAGGGAAATCTTGCGATTAAACGCGATTAAAAATTTTAATCGTTGCCCAGCCCTAATTTAAATATAATTTACTCATTGAGTCCATGGTGCGCTCTTAAATGCATCGTGAACGCCTTTAATGTCTTAAACTGAGTCATTTATTGTTGAAACAAGCGTCATGTAGTTCCAATTTCACATTTACTCATTTGTAAATGAGTAAATATTCCCTTGTGTCCCATGGAGGGACAGATGTGTAGCTTCTTTGCTGTGGAGCTCTGATATTTACCCTGGCTGTTTGACGGTAGACTGGAAACAAGATTTCTGTTCAAGTTAAAATACCTTGCCGCACCAACAGTTCAGTTCAGTTCAGCTTTATTTGTATCACGTCCGTTACAATAGAAGCGGAAGCGTAGGTCAGTGGTTGGGGGCCGGTGGCCCCTGAACAAATAAGCTACAGTCCTCCTGCAGTGGTTGTGGGTTCAACTCCCAGCCTGCTACCCTTTGGTGCATGTCGCCCTCATTTCCTGTCTCTGTCACTCTGTGAATTCAGTAGAAATTGTCTCTTGGTGCTTTTCAGAGATCGTTTCACCAGCTGTGAGTCACTTTAACCCAGAATTTAACACAAGGCTACATCCTTGTAGCTGGAGATGATGAGGTAAGTAAATACCAGTTTAAAATGCAGATTTGATTCTGTTCTCCTAACTACACTAGGTTTAAAGTAACTCTACAACTACATTTTTTTTCTTTTTAAATAAAACTGGTTGGTCTCAGTCAGTGTCTGCTCCTCTGCCTGTGAGGTGTGGGCTGCGACAGAAGCCTGATGCCCTCTTCCTGAAGGAAACAGAGATAAGGAAGTGAACGAAGGTCTTGACCACAGATGCTTTCTGAGTCCAGACTGAAAGCTTTTTAGCGCCGGCTGCGCAGTGATCTGGTTACCATCACGTTCAGAAACACACTAGAAGCTTCCCTGGAGATGTCGGAGAGCAGCTCCACTGTCTCCAGCGCGCCAGAGAGAGGGAGGAGAAAAAAAACAGAGAAAAGACTAATTCCTGCTAGATCCCGCCCCCTCCAAGACACGTCAATCACAATCACCATCTCACAGCTACAGGCACACCTGTTCATGGGAGGTGGTGCGCGTCGGATGATGTGAACGTGCACCACGCGGGGTAGATTTCTGGTCTACACCAGGTACCTGACCATTGCCATAGTAACAGACTGCAAAGCTGTCAAAAAAGGCAGCTGAGGTCAAAATTATTAACATTCACAACAGTCGCTCCTGGAGAGGTTTTAAAAGCTGAGAGGCTTTTCCACCGACATCCAGGCGGAGCAGTCAGGACCGGCATCCTCAGACTCACCTGGGTCCTCGGACTCACCTGGGTCCTCGGACTCACCTGGGTCCTCAGTCACCTGGGTCCTTTGACTCACCTGAGTCCTCAGACTCAACTGGGTCCTCCCACTCACCTGGGTCCTCGGACTCGCCTGAGTCCTCGGACTGCCGACTGTGGACTCAATCCTTCATCTGTGGACTCGTTCCTCCACCTGTGGACTCGTTCCTCCACCTGTGGACTCGTTCCTCCACCTGTGGACTCGTTCCTCCATCTGTTGACTCGTTCCTCCACCTGTGGATTTGAGCAAGTCCTCCAGATGTGAACTTGCTCCTCCATCTGTGGACTCGTTCCTCCACCTGTGGACTCGTTCCTCCACCCATGGACTAGTTCCTCCATCTGTGGACTCGTTCCTTCACCTGTGGATTTGAGCAAGTCCTCCAGATGTGAACTTGCTCCTCCATCTGTGGACTCGTTCCTCCACCTGTGGACTCGTTCCTCCACCCATGGACTAGTTCCTCCATCTGTGGACTCGTTCCTTCACCTGTGGACTCGTTCCACCACCTGTGGACTCGTTCCTCCACCCGTGGACTTGTTCCTCCATCTGTGGACTCAATCCTTCATCTGTGGACTCGTTCCTCCACCTGTGGACTCGTTCCTCCACCTGTGGACTTGAGCAAGTCCTCCAGCTGTGAACTTGCTCCTCCATCTGTTGACGTGTTCCTCCAGCTGTGGACTTGTTCCTCCATCTGTGGACTCGTTCCTCCACCTGTGGACTCGTTCCTCCATCTGTTGACTCGTTCCTCCACCTGTGGATTTGAGCAAGTCCTCCAGATGTGAACTTGCTCCTCCATCTGTGGACTCATCCCTCCCTCTGTGGATTTGTTCTTTCACCTGTAGACTTGTTCCTCCACCTGTGGACTTGCTCCTCCACCTGTGGCCTCATTCCTCCACCTGTGGATTCATTCCTCCACCTGTGGACTTGAGCAAGTCCTCCAGCTGTGAACTTGCTCCTCCATCTGTGGACTTGTTCCTCCACCTGTCGACTCATTCTTCCATCTGTGGACTCATTCCTCCACCTGTGGACTTGAGCAAGTCCTCCAGCTGTGAACTTGCTCCTCCATCTGTTGACGTGTTCCTCCAGCTGTGGACTTGTTCCTCCATCTGTGGACTCTTTCCTCCACCTGTGGACTCGTTCCTCCATCTGTTGACTCGTTCCTCCACCTGTGGATTTGAGCAAGTCCTCCAGATGTGAACTTGCTCCTCCATCTGTGGACTCATCCCTCCCTCTGTGGATTTGTTCTTTCACCTGTAGACTTGTTCCTCCACCTGTGGACTTGCTCCTCCACCTGTGGACCCATTCCTCCATCTGTGAATTCGTTCCTCCAGCTGTGGACTTGCTCCCCCACCTGTGGACTCGTTCTTTCATCCGTGGACTTGTTCCTCCATCTGTGGACTCATTCCTCCACCTGTGGATTCATTCCTCCACCTGTGGACTTGAGCAAGTCCTCCAGCTGTGAACTTGCTTCTCCATCTGTGGACTCATTCCTCCATCTATGAATTCGTTCCTCCATCTGTGGTCTTGTTCCTCCATCTGTAGACTCATTCCTCCATCTGTGGTCTTGTTCCCCAGCTGTGGACTCATCCTTTCACCTGTGGACTCGTTCTGTAGACTCATTCCTCCATCTGAGGTCTTGTTACCCAGCTGTGCACTTGTTCCTTCATCTGTGGACTTGTTGCTCCATCTGTGGTCTTGTTCCTCCATCTGTAGACTTGTTTCTTTATTTGTGATCTTGCTCCTTCAGCTGTGGACAAGTTGCTCCATCTGTGGACTCATTCCTCCAGCTGTGGACTCATTTCTCCATCTGCGGTCTTGCTCCTCCTTCTGAGGACTTGTTCCTTCAGCTCTGGACTTGCTCCTCCATCTGTGGACTCGTTCCTCCATCTGTGGACTCATCCGTCCACCTTTGGACTTGTTCTGTGGACTCATTCCTCCATCTGTGGTCTTGGTCCTCTATCTGTGGTCTTGCTCCTCTATCTGTGGACTCATTCCTCCATCTGTGGTCTTGATCCTCTATCTGTGGTCTTGCTCCTCTATCTGTGGACTCATTCCTCCATCTGTGGTCTTGATCCTCTATCTGTGGTCTTGCTCCTCTATCTGTGGACTCATTTCTCCAGCTGTGGACTCATTTCTCCATCTGTGGTCTTGTTCCTCCATCTGTGGTCTTGCTCCTCCATCCGAGGACTTGTTCCTTCAGCTCTGGACTTGCTCCTCCATCTGTGGACTCGCTCCTCCATCTGTGGACTCAGTACAGTTAACAGCACAACAGACTGTGTAATTTTTGAAAATAAGAATGACGATGCTCTGTTAGCTCTTTATTCACAGCTCAGAAGTCAGATTCACTGAAACTGCTGAGTCATTAAAGTGACAGCCAGCTGTTTGATACTATAGACTGTAATGCAGCTGTCACTCAAAACACCACACATCTCACATTAGATCAGTGCTTCTCAATTATTTTCTGCTGTGCCCCCCCCCAGGAAGAAGAAAACATTTCACGCCCCCCCCTCCTCCCCACTGCGACTACAAATAGTATAATTTGTCTATAAAATTATTGTAAGTACACCTCTGCATAACACTGTACCCTTATTAACATTAAGGGAAACAAAAAAAAAAGAGATATAGATCAACTTATACCAAAGATTAACTTTATGAAAATAGTTTTTTAGTCTGTAAAGATTTAAAGTGCATCAATCCCACCGTAGTCACAGTGAAGCAGCGCTACATCAGCATCGTCATTTTTCCCTGTCTTAACTTTCTGGTCACTTTCGTTTGTCTCATTATCTCCGTCTCTCTCCGTCTTTGTTTACATCCCTGTTAAATATTTTTTCCTGGTGTCTCTTGAGTGGTGTCACTTCATATCTCCTGCTCTGTGCTGCGTGCACACATGTCCGTGCAAAAAACCCGACACAATATAGCTAATACTCCCTGAACCCACTGGGACAATGAGAGCGCCACTGGAGTATGTGTGCAATTACTAGGGCTGGGCCGATACACTTTTGTGCCGATTCGATTCTCCTACGATTTTTGGGTCCCGATTCGATTTATATTGCGATTCTGATTAAACAAGTATTGCATTTCGATTTTACCAAGTATTGCGATTTTTATATTTCAGTTATTGAAATATAAAAATCATAATAATAAATAATAATAATATTAAATATTATTTATATTTTATTATATGTAAGTATTGATTATATATATATTATAATATTAATATATTCTTCTTATTATTATATTATTATTTTAAGTATGAAATAATAATAAAAATATAAAGATTAAATAAGTTTTAATATTTAAAAAAATGCGCAATTTCTGTAGTTTAGAGCAGAGGTCTTCAACCCTGGTCCTCCAGGAGGCACCTATCCAGCAGGTTTTAGATGTTTCCCATTCTTCTTCACACCGTGATACAAGTGGCTGTGTCATCAACAGACTTGTGCAGACTTTGAGGACAACCTGATAACGACCATTAATTAAAATCAGGTGTGTTGAAGCTGGGAAACCTCTAAAACCTGCTGGATAGGGTGCCTCGAGGACCAGGGTTGAAGACCTCTGGTTTAGAGGTCTTCACGGGTCCAATTCATGGACCCGACCCCGAATGGAGCCGTGAAAATTCGACCCAAAACCGACCCGACCCGACCCGACCCGAGCTATTATCATAAGTTCGGGAGTCCAAACCTGAATGGACCCGCAATATTTGGACCCGTAAACGACCCGACCCGAGTCTTTAGTTTCTGACCACGAACTGAACCGAGTTACCCGAATAGAACCGAGACAATACAGCCTATAGTTGCTAATTTTAAAAGTTGTCTAGCGTTGAATAAAACTTGATTTTCTTACCTAAAGTTGTCTTCTTCTACTGGTTCAGTTGCTCCATAGGCTACGTGATGCAAACGACAATAAATCCACGTCGTTATTCTCTTTGTGGATACAGATGCTATTGGTAGCAACTGCTAACGCTAATAGCCTACACCGGTCAGGACGTGTCGTGAACATGGTCTCTCATCCAGCATTGTCATGTTGGCGATCCGTTGTGCTTTACAGCTGCCGGTAAACAAACCGGTAATAACACGCTACGGCAACACGATTGTTTCATGACAAACACGCCACGTTAATGAATAATCATTTAACTGCCCCGAGTCCTGACATTAGCTGCCACCGCCAGTATCTTTAACTCTCGAGTAAACGCGGACCCAGCCTGTCAGAGAGCTCCGACCTCTCTGGGTGGTGGCGAAGGATGTGCGCCGTCATGTTCGTGGTGTTACCACAGTAAGAGATTTGACTGCGACAACGCTTACATATGGCTTTCCTCATATCGAGCTCTCCTGCCTCGTGCTTTTTATAAAAACCAAATAAAGTCCATACGTTTGATTTGAAGTGGGGCGGTGGGGGAAAGAGTTCAGACTCTGTGAAAGTACTCCGCTCGCTGCACTCCTGCCATTTTGTCGCGTGAATTCGCCGGCATTCTGGTTACTATGGTGACACACGTGCTTCTATTTCCGGAAGTGTAGATGACAAAAGAGACAGCGAGCCGAGTATTTCCACGGTGCCACCCGAACTCTTTACCCCACCATTAAATAAATAAAAATCGATTCTTGTATGAGAATCGATTTTTAAAAATCCTCAGAAAAAAATCGTGATTAATATAAAAATCGATTTTTTGGCCCAGCCCTAGCAATTACACTTTAGAAAACAAAAAAAAACAAAAAAAAAACATGTTCCCTGGCATCACACAGCACCCCCCCCCAAGGGGTTTCTTTATCTCCAAGGAGTCTTGGCCCGGCTGTTGGTCTACTCTTTTGCACTCTTATTGGCAAAAGATAAGAAGGACGTGTTTTTATTTTTATTTTTTTACATTTAGTCATTTTTAATGCAATGCTCTTTGTCACTGGTTTGTAAAAGTCCAACTACAGCTTTACTTTCTTTAGACACCTTCAGAAGCAGGCAACACTGGGGTCTAGTTGGCTCCTCCTAGTCTGTTTTCTGTGATCACTACCTGGTTGTGAAGCTCATGAACAAATCCTCAGCAGAACAAAGGTAACAGACCTGTTGGTGTGACGATGACGTCTCAGAGACGCTACGTTAACCAACACACTGTGGCGTTAAGCTAGCAGACTGACTGGGGAACAGCTTCATGAAGGATGTCTCTGGTGCTGCGGTTGTTCTTCTGCCCGATTAGAGCTCCTATAAAACGTTCTACTTGACAGAGTGCTGTCACCCTGTGAGCGGCGGGGGCATTATTACCCACCGGGTGAACAGCTCCATTGTGGCGTCCGGGCATTTTCAGTCAGACACGAAGGAACAGTTGAGGGATGAGGCCGATGTGACCCATCCCCTGAACCCTGACATGGAAGTCAGATATTTTTGGGGGGTCTTTAAATTTATGTCTTCCACCAGCCTGGTCCACCTGCTATTGATGGGCCTATTGATTTGTTTGTGTCACATTACCGCAAAGCTGAAGAAATTCATCTTTAAATAAAGAGGTCATACGCTGCAGTGGTTAGCCAAGCACATATACTGTGAAGCCTCTTCCTGTGTTTTTAGCAGTTTTTCAGCTCATCGATAGTCATGGACGACTGCGTGCACAGAGCAGGTAAACATGGATGAAATGGCCAACCGAGTCACAGGTTGTCATGTCTGAGGATTTCTGTCGCGCTGTGGTTATCAGTGGCAGGAGGAGAGGTCACCGTGCACATGCCTGTTTTCTTCTGCATTATTTGCTCAGTGGACGGCAAATGAACCAAGCGTTACCGGCCGAGGAGCTCCATCTGCAGCGATGCTGCTCTCCGAGCTGGAGTCAGATTTGGGATAAAAGACTCGGAAAACTCTCGCCTGCCTTCAGGATGATCCAATCATTTTCTCCCGAATACCGTTATTATGGTTATTATCGTTATTATCATCAGTTTCCCTACACCTGGGATTATATGAGTTCTGTTTCAGTGCCAGTCTGAGGAGGTCAACAATCTGTTTATTTGCTTTTGTTGAGACGCAGCGCTGATACCTGACTGTCCGTAATAAGAGACAATAATGAGACCAAACAACCAAATTAGTCATCATGCATCGTCCCGGCGGTTTGGAGATGTGTCCATTTTCTTCCTTCATTTTATTCAGCATTCCTTGCAGACACCAGCTTATTACGCCTGATTTATTTGCTTTTGTGAAGGCCATTATGAGACGCAGCTCTTTAGATAACAAAGCAGTGATCCATAGGCAGCTTTCATGTGCTCTCTGAGTGTATGAAGTCCACACAAAAGATCAGCTAGTTGCGAGGAGCACAAAGGCTCTGCAGCCATTAAGAGGCTGATAGAGTATTGCCTCCTGCCATCAGGACAAAACTATAATTAGGCTTTAATTGGAGACTCTATTAAGGCCCTATAGCTTGTGTGTGCACGTGAGTGTGTGCGTGTTGTCATATGTACACAGACACGTTAATGTCACATAGAACATGGATAAGAGAAGCCGGTATGTTTTTCACGTAAATATCATACTACAGATGTCCTGCTTTAACACGTACGTGCACGTGACCGTGACTGAGTTGAATATTTTCTGAATATAAATCAGCTGCTGTTGACAATAAATGAGGAATGTGTTGTTGATCAGCTCGGCCTTCTGCAGTTGCTCTGTGTGTTATGCTCTAGATGTCATGCTCTGTGTGTTAATGCTCTATGTGTGGTGCTCTATCTGTTAAGCTCTAGATGTGGTGCTCTGTAGATGGTGCTCTAGATGTGGTGCTCTGTGTGTTTTGCTCTAGATGTCATGCTCTGTGTGTTATGCTCTATGTGTGGTGCTCTATCTGTTAAGCTCTAGATGTGTGCTCTGTAGATGGTGCTCTAGATGTGGTGCTCTGTGTGTTTTGCTCTAGATGTCATGCTCTGTGTGTTATGCTCTATGTGAGGTGCTCTATCTGTTATGCTCTAGATGTGGCGGTCTATGGACGATGCTCTAGATGTGGTGCTTGGTGCTTTATGGTCTATATGTGATGATTGATGCTTTATGCTCTAGCTATGGTGCTCTGCATGTTATGCTCTGGATGTGATGCTCTGTGTGTTATGCTCTATGTGTGGTGCTCTATCTGTTAAACTCTAGATGTGGTGCTCTGTAGATGGTGCTCTAGATGTGGTGCTCTGTGTGTTTTGCTCTAGATGTCATGCTCTGTGTGTTATGCTCTATGTGAGGTGCTCTATCTGTTAAGCTCTAGATGTGGCGGTCTATGGACGATGCTCTAGATGTGGTGCTTGGTGCTTTATGGTCTATATGTGATGATTGATGCTTTATGCTCTAGCTATGGTGCTCTGCATGTTATGCTCTGGATGTCATGCTCTGTGTGTTATGCTCTATGTGTGGTGCTCTATCTGTTAAGCTCTAGATGTGGTGCTCTGTAGATGGTGCTCTAGATGTGGTGCTCTGTGTGTTTTGCTCTAGATGTCATGCTCTGTGTGTTATGCTCTATGTGAGGTGCTCTATCTGTTATGCTCTAGATGTGGCGGTCTATGGATGATGCTCTAGATGTGGTGCTTGATGCTTTATGCTCTATATGTGATGATTGATGCTTTATGCTCTAGCTATGGTGCTCTGCATGTTATGCTCTGGATGTGATGCTCTGTGTGTTATGCTCTATGTGTGGTGCTCTATCTGTTAAGCTCTAGATGTGGTGCTCTGTAGATGGTGCTCTAGATGTAATGCTTTATGCTCTAGATGTGATGCTTTATGCTCTAGATGTGGTGCTCTGTGTGTTATGCTCTAGATGTGGTGCTCTATGCATAGTGCTCTGGATGTGGTGCTTGATGCTTTATGCTCTAGATGTGGTGCTCTGTGTGTTTTGCTCTAGATGTCATGCTCTGTGTGTTATGCTCTATGTGTGGTGCTCTATCTGTTATGCTCTAGATGTGGCGGTTTATGGATGATGCTCTAGATGTGGTGCTTGATGCTTTATGCTCTATATGTGATGATTGATGCTTTATGCTCTAGCTGTGGTGCTCTGCATGTTATGTTCTGGATGTGATGCTCTGTGTGTTATGCTCTGGATGTGATGCTCTGTGCGTTATGTGTGGTGCTCTATCTGTTATGCTTTAGATGTGGATGGTGCTCTAGATGTGGCGCTTGATGCTTTATGCTCTAGGTGTGATACCCTAGATGTGGTTCGCTGTGTGTAGTGCTCCAGGTGTGATGCTCTAGATGTCATACTCTAGATATGATGCTCTGTGTGTTATGCTCTAGATGTAGTTCTCTGTGTGTAGTGCTCCACATGTGGTGCTCTATGTGTGATGCTCTATCTATGATGCTTTATGTGTGATGCTCTAGATGTGGTTCTCTCTGGGCCTGATTTACTAAGATCCTAAATAAAGAGTACTAAATTGCGTGTGCACTGAAAAAGTTTGCGCGTGCTGTTGTTGTGTGTTTTGCGGGTGATCAACTAAGAATGCTCGCGCAAATGATAACAGGTGCAAACCGCAGTATTTAAATGAGGTGTTGCGTGTCTTACGGTTTGGGCCATGGAGAGTCTGGATGGAAAGCAGGATAGACGCAAGCGCAAAATGAAATTTGACGAGTTGGAGTTAGAGATATTAGTGGAAGAGGCAAATAAACACATTCATGAACTAAAGCAAAGAAATTTAAACATTACCAAAAGAAACGCAATATGGGAGAAAATCTGCGATAGAATAAATGCAGTTGGTAAGACAAAAAGAACGGCAGATGAGGTTAAAAGAAGGTGGCAAGATATAAGGCAAAGAACTAAAGAAAAAGTGACCTTTAATAAAACTTCGGCAAACAAGACGGGTGGTTAAGTGGCCGTTGAGAAGTTCCAGCCTCCATAACCGCGGAGCGCTGTCATGACGGAGATGCGTCTCTGCGCGCAGCTGTGGCATCAATGAGTGGAGCTGTGGCTGGAGCCCACTCGTCCTCACACACTACTCATTAGTAAAAAAAGTATATGTTTTTTCATAAAATCCATCCATCCATCCATCCATCCATCCATTAGCTTCCGCTTATCCGAAGTCGGGTCGCGATGCCAGCAGCTTCAGAGGTCCAGATCCCCCGGCCGCTTCCACCAGCTCCTCTGGGAGAATCCCGAGGCGTTTTTCATAAAATGATGTGGAAATAACCCATTTTATTACAACTGAAATTGTGCTTGGGAGGAGTATTTTCACCGGACATTTTGACCGGAGAGATTATAAAATCCCGGACTTCCGCATATTTTACCAGACAAAGTCCGGCAATTACCAGACAACGGAAACCCTGGTGCCTCCTGTGGCAACCTTTTGCTGAATAATACTCGATTTAACATTCAAATAAAATATTTCCCCTTTTGCATGTGCAAACAAATTTACACGAGTCCGAAAGACTCTCTCTCTGCGTATTCTTTGATTTTGGCGATGTCGCCTCTTTGCCACAATAACAGCAGCCATCGGAGCGTAATGCTGGACAGAATAGCACCTTCCTTCCGAACGTACTAAATACAGACGCAATCACAATCCCCGCAATTACTTTCAGGGTTGGTAAATCTCATTGCGCGTGGTAAATGGACCTATTTGCATTTTCCCCTCCCAGTATTTTGCGCTTTCTGGCGGGTACGCCCCATATTGTTTATTCATCAGGGCAAAAGTGCTAAATGAACAGCGTGTGCTATTTTGCTGATTTGAGAGGCGCAGTCCTCTTTGCACGCTGTTAGTAAATCAGCTTGCGCATTGGTTTGCGGGTGATGTCAAGTTTGCACACGTTTTTACGCACGCAAACCTTTAGTAAATCAGGCCCTCTGTGTAGTGCTCTATATGTGGTGCTCTATATATGATGCTCTGTCTGTGATGCTCTAGATGTGGTTCTCTGTGTGTAGTGCTCCAGATGTGATGCTCTAGATGTCATGCTCCATGTGTGTTGCTCTAGATACGACGCTCTAGCCGTGATGTTATTTGTGTGATGCTCTATGTGTGATACTCTACATATGATGCTCTAGGTGTGATGCTCTCTGTGAGTCCTTATTTGTGATGTTTTATTATTGTTCATGATAAGTAGTAAAACCAAAGGAATTCCCTCTCAGCCCCCACCTACCTGGGCCCCAGCAGAGCCATCCATCATTCATTTTAGTGAATGAGAGTGGTCCCTCTAGGAGTGCTGCAGCGTTGCTGAGGAGCGTCCAGAGTCTGCTCTGCTCCTCTAAAGGCATGCGCCGGGTTTGCATTGATTTACAAACAGCAGATCAAGCTGACAGGAAGTGGGACACAAGGATGGCCCTGAGAAAGTAAGACGCCACAAGCAGGCTCCGACCTGCACATTAACGCTTGTTTTTGTGTAGCGAAATGTAGTTTTAAGACGTTTCCACATGAGAATAGTAAGCGTGTTCAATACTTCCCCCCTTTGCCATTTCCCATTATTCCATCTATGGCTTGATTTATTTGCATGTGGATTGGAGTGTGTCTAACAGCTAAGATGAAACAAGGCTCATAAAATAAGATGGTCGACCCTGCTGCAGTGGCAGCCTGTTGGACGAGTTCCTCAAAGTTATGTTTGTCTCCGGATCATCTTGATATTTTCTACTCAGCTTTTTACTGTTCAAATACTATAACGTCTTGGATGTTTTGCTGTTTAAAGGACTTCTCTTTCTCATTCTGGGACTTTTCAGCATTTGTTATGATGAGTAATTATCACAATATGACAGTATGTCCAATAATGTTCAATAATGTTCAATAATCGTCTACCCAGGCAGTTCAACTGCTACTCCCTGTGACATCAGCAGCAAAGGCAACAGGCCGTTTGGTGACCGCCTCTAAAGATTTCCTCCCTGTCTGCTCCACCAACATCTGTTCGTTGATCAGTTTTAAATTTCAAAAGTTCGAAGTATTTTTTTCTCAACTTACACCGCAGCTAACTCATTTCCGTCTAAGGTTAAATTATTGCTCAGTTCAGTTCAAAGGTCTAAAAAAAAAATGCAGAGCTAAGATGCTCATAGTTGGAGCAACAGCTGCTGAAAGTTTAGTGCACATTGCAATGTGCAGTATCTGTTCAGTATCTGGAAAGTGGTGAATAAAACAAGAATCTACTGTGTCTCCTGTACGTCCCTGGTGTGATACCAGAATATGATGATCGCTGACTGATGTGTGATCCGGATAACTCTGCAGGGACGAGGATAGCTGTGATCTCACTGCTGTTCAGCGCGTCCAGGGTCTCAGAGGTGGAAATAAAAACCTGGCCGATGCACAGTCGTCAGTCTCCCTGTCCCCGCTCACCGCAGATGCCGTCCAGGAGAAACACGTCCCAGGATGGATGTCGGCATTCCCCCTCAGCTCGTGGAGCGACTGCTGTCGTTGTCGCGACCGACCCGAGTGAGTAAATCAGCTGGTTAAAGCAGCGACTCCGCATGCAGAGAGAACAGAGGCTGCAGTAACGCTTCTGTTATATTAAAGGCCAATTAGACTTGAATGGGAACACACAATGACACACTGTGTGTGTGTGTGTGTATGCGTAGACCGGTAACCGTGGCAACTGTGCACAACAAAGACGGCTACGGCGTCAATTCCAAAATACTTAGATGTTGTAAAAACCTGAAAAGAAAGCGCAAGATTTATTAATGGAATTCATTCATGTCAAGGATAGATACTAGGGCTGTGAATCTTTCACCCACAAAACGATCCGATTCAAATCTCAATTCACAGGCTACGATCCAAGTCAGGGACCATTCATAAAAAATAGATTCGATTCGGTACGATTCGATGCGGTTCGGTTCAGTTCGATTCAATAAAAATTGACAATTTAACCCCAACTACTTTATTTTGCTTTATTACTGAGAAGAAAAAGAGAAACACAAATTTAAGTTCAAAATAGAATTCTTTTGTTTATTTAATGTCCAAGAGACAGTACACCAGGCCTACTGTACATTACTTAAACCTTTACAATGTATTTAACTGGATGATTGACATTACATAGTGAAACGCAAAACTCAACAGAAAATAAAAGATAAAATGGCACAAAGTTTAATTATTCCTGCTAATGTGAGAATAGACTGAACATAAGGCTGAGGTTAGATATCAAAAATAAAAGTAGTTGTTATGAAACAATTAAGTTGTCTATTAAAGGCAAAAAATTCAGAATGACTAGTGATTCACTCACTGGTGAACTTCAACAGTAAAACATCACTGACAACAAGATACATAGATCCAAAACTTTAGTAAGCAGTTATAGAAAATAGCATATTAAATTGAACATGTCTTTTTGATGCCTGGAACTCTGAACATTAGCTTTTTTTTTTTTTTTTTAATCACAAAAAGCTCTAAACACTGAATAAATAATACTTCAGGCATGAAAATCTCTCACCTTTCAGCGAAAAGGGTGACCTATGTGAATCGTGTAGATCCGAGGAGTTTTCTTTTTTTTTTCTTTTTTTTTTGGGGGGGGGGGGGGGTGTTGGAGTCAGGAGATTTATCATATAATTCATATAGATCATATAATTTACCTAATAAGCAAACTGAGCACTTCAGAAATCAGCCCTTTAAATGACACTTGGAGGGTCAGTAAATCCTGTCCAGAACCAGTCAGGTCAGATTGTTCCACTATTCCAGAATGTTCTTCATTCCTGTGTACTTGGAGAAACTCGGAGGTTACATTGCTAAGCGGGACGAGAAGCAGGACCTAGTGATGTCCACGCCGGGGACGAGGCAGACGAGCGTACGTTCACATTTCCTACCTACATTTACCAGTGGTGAGAAGTGCTGTATATTATCATCCTCGTTGTCTGACATGTTGCTAGCCGCTCTCTCCAGCTACATAGCTGACGTCACGACTCTTACAGGTAAAACCTCAACACTGGAGTCTCGTGAGAGTTCACGCGCCCGTTGGCACAACAATGGCAGGTCTGGGTCGCTGGACCTCAGAAAAACCGATTTGCGGCCGTAAATATGCGACATCGGACCGTACGTTTTACATTTTTACCGATCCAGTTCTCCATTGACCGATGCACTCGGATCTCATACATCACAGACCGATAACCGATTCAAATCGGTCTATCTTTACACCCTAATAGACACCTTTGTCAGAGGCTGATCAGAGCTAAACCGGTCCAGGCTCTGCTCAGTTCACACATCACCGCAATACGTTACTGTCACGAGACCCACAAACCCTCAGGACACAGTCCTGAGTGTTAACACTAACTCTAACCCTAACCCTAACCCTAACCCTCAGGACACAGTCCTGAGTGTTAACCCTAACCCTAACCCTCAGGACACAGTCCTGAGTGTTAACCCTAACCCTAACCCTAACCCTCAGGACACAGTCCTGAGTGTTAACCCTAACCCTAACCCTCAGGACACAGTCCTGAGTGTTAACCCTAACCCTAACCCTCAGGACACAGTCCTGAGTGTTAACACTAACCCTAACCCTAACCCTCAGGACACAGTCCTGAGTGTTAACACTAACCCTAACCCTAACCCTCAGGACACAGTCCTGAGTGTTAACCCTAACCCTAACCCTCAGGACACAGTCCTGAGTGTTAACCCTAACCCTAACCCTCAGGACACAGTCCTGAGGTTAACCCTAACCCTAACCCTCAGGACACAGTGAGTTAAACACTAACCCTAACCTAACCCTCAGGACACAGTCCTGATGTAACTAACCCTAACCCTAACCCTAACCCTCAGGACACAGTCCTGAGTGTTACCCTAACCCTAAACCCTCAGGACACAGTCCTGAGTGTTAACCCTAACCCTAACCCTCAGGACACAGTCCTGAGTGTTAACCCTAACCCTAACCCTCAGGACACAGTCCTGAGTGTAAACACTAACCCTAACCCTAACCCTCAGGACACAGTCCTGAGTGTTAACCCTAACCCTTACCCTCAGGACACAGTCCTGAGTGTTAACACTAACCCTAACCCTAACCCTCAGGACACAGTCCTGAGTGTTAACCCTAACCCTAACCCTCAGGACACGGTCCTGAGTGTAAACACTAACCCTAACCCCAACCGGGTTAACCCTAACCGTAAGCCCTCAGGACACAGTCCTGAGTGTTAACCCTAACCCTAACCCTCAGGACACAGTCCTGAGTGTTAATCCTAACCCTAACCCTCAGGACAAAGTCCTGAGTGTTAACACTAACCCTAACCCTAACCCTCAGGACACAGTCCTGAGTGTTAACACTAACCCTAACCCTAACCCTCAGACACAGTCCTGAGTGTAACACTAACCCTAACCCTCAGGACACAGTCCTGAGTGTAAACACTAACCCTAACCCTAACCCTCAGGACACAGTCCTGAGTGTTAACCCTAACCCTAACCCTAACCCTCAGGACACAGTCCTGAGTGTAAACACTAACCCTAACCCTAACCCTCAGGACACAGTCCTGAGTGTTAACCCTAACCCTAACCCTCAGGACACAGTCCTGAGTGTTAACCCTAATCCTAACCCTAATCCTAACCCTAACCCTCAGGACACAGTCCTGAGTGTAAACACTAACCCTAGCCCTAACCCTCAGGACACAGTCACAGGACACAGGACATAGTCCTGAGGGTTAACCCTAACCCTAACCCTCAGGACACAGTCTTGAGTGTAAACACTAACCCTAACCCTAACCCTCAGGACACAGTCCTGAGTGTTAACCCTAACCCTAACCCTCAGGACACTGTCCTGAGTGTTAACCCTAATCCTAACCCTAATCCTAACCCTAACCCTCAGGACACAGTCCTGAGTGTAAACACTAACCCTAGCCCTAACCCTCAGGACACAGTCACAGGACACAGGACATAGTCCTGAGGGTTAACCCTAACCCTAACCCTCAGGACACAGTCCTGAGTGTAAACACTAACCCTAGCCCTAACCCTCAGGACACAGTCACAGGACACAGGACATAGTCCTGAGGGTTAACCCTAACCCTAACCCTCAGGACACAGTCCTGAGTGTAAACACTAACCCTAGCCCTAACCCTCAGGACACAGTCACAGGACACAGGACATAGTCCTGAGGGTTAACCCTAACCCTAACACTCAGGACACAGTCTTGAGGGTTAACCCTAACCCTAACCCTAACCTTCAGGACACAGTCCCAGACTCCCTCAGAGGCAGAGGAAAGCACCTTTGCAGTGGAAACACAGTCATTTCTGCAGCACAGCGCCGAGATCTGACGGACATCTCTGAAAGAGCTGCGGCCTCAGATGCAGGAAAATGAAAAAAATTGCAATACTTTTCTGTCATTTTGTCTGGCTGTTTCGAGTCAAATTAGATCAAGAGTTGTTATATCTGTCCTCTGCAACACAACAGATGCGCTAGTCACGAGAAATAGAAGATAAACGCCTTCGAAAGATCAAAAAAGTTTCCTGTCAGGGTGTGTTCCCTGTCATCTATCAACATTTATTAACGTGTCAGATGAAATTACAGCTCACACGTGGACAGCTAACACACCAGGGAACAAGGATAATAGGCTGGAGGAAAGTTTTAGAAAAAAAAAAAACCCTCAAATGAAGGATGCTTCTTCTGGATCAGTAGTAAGTCGGTGATGGGGTTTCGCTCCATCCACGCTGTGCCGATGCGCAGATGTTGCATTTTACCATCAATTAAATATTTACAGCTGTCATCCAGAGGGAGCAGAACCTCATGCTTTTTGATATCGACGCAGTCGCACTTCAAAACTGAGGTTTTTCCAGAGAAGAAGTGGACCACAGGACTGATCTGCATCGGTCTGCTCCTGTTGAGATGCATCCGAACAGGTCATCTCCTTATTTAAATCTGCCCTGGACACACACGTGCACAGGGCTAGCTAGGACAGGAAGACCAAGCAGCCAGCAGGTCATTTATTTCTACAAACAAACGTCCTTCAGCTGTTTGACTATGTAGTGTCATATGCAACTGTCCATAGGCTACGTTAATCTAGCGCTTCACGCTCTTTTCAACCACATGTTCCTCAGAACAGGCGACCCAGCTAGCAGGCTGACCTGGACCCAGTTCTTTGTTTTCTGTGACGGCGCGTCCATGCAGCCAGAGGCTGGAAAACTTCTCTCCCAGGGCTCGTTGGCAGTGAGCTGGCGTTCTGCCTCTGACCCATAAACAACTGCGCTGTTATGTACTTCATATGAATTTATAGAGGTCATAAGAAAACTGGCTTTAGCATCTCGCTGTTTCCTCTGTACATTTATTTATTCAACAAAAATGACGGCAGAAAGAAAAAAAATAATTTCAGCAGGTGAGTTGCAGACAGGTGCCGTCGTGAACGTTTAACGTGCTCGGTGAGGCCTGCGGGGTCTGAGATGGTAGACCTGGGGTTATTTTTGCAGCGTGCAGACTTAAATCTGTTGAGAGAACCACTCCTGTCTTTGATAATCCTTTTTGACTGCAGAACACTGAACTTCAGGATGGCCAGTTTGATCTGCAACAACGATAGCTGCTCTAAGACCGTTGCCTATGTCTTTTCCTTTGGGCATTGTGTTAAAACACATATGAATGCTCCAGACTAGCAAACTCACTTTTCTTTTTTTTCCCCTGAGCTTCATTTTTGTTAAGCGATAATAATGGCGCAAAAAATGAGTCAAGTTTTTCATCTCTGGTTGTATTTGCTGATGTAGCACTTTGGTCAGATGATTTCTTTTTATTATGCTTTTTTAAAGAATTGACAGATAAAGGTGTGAAGTTTCAATATAAATATCCCTCACTGACTGCAACCAGACCTGTCCAGGGTGGACCCCTGCCTTTCGCCCAAAAGACAGCTGGGTTAGGCTCCAGCAGGTTCCCGTGGACCTGAAAAGGGCTAAACAGGTATGGATGAAGGATGGATGATGGATGGACGGATGGAAGACAACCATACACCAACCCAGCAGGTCATTCATTTGCATCCCCTGGATGTCCAGTTTATCTGTCGCTCTCTCTCTTTAGAAGACCAGCGACCCACCTGGTTTCTCAACAATCCTCTTCATTTTACTTTCTTCATTTCAGATGAGACTGTGTCTGCATGTCCTGGTGTTCCTTGTCCATGTCCGGGTCATGATCCGGGTCTCTGAGAAGCACCTTTGTATCGTAATATGAATAAAGTTGAATTGATTGTTGCAAAGATCTGCTTGTGTTCGCTGACGTGCAGCAGTGGATCTTCACCAACCAGTCCAGGGTAACGCGCTCAGTAAAGTTCACTCCAACCCGACTCCCTCCAAGACAACGAGCCAGATCAGTGATGGGTGTGCGAACACTCTGGATCAGTCTGTGAGGAAACACCGAGCATTTTCTGACCGTCTAGCACATCTGGATCTCCGCACAGCTGGGAGGCTTCGGTTCAGGTCGGCACGGTTGGGGTGAAACCACCAGGGGAAAGGTAGCTGCGATGAAAACTGGCAGAAGACTGCCCCCTGCTGGGGCCAACGGGCACCAGAGACATCCCGGCTTCATCTGCTGTGATGAGCCCAAACTGTCTCCAGCAACAAACATCATTAGATAGTAATGCTTTCTGAAGCAGCTGCAGCAGTCTGAACCTATACGCATCTGTCTTTTATCTATCTGAATATCTAGATCCTTGTATCAGCTTCCAGCTTTTAGCAGATTGTGCAGACTGAACCAGTGACGTGCACGCCACGTGCTGTGAGCGCTGAACGTGTTTAAACTCCATGTCCTCGCCGTTTACATGCTGTATTTCCTGCTGGCTGGGCAGGTACCAAACATAAATCCTTATCCCCCCCCCCCCACACACCTGTCCACATGTCTTGAGTCCTCCTGCACCGTCACTGGAGACACATGAAAGCTGACCTCTGAATAAAAGCTTGTTCGTTGACTGATGAGGCTTACGTTTGTTTCCAGCATGACCAGCATGAAAATGTAAAAAACGTATAAAACGAATGAATAAAGCATGCTATGACTGTGCTCATGTGTTTAACGAACACACGTTGAAATTAAAGCTCGGTCTCCATTTTTTCCAGCGTATTTCCCTGGTGACCAGATGGCAACAAGCTTTGAGACTAAAGCATCTCATCGACCTGAAACAGGATAAGACGCCTGCTTGGCTGTCCGTGCGTTGTCGAGACGTGCAAAGTCTTTATCTGCTTGACTTAAATTGAAAGGTGTTTCTGAACACTGCGCGTGAACGTTGAAATCAGACTTCTGTACGAAGCTCCGCCACAGCAGTGTCATGTTGACTGACCTGGTGCTACAGGGATGTTGTCAAAGCAGCTTCGCTGTTCTGTCCTTTTTTATTCCACGTTTAGTCAGCTGTTGTATGCTGAGTTAGTTTGTTTGATGTAAATGTTGAAATCCAAGGTCACGTATGAGTTACGATGCACGACTGAGCAGCGGGACCAGGAAATTCAGATACTTGGACGCGTCAACACGCCTCCAACACTGAAGCAGCCGTGATTAACAATAACACAGGGTGTTTTTTGTTTTAACTACGTTACAGCGGTTAAATGTTTTAGGTCGGATGTCCCCAACAATAGAAACCAGAATGGATATTGTGGTGTCTGAACAATATGATATTTACATGATATGACTACGACTCTTTAACAGCTGTAAGGCCTCGGTGGAAATTCATGAGTTCAGCGAGTTTGTTTGCTCCTCTTGCCAAAGGACAGGTTTTTAGGGTCTACAAATTTGGAAGATCCGTGATCGGTTAGGGGGTACATCCTGTGTCGTTATCAAGAATCCCAGCTGTCTATTGTCTAAGAGAGAAACATGCTGGGGACCTGTCAGGAGAAACTTTGATTGATTCCAAGTGTTACCCAAATTAGACCTGACTATGGCTATAAAAGCTTCTCTCGTTTGTATGTGCTTTAAATTTTTTTCTAGGGCTGGGCAAGTTAATGCGTTATTATCACGTTAACTCGTTAATTTATTAAAGCCAACATTTATTTTATTGCGGGTTAACGCATGTTTCTCACATGCTTTTGTTTTGAAAAGTCTGTTACTGGCTGCTGCTGAACCGGAATAGAACTGTTGGAAAAACATGCAGAAAAGCTAAAACAGACATGGAGAACAGTAAAAATCTGTGAACTTTACAGTTCAGGTAGCAACTGTCTAAAAGAAAAAATATTCTGGACTGCAACAAAACTTTGTGGTCATTCCTCCATGTTCCATCAGATCTGCTCCATGTGTTCACTGTCCTGCTGTTCTCTAGCTGGTTACTGCAGTGCGGCTCCATCTAGTGGCTCAGATGTGTAATGACAACAGAAAGTCCAGTCCTCCATTATAAAACAAATTCAGTTCTGTGGCCCCTTTTTTAATTTCGTATTTTTGATCCAAGTCTAAAATTGAAATACAAAAAACAGGCCTTTTTTTTCACTTTTTTTGTTAGATTAAAAAATGAAAAACGTAATATAATGTTCCTTTTTAATTTTTTTGTAATTTTTGATTGATAATTGAAAATGGAAAGAATGATTGATACACAGATTGGTAAAGTTACTGAACTTTAACATGGACATTTTCATGTTAAAGTTCTCCAGACGGAGGATTCAACAGAAACAAGGTTATTTGTAACAACTGACAAGTTGAACTCCCCGTTAAAAGTTTCTGCTGTTACCTCAGAAATTACCTGTTTTAATGTTCTGATTGTGCTGAGACACAATCATTTTGTTGGATTTTGTTTGTAGACTTTTTTATTTTTCATTAAAAACAAGATGACATTAATGCCCTGGCAGAGGCAATAAGCTTTATTTTATTTTACATTTTTTAAGATGAGATTTACGCTAAATATGTGTTACTGACAAGTGCTGATGTTAAAAGTGTTTGAACAACAAATGTTATGACACTTTAGTTCATATGGCAGCAGAACATTTAAATAAAAGTGCATTTTACACTACTTTTGAATTCATTATTTGATTCTGCGTATACAATGCGATTAATCGTGATAAATCAGGGAAATAATGCGATTAATCACAATTAAAAATTTTAATCGTTGCCAAGCCCTAATTTTTTCATGATTGGCTCAGAAAATCCCAGACGTAGCGCAAGTCTGTAATAAGCCTTCTTTTTCTTGTAAATAAATATCTTTTTGCATTTAAAAGTTGGCCCGGAGCTTTTTTTAATGTCCCGACACTTCAACGCCGCACGACGAGATCAAGAGATGAAACGTCACATCGTCGTCGCCAGGAGATCTCCAAACTTCTTCTGGCAGCAGGAAACCACAATATCAACAAATCGCTCTGGAGGGAAAGGAGCTTCAAAGCCAAAGAAGAACACCTGGGCTGTTTGTTTCCACCATTAAAGAGCAACGCACAATGGAAATAATCTGGGGCGCTTGACTGCTCTGGAAGGTGCACGGTCATGATTGTTAGTGTGAATTACTGCCATAAACCCGGATCAGACCAAATGAATTGTGGCAGATGAACCGCAGGAGTCAGTTCATCATGTAGAGAGAGAGAGACAAGCTTGTAATGGGATCCACCCAGTACCCCAGTATGACACAAGAGCTCACACCAAAGGGCTGGTTACACTACTCCACCCAAAGTTTCATGTCTGCCAGGGTTTTAATAGTTTTGGATTTTCCATTAGTTTTAGTTTTTATTTAGTTTTTAGTTTAGTTTTTCCAAATTCAGTTAGTTTTAATTCGTTTTTAGAGCAGTTTTGCTAGTTTTTAATTTGTTTTTGTTTTAAAATACTTAGTTTTAGTTTAGTTTTTATTAGTTTCAGTGTTAGTTTTATTTTGTAAATTAGGGTTGTAATTTTGGTTGGAGTGAAACACTGAACTTTATGAAGGCTATCGAACCACATAGTCTACATTCTGATCTCAATAAACATATTTATCAATGTGTCTTCCCGCTTGTGGTGTTCCTGCGTATTTACTGACCAGCAGCTATCTGGTCTCCATGGAAACAGTCCATTATAGTTGCAGTTTCTCCCATTCCTTCCCAACGCTGACTGGCCTGCAGCTGTAGCTTCTCTTTCCAGGGGGCTAGCTTAGACTAGCTTATCCAGCTAGTCTTGGTTAGCCTTCTTTCCAGGGGGCTACCTTAGGCTAGCTTATCCAGCTAGTCTTGATTAGCCTTCTTTCCAGGGGCTAGCTTAGGCTAGCTTATCCAGCTAGTCTTGGTTAGCCTTCTTTCCAGGGGCTAGCTTAGGCTAGCTTATCCAGCTAGTCTTGGTTAGCCTTCTTGTGTGAGCTTTTCAAATGGACTTTCAGATTCGTGGGTTTTTTTTTTCTCCTTCAGAAGTATTCCACACATTGTATCACCTGCTTCTACAACAAGGCACTTATTTTTATCGTTAACACAGTCATAGTCAAAGAAATCCCAAATAGGACTGTGATGCTTTCTCCCAACTTTTGCCGCAGCCATCACTGCTGATCGCTTTTTTTTTTTCTTTTTCTTTGCGGTTGTTGTTGTACGCCGGAGCGAAGTTAATAGATTTCAAACGTTTATGAGAAAAAAAATTACAATCATGAAAATGAAGGACATTCTTGACATTATTATAGTTAATTTTAGTTCGTTTTATAAACACATAATACAGTTTCAGTTAGTTATCGTTTTTTAAAAAACTAATTTTTATTTTATTTCAGTTAACGAAAATGTTTTTTTTTAATTCTAGTTTTCGTTGTTTTGTTCGTTTTCGTTAACGATAATAACCTTGATGTCTGCTTTAAAAACTGCAAGAATGTGGTGAAATAAGAGGGAATGATTTGAATCTAATATCATGGTTTTCAGCTAACACAGACGTATTTAGAGCCTCATGAGGTCTATGTGAGCATGAATTTGCAAAAAAAAGAAAAAAAAATTAATCTCAAGGCACTTAACACAGAAGACGAGTCCAGTTCAGGCCCCTTAAAGACACTCCAGTCCAGTTCGGTCCAGTTCAGAGTCCGTATGTAGAGTCCACATTTATACTGATCCAGACTGAGGTTAGCTTAATTTTTTTATTTATTTGTCAGGTCGTGTGACCTTACACAAGCAGAGGCTTCACAGAGGAGGTGGTTAAGTAGCTTTGTATGTTGTACAAACGCTTTTATTTTTCTCAAGGTAAATTTAATAAATGACAGCAAGCAGGAGCCGAGAAGATTCAGGAGAGCACCTGCGTTTGATTCCTAGGTCTGCAATTCTTCTTCTTTTCTAAGTGCAATTAGGTTTATCATCTCCTTTATGAAGGTAACACCAGGGTCAAACACTTTGAAGAGCTTCGGTCCTCGAAACCAGATGACTCATCAACATGTTGACTGATCTTGACTTCAATTGCGACATGTCACAGTCTCCACAGCTCATCAGGATCCACAATTCACCCGTATTTGATAAACTTGAGTAGAAATCGTACGCCACACAGATTTCTTCCAACAGACTGCGTGAGTGCTTGAACATTGTTTGTCAAGATATTAGGAATATAAGTGGTAAAAGAAGCAACATCAGTGTAAGAAGATCCTTCTCAGGGACTTCAGAGCATCTTCATAAGCAGCCAGCGGCTGAAGGGTCTTATTAGAGAAGAAATAAAATCAAAATACTCAACAATGAAAGACTGATGAAAGCAAATAGAACGATCACAGAGAGATCAAAAGAGACTGAGCTGCCTTAGCAGACAATAACAAGGCTTCTTATGTTGGAGAGGAGCGAACAGCGGGTTAAAACCACTATGAGCCAGCAAGGCATACTTGATCTCATCAAAATCAGACCTTAATATGTAGAAATACAGGACATGGTTACATCCGATTCATTATGGCTCCGGCTTTCATTTGAAATGGTTGAGAGTCCGGCAACCAAACATCAATGCTGCAGTAACCAAAACCGCGGGCGCAGGAAGCCCACCCAACAGTTTAACCGTTAAAACAACACGCTAAAAAGCAATGGTGCATGGAAACCAGCCCGTGGCATTATCATCCCTGGAAAGACACCCAGATCCAGTGGCGGCTGGTGAAAAAAAAATCTTAGTGGGGCTGATGTGTCGGAAAATGACAACAGGTCCACAATAATAATTTAATTTCAGTTTCCAGTTTCACATAAGAAGTAACAATTTACAGCTATATTAGACTTTATGCTATCAAATACTATACAATCAAGGGATAAATTGTCCCTCCGGAAGGGTGCTGTGCAGCCTCTCCAATAAGAAACCAGCTATTGAATCCGCACAGCTGTTGGGTAGCTTGATGAATCAATAGAACCGCTCCTGTATATTGTTGGGTCCATCAATGTACCTCAGAACCAGGACTAGCTGACATCATGTCCCCACATTGCTCATTCAAAAGCACCACAAAATTTAACACAATTGATTATCTTGGACACAATATTACGGTTTTTATCTACCTCTTCATTGTGCCTTCTTTCAGTAATGTGGTGCCCATCATCTAGCTGCGTTGCTATGCTAATCTTTCCGAGCACAGCTATGTAGCTTTACGCAGTTTTCCGTGTGAACTTTGGATCTCTCATGTTTCTTGATCCGTTCAAAGAGGTGCTTTAAGTCAGTTAGTCCAGTCTTTGTCCAAGTCCAATCACATCTGTCACTTCTGAAGAGGATACAGGGGAAACAGAAAAGCGCATTAGCTGCTCCACAACCTGCAGCCACGTCTCAGGGTTTAACCAGCTCCGACAAAACTCCGTTTGGACGATTTACCTTTCTCCTTCATTTACTGGATAAGGTTAATTTCAGGCTTGTCGGGTCCCAGCTCCTTAACGAGAAGTTTTTCCTCCGTCGTCCGTCTCACAAAAAGGTACATTAATAATGATTTCACCGAATTTGGTGGAAGCTGCTCTTGAACTCCAGTTGTCGCCATCTCTCTTCCTCGTCGCCGTATTTTTTTTTTCTCCCGACGTAGGACAGAGTCTGGGAGTCGCTCTACAAAATAAAACTACTGCTGGCCCTTCACGTAGCTCATAAACATTCACGCATTTTATGTAGCAGTTGGGGCTACATGTCCAGCGCCCCATCGGCGTTAAATTTGGTGACGTTGATAGGCCAATTATTCATTCATTTTTACCTAGCAACCATAACCGGATTGGCTATTTAGCTGCAGGTCAGGGGCGCTTTGCCGAGCGCCCCTTGAGAGAACGATGCACTGTAGGTCGGTGGAAATTCACAGTAATGAGTGTCAGTTGGTGGAAATGTTGTTTAAATTATTTAAATTGCATGTAGGTACACACATACTATTAAGTAAAGCTGACGCTGATAAAAAAAAAAATAAATAAAAATAAAATAGAATAAATATTTTTCCCCTCCACAGCTGGTGGGGCAGAGCCCCAGCGCCCCCTATGGGCCAGCCACCTCTGCCCAGATCTGATCTAGACCCAGACTGAAAATGATTTTTGGAGCCTCCAACTGTTCAAACTAGAAAATTGAGCTCATGTGGGGATATCTTATTTGTAACAGTATATTGGTGAAATGAAGCTTTAGTAAAGAGCAATAATCTCCATATACCACCTGCTACTCTCATAATGAGAAGGGATGTCAATTAGGAAGAGGCAGTCCTTTCTTCAGCGGCAGCCTATTTCTTTTCATCAGCTCTTGAATAAAATACAGTGACGGGGAGCGGAGGGGGGAGGGGGGTAATACGGCAGGAAAATGCTGGGGAGCAAAAGCTCCCGATCTGGTTATGAGCTAACAAGGTTGTAAAAAGTTGTAGATTGAAGACAAATCATTCGGTTTCTCTTCGTTACTGTCACCAGTGGACGATCTGCTGGAAGCTGGACTGTGCTTCCCTTTACTGTTCATCTCAGGACGTTGTGATTCTCTAGGGAATCCCTAACCCCAACCTTAGCCTTAGCCCTAACCCCAACCTCAACCCCAACCCCAACCCTAACCCTAACCCTAACCCTTACCCTAGCCCTAACCCAAACCCAAACCCTAGCCCTAACCCCAACACCAACCATAGCCCTGACCCGAACCCCAACCCCAACACCAACCCTAGCCCTGACCCGAGCACTAGCCCTTTTGGATGGTCCTTGGTGGAGACCGTTTTTGGCAGTTGTGCTCTCTGATTGGAGAGAAAGCGGGCTCGTATGTTTGACTGGTTTAGAGACTTGTGATGAAATTACAGGAACTTAAGACTGCTGCTGAAATGTTCACCCATGAATTTAGGAAGTGTGGTTGGAAAAAATTTGCAACCTGATCCTTTGTTCTTGGAATTAACTTTCCCAATTTTCCAGGATATTGCATAAAATGACAAACATCAAGGACAACACAGAGCATCCTCTCCGCAACACAGAGATCAAGCATCAGCGTCTTTAGGCTTTTTTGGTGACAGAAGCACTGACACGTATCGGTGTCCTTCAGCGGTTGACAATCCTTAGATCTTGGGGTTCATTTGCTGGGAACATCCACGATGGGGAAGATGGTCAACTGTCATCAGTGTTTACTACTTGAGAATATTGTCTGGAAATTGTTTAATAATCCTGTTCCAAACATGATGTTCAGCAAAACTTGCTTCCTCGAGAACACTTCTCATGTCGTACCTTCATGGTGTTGCATTAAAATGATCATATGATGATAATGAACGTAAACTAACCTCTAACTCTGACACTCTGTACACATGGAAAGCTAAAATGACCTTGGTTTCCTATCCGACCTATCGCTCAGCCACTGTTGCCAACTCTCCAATGAGAAAAGTCGCTAGAGGCTGTCCCGGAAGTCGCTAGAAGTTGCTAGATGCGACGGACGAACGGACGAACGGACGAACGGACGGACGGTCGGACGGACGGGGGGGGAGGTGGAGAGGAGCTCGAGTTGTCTCTCGCGGGGGGGCGGGGTGTTTGTGGCGGTGCACTGTGCCCGACAGAGAGAGAGAAAGAGAGAGAGAAGTGCGGCTCGCAAGGCAGACAGCAGCCATCAGCAGCCAAGTGATGGCTTCAAACCTAGCGGTTTGAGTGCCAGTGAGTCGCTAAATCACCAGAAAAAGTCGCTAGATTTGTCGCTAGTCGCTTTTTACAAATTAAGTCGCTAGGGGGGGTCTGGAAAGTCGCTAGATATAGCGACAAAGTCGCTAAGTTGGCAACACTGCGCTCAGCTGGGAGATTTATTATACACTTTTATTTTTCGGCACTAGTGGCCTTTATTCATAGAGAGAGAGAGAGTTGGAAAGGGGGCCGAGAACGGGGTGGACATGCAGTAAAGAGTCCTACAGGCCGGGAGTCGAGCCTGTGATGCACATGGGCCGCCTGCTCCAACCACTGCACCACCACCGCCCGTCTATTATACACTATTATTAAATTATGTTCTTAAGGAAGCTCAGATCTCTAAACATCTGCAATATGATGCTGCAGATGTTTTATCATTCTGTGGTGCTTTGTTCTCTGCTGCAGTCTGCTGGGGAGGAAGTTTAGGAACAAAGCAGGTAAGGAGGCTGGACTGGATGGTGAAGAAGGCTGGCTCTGTGATGGGAGTCAGGATGGATTCATGGAGGATGTGGTGGAGAGAAACACAGTGAGGACTGTTGAGAGCATCCTGAACAATCTGGACCAGCAGTTCCCATCACCTCCTCTCTTTTCGCTGCAGAGAGATTTAGGAGGTCTTTTGTTCTTGCAGGAATTAGACTTTATAATTGTTCTATTTAATTTTTTATTCTGTTTAAATTATTTGATATTGATGAGCTGATGAGATTTTGAATTTCCCCCTTGGGGGACGAATGTAGTACATCTAATCTAATCTTCAGTAGGGATGAGAGTTGATAAGATTTTTCAGATTCCATTATCGATACTGTTTAACAATTCGATTCTTTATCGAATCTAATTTGGGGAAAAAGGAGAACAGTTGTATTAGCATCAATTTTTTTTTTTTACTTAGAAGTCACGACCTTACAAACTCAACAGTGAGGTCAAAAGAGGCCCAAAGCCTGGATAACGTGTTAACTGTTGTAATATGTAACTGTGCAAATACACAAGAATGTGGAACATTTCACAAACAGATTTTTCCTTAAAAGAAATGAAAAAATCTCCCTTTTAAAAGGATATATAAGGCTCACTAAGCACTCAAAAATAATAATAAAAAAAGATAAATACTATCAAATACAACGGAACAGTTCATAGTACAAATCTGCAAATACTATGAAGAATTAACAATTCTTTTGTAGAAAAATAATCATGTCTTCCAGCCTCTGAACCAGCCAGACTCTCTCTCTCATCACGGTCATCTTCTAAATGTAATGCAGAAGCCATTCGTTTAATAGCATAGCGTTAATGTTATAGCGTGTTTTACAAAGAAGCACATAGGCAGGGGGATAGCTACTAACCAGAGTTACCAGAGGTGATCTTAGCTTGGCTACTGCTGCTGGGTTGAGATCCATCAGTCCGAAGCGTCAAAAACACGACACTCGTTATCTCATGTTGTGTGTTCAAATGTTTCTGCATGTTAGCCGTGTTCCCTCCCGACGCTGTTATCTCCACTTTACAATGACTGCTAGCTGCCTTGTTGCCATCTTTCTTTGGTAAAGTGAAGCCAAACTTTGGAGCGTTTGAACCTGGTGGGCGCCATTGTTGTTTACAACTGCAATGCGCGTGCTAAACCGACGTAACTTAATCACGTAAGTGCTTTCTGGAATTGACTGTGCGTAACTTGCGTAAATTACGTGAGATTCGTGCTGGTTGGAATTGATAAGAGAATCGCTGGATAAACTGCCAAACAATTCCATGGAATTGAAACACACGGAACCGGTTCCCTAAAGGAACCGGTTCCTGTAGAGAACCGGTTCCCTACAGGAACCGGTTCTCGATTCCCATCCCTAATCTTAAGTGACATCAATAAACCTTCACTTTACAATTTAAAAAAAAAAATGCAGTCGTTGCAGTCGATGACAGACACGTGCAAAGTGCGTGAGAATATTACGCGACATGAAAAGTTTCTACTTATAAACTTATGATATTTAAGGAATGATTCAGTCCTTTAAATTCAGGTTCAGCCCATGTGACGGCTCTGCTCCTCCAAGATAATTATGAGAGTGCTGGAGGCAGACGGGCCCCCCAGGGAGGGTCGACGTGATTAATGACCTGGAAATGCCAGTGAAGATGATAAAATAAATGTGAGCAAAGTTTTTCAATTTTATCATAAACTGACTTCACAAGGATATGATGACATTGTGGCATGTTTGAGAAGCTCTGCGTGTTAATTTGAGCGGTGGCTGGGACGGTAGATTAATGCCGAATACATGTTTGTGCACGTGGATGGCCATGCGTGCACGGTTTGCTCTCTGCGTTCCTGTGTCTGTGCAGAGGTCTGAGTCTACGAGACAGCTGATTAAAGAGGGAGGGTTCGGCGCTGCGTGTCTCCTGAAGCAGACAACTCATTTGTCACCATTCAGTTAAATGGGCCGCTGCAAACACACACCAGACCCTATACATGCAGCTCTTGGCCACCGCCGACGGAACCCGTCCAGGTTGAAAATGTCCAGCTGTACAGCAGAAATGAGCCACTTCAGTTTCCAGAGACAGAGTCCACATCCACGACAGCTGAACTGGTAACGGCAGCGTAACTTCATCCGTTAAGCTTGAAACCGTTCAGAGCTTGAAGGTGTAACATAGGTTGGTTTGGCCCATTGAGCCCAACTCAGAGGTGTGGGGACTAGGGAATCGAGAACCGGTTCCTGTAGAGAACAGGTTCTGTGTGTTTCAGTTTCATGGAATCATTTGGCAGTTTATCCAGCAATTCTCTTATCGTTTCCAACCAGCACGAATCTCACGTAATTTACGCAAGTTACGCACAGTCAGTTCCAGAAAGCACTTACGTGATTAAGTTACGTCGGTTTAGCACGTTAGCATTGCAGTTGTAAACAACAATGGCGCCCACCAGGTTCAAACGCTCCAAAGTTTGGCTTCACTTCACCAAAGAAAGATGGCAACAAGGCAACTAGCAGTCATTGTAAAGTGGAGATAACAGCGTCGGGAGGGAACACGACTAACATGCAGAAACATTTGAACACACAACATGTGATAACGAGTGTCGTGTTTTTGACGCTTCGGACTGATGGATCTCAACCCAGCGGCAGTAGCCAAGCTAAGATCACCTCTGGTAACTCTGGTTAGTAGCTATCCCGCTGCCTATGTGCTTCTTCTGTAAAACACGCTATAACATTAATGCTATGCTATTAAACAAATGCCTTCTGCATTACATTTAGAAGATGACCGTGACGAGAGAGAGAGTCTGGCTGGTTCAGAGGCTGGAAGACATGATTATTTTTCTGCAAAAGAATTGTTAATTCTTCATAGTATTTGCAGATTTGTACTATGCACTGGTCCGTTGTATTTGATATTATTTATCTTTCTTTATTATTATTTTTGAGTGCTTAGTGACCTCATATATCCTTTTAAAAGGGAGATTTTTTCATTTCTATTAGGAAAAATCTGTTAGTAAAATGTTACACATTCATTGTGTATTTGCACAGTTACATATTACAACAGTTAACACGTTATCCAGGCTTCGGGCCTCTTTTGACCTCGCTGTTGAGTTTGTAAGGTCGTGACTTCTAAGTAAAAAAATTGATGCTAATAAAACTGAAGGGAATCGATAAAGAATCGAATCGTTAAACAGTATCGATAATGGAATCGGAATCGGTAAAATCGTATCAATTTCCATCCCTAGTAGGGACGAGCGCTCAGAGTGGGAGGGTCCCGTCGAGGGACTTCTCCCCGGTGCCGGCCTGCTCTCTGGCTTTGAGTCAGCCAGGAAGCGTCCACAGTCCGAGGTGGTCCAGGGCTCTGGTCTGGGTGCAGGCAAGTCTTGGAGCTGCGAGCTTGACGGTGTCCTCCCATCTCAACGTGGACGTGACCGCGGACTCGGATGAAGTGATCTGGTCTGTCTTGATTCGTGGATAAAGAAGTGGTGTGAGCCAGATGTCACTGCTGAAACATCTCGCAACAGTTACAGTCATTTAATGTAATATTAGCTAGCGTCATAGGTTAGCATGAACTAAACAGAGCTAAAATAGCCTGGTAGCTGAGGGAGCTAACTGCAGCTTGTTCATCACGTCAGCTATTGCCAATTCAATTCAATTCATTTCAGTTTTATTTTATTTGTATAGCATCAGTTACAATGTCAATTGTCTCCAGGCGCTTTAAAGAGACTCAGATCATGACCCCCGAGCATCATTAATATCAGTAACTAAAATTATAATATTAAATCCTAAACAAGGATAATGGCAAATAAAAAAACTCCCACAGAGGGAGAAAAAAACCTTTAACAGCACCTCTCACTGAAGTTTTACCATAATTCTCCTGATAACGCCACAACAATACTATCTGAAGATTACACACCCAGCAAACTGACAAAGGCATCACAGAAGAGTTTGTTTTCCCATCAATTCCATAAAACCTGACAAAACATTGATGAAGTGACAACGTAAAAACACAGCGCACCAGAAGTTATGGAGCTCAGAAAGGTGCAATGAGGTGACATTGAAGCGTAAAAAGTCACGATGGAGAACCGCAGAGAAAATGTGGCGGCAACATTACTGACTTCATGGCTTTTTATCTTTGTTCTGGTCAGATACAGTGATTCCTCGCCAATTCGCGCTTTAAGTTCCGCGGCTTTAGTTATTCGCAGATTTTTCAGAAATATATAATATAATAAAAAAATTAAAAAATGCGGAAACATCACAGGATGTTGTGCGCGTTCTCTCACAGTGAAGAAATGTTGTGAGCCAGCCTGGCCCCTTTAAGAAGGTGGCCTTATGGGTAATGGTGTGGCCTTATGGGTAATGTAGTGTGTGTCTCGTGGGACGGCAGAATGAAAACAGGGTTAGATGAAAAGTGTAGTGAGCATCAACAGCAGCCCAGCGTGTATAGATTTACATTCTCTGTTAACCGACAGGAGCCCAACAATACAACCTGTGTGATGTTACAAGTTCCTGCAGTGCCAGAATAAAGTTCCCGTTCCATGCAGAGAAAACCAGACTTTTTCTTTTGTTGTTGTTAGCGTGTTAGCCGCTAACTATGAGCCAAAAATAGCACAATACCAGCAGTTTCTTTACTACGGTTCAGAGACCAGAGGCTGTGAAGGAAACAGAAAGACCACAGTTGAGCCTTTGTCTTGTTTCACTGCAGTGCCTCGATACTTTTTTGCAGTTTTTAAAAATATTTTAAACACATTATTTAGGCTCGGGGGGCCAGTTCGCGGATTTTGATTTTCGTGTGAAAAATAAGGCACCACTCTACATCCAAATCACATTTTTGGATTGGATTGCACCTCTAGGTTGTGAAACGGTTGTCAGGAGAAACTGTGGCACGTGTGCGTGCATGTGCGTGGCCCGTTTGAGTGCACGATGGAGCAGTCACACTAATCAAACAGATGAGGCTTTATGGGTTGATCAGCACACGGATGGGCAGGTGTGAGTGCACCCTCGGCCAACGCACGGGACACACAGACAGGCATCCAACGTGTTCTTTCAGCTAAGACAGTTATTCAGGCTTTCCCCGGAGTTTCTGGGCATGTGGGCAGTGTTGGTGGGCGGTCCATGGAGGGGGCAGGGTTGAGTGTCTAAACCCTGAATCAGTCAGTGAGCTGGCTTCTCTGCTTTGGCTTGTACTTTCAAATCTCACACAGCCACACTAATGCTCGACTTAAATGATAAAAACTGCACACAAATGCTGAAAAATCAATGATGATTCCACCTTTGGATGACCTAATATTCACAGCGTGTGATTATTCTAGAGACAGGGTCAGAAACGATAAATAATGACTTCATTCAGTATTAAATAGGGCTGGGCAAGTTAACACGTTATCGCGTTAACGCATTAATTTATTAACGCCAACATTTACTTTATCACGCGTTAACGCATTTTGCTCACATGCTTTTGTTTTGAAAAGTCTGTTACTGGCTGCTGCGGAACCAGAAGAGAATTGTCTGGTAAACATGCGGAAAAGCTGAAACAGACATGGAGAACGGTAAAAATCAGTGAACTTTACAGTTTGGGTAGCAACTCAGGTAGCAATATTAAATATTCTGTCTGAAAAAAAAAAAAAACGTTTGTAAAGGACTCTCTTAATTTATTAGTATTTAAATAATGCCAGGGTGCCACCTTTAAAAAAAAAAAAAATCAAAAAGGGAAATGAGTCACTCGGTTACGTGAGTTCTTGTCGACACTGGATTGGCTGGGAGAATCAATCTCGGAGTCACAAACAAGTTTTAACACATTTATTTACGCATACACAAGACACAGACAAACAGAAATGCAAATATATATGGTCACAGATATATATATATATATAAAATCTTTATCGTCTCGATCTGGATTGGTTGCGCTTATGGCTGGTTATAGCGCAGACAGGAAGTGACAACAGAGAGTACAGGAAGCAAAAGAACCATAACACACAAGATGGTGGGTCCTGACGGGATGTCTATAACTAACGGACAAATAAAGTAAATAAAGAGAAAGAAAAAGAACAAGTCTCGAACTAATTGACTGTCGAATAATGGTGAAGCGGGGCCCGGACATGGTCCATGGCGCAATATCTGCCTAAGCCGTAGACAAACTCGGGAGACACCGATCTAGACCGTTTCAGCTTCACCCTACACTGAGTCTGGCGATTTAAGTCCATGCCATCGGTTCACAGTGGATCCTCCGGGAACCGCTTTAGACCCGATGACTGAGGAAATCCTGCCCGCAGAATCTCTGGACGTCGCACGTGACTCGGGCGGATGGTACCGCTTCCTTTCGTCTGGTGGTCGAATTGGATCCGGAGTCTCGGAATCCAACCTGGCAGGCCTAGGCGGGGTAGACGTTCTGGAGTCCCCTGGACACGGCGCTGGTTGGCAGAGATCGGTTGTTCGAGGTCCGATGAGGCAACGAACTTTCTGCGCCCGGGCCCGTCAGGGAATGCCGCAGGCCGCAAATAACTTCCGGATGGACGGAAGTTTATTGAACTAAAAAATGTAAAAAAAAAAAAAAAAAAAAAAGGGGGAACGAAAAAAACTTTGGTCAGCTTAACTAAACTTCTAAGCGCGGGGCTTCAGGATTTCAAACATCAAAATTGGGGAGTACTTCAGACACTCTCTGCCACACGGGGAGGAAAAACCTATGAAAGAATAAAAATTTTATACAAAAGGGCCGCTGAAACTAACTTCAGATAGCTGAAAACTATTAAACGATTGTTCTGTCGAGAGAACAATACGCCGAGACTGCAGAACTTCTGGAAAAAACAAGAAAGGGAAAAACACGCAAAGTTCTGGCAAATGGGTGACTAAAATCAAATTAAGAAAAACGAAGCAACAAAGGGAAGGAAGCGCCTAGCAGCCGAAGAGGGGGAGAAAAGAAGAGAAAAAGAGAAAGCGAACAATGGAGATTTTCTTCCTTATATAGCACTGAATATTTAACAATCCCTATGTAAAAGAGGGGTCAGTCTGGGCTGGCCGCACGAATAATTCTCCCCGCCCAGCGTGGCTTACCAGTGAAAAATTCCTCTGGGACTGTAACATTTCGCCAGTCTCTTAATTTCCTCACTTTTACAGCATCTAGACAGTGCAACTTAATATCCAAATGTGTTAAACATGGTAAGACAAAAAAAAACATCACACCAAATACGCTCACATACATATTGTTATGTCAGAAAAACTTATTCGTTTGCCACCATTTACAGACACCATTGTCTGTCATTACTCCTCTTGCCCGCTCGGGGGCGCCGTGGCCGCACCTTGGAGTTCATTCCAGGACAGGATGAAAGGGAAGATCAACACAGACATATGCAGCCCCCCCTCGGGTGTTTTATGACCCATTCAGAGCCCCCCTCTGGAGACTCTCGAGCGAAGTTTATCACCCCTTCGCTGACTGAATCCAGTCGCCCCCCCCCCTGATCCAAGTGGGGGTTTTGGGCCTGCTGACGTGTCAAACAAAGGTTACAATGCAGGCAGTCTGAGGCAGGAGAGGGTGTTGCTCATGAGTGGATTAAATTAATCATATGAGGAATCAGACGTGGATTCTTACACGTTCAAACCCCTTTGTTCAAGACTATCACGTCAATCCTCCATTTATCATCAGATCTGCTCCATGTGTTCACTGTCCTGCTGTTCTCTAGCTGGTTACTGCAGTGCGGCTCCATCTAGTGGCACAGATGTGTAATGACAACAGAAAGTCTGTTCCTTGATTATAAAACAAAGCTATTTCTGGGTCATGTAAACCAGACAATAAAATATTAAAAATAAATTCAGTCCCGTGGCCTGTTTACTAAAATTGAAATATAAAAAAACAGGCTTTTTTTGTTTGTTTTTTGTGTTAGATTATAAAACGAAAAAAAATTAAAAAGCCTTAGTTAAAGTTTTAATTTTTTTTTATTTTTGATTGACAATTGAAAATGGGAAAAAAAAATGATTCACAGATAATTACGGATTGATAAAGTTACAGAACTTTAACATGGACATTTTCATTTTAAAGTTCTCCCAGACGGAGGATTCAACAGAAACAAGGTTATTTGTAACAACTGACAAGTTGAACTCCCAGTTAAAAGTTTCAGCTGTTACCTCAGAAATTACCTGTTTTAATGTTCTGATTGTGGCCTCTAGATTGTTAGGATTTTGTTGAGTAGACTTTTTTTTATTTTTCATAATAAAAAACAGGATGACTTTAATGACCTGGCAGAGGCAATAAGCTTTATTTTATTTGACATTTTTTAAGATGAGATTTACACTAACTATGTGTTACTGGCAAGTGCTGATGTTAAAAGTGTTTGAACAACAAATGTTATGGCACTTTAGTTCATATGGCAGCAGAACATTTAAATAAAAGTGACCTCTACACTAATTTTGAACTCATTATTTGATTTTCCGTATACCAATGCGATTAATCGTGATTAATCAGGGAAATAATGCGATTAATCATGATTTAAAATTTTTATCGTTGCCCTAGCCCTAGTTAAAAGTGATGAACTATAAACCTCAAAATAGTCCTAAACTCTAAATGTCACCACAAGAAACTAAGATTTAGTATTTCTAAACACGGAGTGACGTACGATGGGGTTGTTTTAGAAATTAAACTACTCAAAAGCACAAGTCAGTTTATGAAAAAGACTTGTAGCATAAACTGTACAGATGTAAGTGAAGCACAGTAGAATATTACCAGGAAAACGTAGGCAATCAAACGTGAGCTGAGGTAACATATAACACAGTTTAGCAGCGTTAAAAATGAACACGCTTCACCAGACTAAAACATGTACGGTTGCAGCCAGGAATTTTAAACTGAATAAGTCATTAACTGGAGCGTCCTGCTTCAAACTTCAGCACGTGCATTACCACCCGACTTGTGTGCTGGATCGGAAAAACGGACCAGGGAAGGCAACTTTGATCTCAATCATGGTGGAAGAGGACGCTTCCACTCTTCCCAACCTCTGCCGACGGTGGATTAACCACTAACTGTCCTAGAAACATCGATCAATCACCGCGCATCGCTGCACTTAGAAAAAAAAAATCATCAACATCAAATCCATCTGGGCGGAAAAACTGCAGTGTCTAAATGATGTTTACCTCCTGCACTGATGTACCTACTTAGTGATATCGCTCCTACGCCCACTACATTTCCCTCAGCTGGGCTGCACACAGAGCATTAATGATCCTGTGCTGCTGGAGCCCAGAAACGCCGTGTGACATTTACAGAAGGCTAAAAAGCAATGACTTAAACACATCCATTTTCAAAGGTCAGCCATTTGTAGGTTCGGCGGGAATGTGGCAGCGACAGAATGAAAGAATGTCACTGTCAAAGGCTCGCCATCATCTCCTGCTTTTCAGCTGCGGGACTTTCAGACAGAAACGACATAATTCACTCACCTGTACTTGTTTACTGACCCTTGACCTGTTACCTGGGGGTTTGGAAGATGGGGATGTGGGAGTCAGAGTTGCAAGGGCACTCCACTTTTGTTTTTCTCTTTCTGCGCATATTAGGTCTGCTGATTCCCTTCTCTGTTCTTTTTAGTCATGTCTTACATCCATATATTTTGAACTATCTCCCAGACAAGGCATCCAAGAGCAAAGATCTAGCTGAGCTGCCTCAGCTGACTCCTGCGGACAGGAGGAGCAGGAGCTCTACTCCAAGTCACTCCGTGGTGAATGAACATGTTGCCTTATCTCCAAGGGAGAATCCAGCAAACTCAAAGGTTGCTTGCATCTTGTTCCTTCAGTCATTACCCACAGGTGAGGGTAGGAGCATAGATCGACCAGTTAACGGAGAGCCCAACCTTTCTGCTCAGCTCTCTCTTCACCACAACAGAAAGGCTCTGAGTCTGTCTTACTGCAAATGCTCCACAAGTTGATCTCCTGCTCCTTTATCTACAACTGGACTGAATGGTCTGTCCGTTGTCCTCTCCTCCCTGAGAGACTCACCTCAGCGTACCCCGAGGAACAGGGCTGGATGCCTTCTCCAAGCCAACAAAGCATATCTGCACCCACTGGGCCAGCTTCCGCACCCCCTCCAGGACCCTAATGAGGGCAAAGTGCTGGCCAGGAGAGAACCCACAATCTTCCTCTGGAGTCTGAGGTAAGCTGGTAATTATGTGCACCGATCAAGCACCGTCGGGGAGAGATGTTACCATGTTGAGAGTGTAACTGGTCAGCAAAATCTTTTGGTTGGTTCCAAGTGTGAAAGTAGGATGAATGTGGATGCCAGGATGCAGGTCTTCCCAGTAAAAGATTGCAGTACTGTTTCCTCACATTACCTGTACAGCCGTTGGTGATCTTAGGGAGTTGGGGCCTGATTACTCTGAATGGTTCAATGAATAGCTCACTGGATTACACTGATCAAAAGATAAGCAGCCCCAAACAAGGTGACACAGTTGTTTTGTTTGTTTTTCCAGCGTTATTGAGGGTGTAGTGACTTTAGACACCAAAACAAACTCTCCAGCAAATAAAAAGTGAATTTCTGCATAATGACTCATGTACAGTGGCACAAAGGAACCTTTGTGATTTTTATATTGAAGGTCATTCCCCTATAGCAGGGGAAACCCCCCCCCCCCAAAAAAAAAAAAAAAAAAAAAAAAAAGAAAACATTTTGATGAGCCTGTTGGTTTTTGTGGAGACAATCTGACAAATTCTGAGCCCATTGATTTCATCCCTTTTCCAAATGATGAATTCTGGAGCCTCATCACCAATCAAACAAACAAATATGGCCACCAGTTCTTTGAAAGGGAAATATTGAAACCAAACTCCAGATTTCATGACTTTATGATGTGATTGTCCCTGAAATGAAAGTTTGGGGTTCGAGGAAAAATCTGAAATTGAAGACTACCGGGCAGGTTTGGGCAGGTGATGTCACAATAATCAAATTAGATGACAAATCTACTTTCATTCCAAATTTTGGTTCATACTGAAGATATTTCTCATTTACAGTATACACTTATCTCACACCACTTTAAAAGTTATAGCCTTTTGAAACCTTGATATCAAAATTGAACATTATATGGCCGCCGCCTTGTGACGTCATAATATGCAAATTAGATTAATAATTTCACTGCCATCACAGACTTTGAGTCATACTGAACAATTTTCTCATTGACAGTACACCTATATCTCAAACTGGTTTCAAGTTATAGCCTTTTGGAGCCTTTTGCCCCAACCCGGCATCACATTGCATCGCACCGCACCGCCGTCGCGCCCCACTATTTGAGAAGGACTGTGTTATAGGCTTGAAGGTTTACTTGCCTTTATGACATTGTCCAAGATTTACTCTAGTTTGGTCTCTTGCTCTGTCATTCTCAATCTCTCTTCCTCTTTTCTTCTCTTTCTTAAAATTGTATCTTTTGATACAATTTTACTTACGGTCAAGATCCCAATACACAAAACTGAAAAAATCTGGGGACCAAACAGGATGACCTCAGATGTATCGTCTCTAAATTTCAGGGAATTTTGGGCCATCCAGCATTTGATGTCAGAAAGAAAGGCTGTTACACATGCAAGGCTGTTGGGATCTATGGATTTCATCAAAATGAACAATCATCATCTGTGAAAAATGGTTTTGAATAAGTTAGCCAACAGGTAGTTAGCAACAGGACTGACCTCAGGGGGACAGCGCAGCCATGCTCAGATGCTTACAATTTATTAAGAGTCATTAAGAATGACTGAAATGAGCCAAGACGAGGAAACGAGGATTCCAGATGATGCAGGAAGATGATAGAGATGATTAACTGCATCACTTACATGTAAACAGCTAAACCTTTATTCTCACTTAGCAGAAGGTCAGTTATGCTGTCGCCATGCTGTAAAAACAGAGATAAGTATAAACATCATCACCTTTGTGGTGATAAGTTTCACCAGTGACAACTTTTGGAAAAAAAAAGATAGAAGAAGACAAAGATTGGAGACTGATATTTAGTGATTTAAAGATGAGAGCTCCAAACTGGGATCCAAACTTCAGCAGATGAGATGACAAATAACGTTTCAGACAATGGGTGCGTTTACATGGGAAGTTTAATTCCTCTTTAATTCAGAATTAAAGTTAAAGCCGAATAAAAGTTACCATGTAAACACTTAATTCCATATGAAAATGTCAATTCCGAATTAACTTAATTCCGAAGTAAGTGGCTGGTTTATTCCCATTTTAATTCCACATTAAGTAATTCCGCGGTCATGTAAACACTCATTCCTCTTTAAATTAATTCCCGTCTTTCTGCGCATGCTCGTTCTCTTGCCCGTCTGTCGCGATGACGCTTATATTCCGGCAGCACGCAGTAAACGGTGTTCAAAAGCAGAGACGATTTATTTAATAAATAGCTTGGAGGAACTGGAAATAATTAAAAGAACAGATGGCAGGAAACATAAAAATTGTGAGCTTTTCAAAGCGGCCAGGTTAAATGAAGGAGGTTTCGCAGATAGAGACGCCACCCAGGTCAAAAATAAGTGGAATGTTGTTGCTAACCAGTTAGCTAAGTTTGTTTTCTTCCGGTAGATGTAAAGACGTCCGCCCCCCCCATCCAATCAGAACCCTTCCCAACCCCCAGACCTAAAGATGAGTTGGATAAAGCCGAACTAACGTGTTTTCCATGTAAACCTTAATTCGGAATTACTATTTCCATGTAAACTCGAAGGAAAATAGTTTAATTCGGAATTATTTAATTCCTAATTTTAATTCCGAATTAAAAAACATCATGTAACCGCAGCCTATGTGAAACAGAATCAGAAACCAGAAATGATCACATTTAAACAATGTCATCAACAAAAAACAGAAAAGGGGTGACTGTGAAAAATGTTTCTTTAAGCTTTGAGCAGCCGTGTGGTAACAACAGCTAAGTTATGCTGGCGATTGTGTCAACTGACACATGTGTTTATAAGAGAACCATTTATTTCGCTAATATATTTTACTGATTAGCTAACCTCACTCTGAAGGGACTGCCTAAATATATCAGTCCCTTTTTTTAAGAGGTTTTAGACTGTCCTCACATTACACAAATGGCTACAGCACACCAGATTTTCTATACAGTATACTTTTGTGTAATAGGCCATATTTCTTGACATTTCTGCCATATTTGAACAAGTAATGACTGGGTTTGGGGACTGTTGTCAGAGGAGACAAACTGATGCATTTAACTGAAGGTGCTATGCAACCTGAAGGCTTAATGGCATCCTGACAAACAGCTGTTTGTCCTCCATCAAATATTTGTTCACTCTCACTATCTTCCATCATGTCCCCGTATCATTATTCAAACAGCTTATATAAACACCTCAAGCATTACACCCAGGATGACTAAGCCCTCGCAAATGAGGTCCTCTCGGCTTTGATGCTTCATGGTTTCAGGACTTTAACTGGAAAAATGGCCTGGTTAACATTCACTGAATTATTGTCATTTGAACTGAACCACTGCACAGATATCCTGTATATGAAGATCGTGCCATGATTAAACATATGTCTGAACATGGTTTAACCACAGGTTTATATTTATTAAACCTGGTCATTCCATATCCTTGGTATTATTATTTGACATTATTTCCTAACTTCCCATATGTTTACAAGACAGATGTTAAAAGAAGAGGCGATGCTACACAGTGGTCAACAACAAGTGTTGCTGCCATCCAAGTCAACATGAGCTAATATTGTTCATGAAACAGTCAAATATCTCAGTTTCAACATCAGAACATATCAGATCTATGTTCTGTTAGGGGGGGTTAGGGTTAGGGGGTTAGGGGGTTAGGGTTAGGGGTTAGGGTTAGGGGTTAGGGGTTAGGGTTAGGGTTAGGGTTAGGGGTTGGGGTTAGGGTTAAGGTTAGGGGTTAGGGTTAGGGTTAAGGTTAGGGGGTTAGGGTAGGGTTAGGGTTAGGGGTTAGGGGGTTAGGGGTTAGGGGTTAGGGTTAGGGTTGGGTTAGGGTTAGGGTTAGGGTTAGGGTTAGGGGTTAGGGGTTAGGGGGGGTTAGGGTTAGGGGGTTAGGGTTAAGGTTAGGGGTTAGGGTTAGGGGGTTAGGATTAGGGTTAGGGGTTAGGGTTAGGGGGTTAGGATTAGGGGTTAGGGTTAGGGTTAGGGTTAGGGTAAGGGTTAGGGTTAGGGTTAGGGTTAAGTTGGGCCAAGTTAGACCCATGGTCTAACTTCCATAGGCCATGGGTCTAACAGAGTCTAGTCTACATCAGCATACAATGAAGGCAGATCAGCTGACGGCACTGACAGCAAGGTTTTATACAAGTGTCAAGACATCGAACCGCATGAACCTTAATTGAGACATGAAAAGATGAAATGACCGTTAGCGGTCCGTCAGTAATATGGCCGCATCACTCTCCAATCTTTTCTGTTCCCTTCATCATCACCAGCAGCTTCATCATCACCTTTGAGGAAACACCACCACAACATTAACTCCTCATTTTACTTCTCGTAAAATCCCTTTTTTTTTTTTGGCTATAATGACTCCAACACAGACTGTCCATTTCAGCCCACGCTGGTTTTTGGTGTTTTTGGTGTGCCAGTGAAACTTGCTGCCACTGACAACCAATGGCAAGTTCATGTACCTAGATGTACCTACCAGAGAAACAAGCCAAAAATCTGGTTGACTGGCAGAAATGGCGACAATTCATTCCCCTCCTCCTGAGGAACGTGATTGGGTATATCACAGGCTAGAGGACATCTTCATTTTAATCTTAGAACACTTGCTTAATTAACATCGGAATTTGAAAATAATTTTAATCATTACTTATTTACGGCGACATCACTGAGTAACGTTCATCCAACAGAGGCCGTCGTGCAGTATGCTCTCCTGGAGTACACACTTAGCACGCCTGCTATCACAAACCAGTACACTCCTTCTGCTTTGTGTCTCTGTAGCGCGGCAACAGCAGCAACAGCTGTGATTGATATGAACTTCCATCCAAACAGCTTTCAAGTTCTTACAAACAACCCGTGTTCTGGTTTCCCTGTGTGGATGGCTGCTGTTGGCAGATGTCACCTCAAGCCTGTGTTGTTGGATACGACGGCATCAAGGCAGTGAGGCTAGATGAGTTGGAAGATAAGCTATGTGCTGTTGCTGTAGCAACTGATGACACGTAAGCGAGAGATGCTCCTTCATCTCCAAGCCCAGGTCGGTAAAGGACACGACCCTTCTCAGCTGGAAAGCTTTGCTTCTTTTTGTTTTCATCCCAACAAACACCACTGATTATAACAAGTTTCCATAGCTGTTAAAGTCAGACTTTTTATAGGGTTTGTACACGTTTTTCCAGGTAAACTTTAAGCACCTTTAAAGCACTTCCAAGGTCCTGACAGTAATGTTTCTTCCCATACACTCGTCAAACGCTTCAATTACTTTTCAAGCTGTGGTAAATGATATATTTAGATTCATGCGTGTACTCACTTTATGTTCTATATTTTTCTATATTTTCCTATATTTTTATATTTTTTATATCTTATATGTTTATATGTTCTGCACCAGACATCAAGTTAAATTCCTTGTATGTGAAAACGTACTTGGCAATAAAACTGATTCTGATTCTGATGACTCATAACATGAAGGTCGTGTTATGTTGCAAAGAACTAAAATGATGTTTTCTAATCACAGAAGGATAAAACATTAAAGGCAGCTATGTTTCATTGATGTTTTGATGTGTTGCTGACCAGACCTACAGGGCGGAGTCCAGAGCCGCCCCACACAGGACCCCAGGGGTCATCCAGCCACCCTGGACCCCCACCAGGAGCACCGGCATCACCAGGTCTCCGGGACCACCCAACCCAGCGGGGCCCACCAGGGGTCGAGGATGGTGCCCGCTACCGGCCCGGATTTCTCTCAGCCAGGCAGCTCGGTACCAGGAGGGCCTCGGAGTCCCAGCCTTAACCGTACGTGAGGAGGTTTATTTCTTTTCTTTAGCCTACTGGATCCTTTTTTTTTTTATTTGTGTCTTACGTTCATTTTGTCTTGAAGCCTTCACGTCTTCATTGGTCCACCTGTAGGCTTCCTTTTTACAGCCTTCTTATTGTGCTCGTCCTTGGTCCAGACTTCAGACTCAGCTGACTGGGAACAGGTAACAATTTAACAACATGGTTTACCTTCTTTTCTTCTTGGTTTCAACTCACATGTGTCATGTTGGATCCGTGTTTCACGTGCTATTCAAGCTGCAGACTTATCAGCAGACTAGATCAGATGCTGGCGTTGTTTGTTTTACAGTTGTTAATTACAGAGCGATTTTCCTCAGAACTGAGTGCTTTTCTTCTGCTTGATCTAACTTCAATAATTTTCTTTTTTTTTTTTTTTTTTTTTTTTTTTGCAATTCAAGTTTTTATTAATTTTCCAGCTTTAAAATAAATAAACAGTAGTACAATTAACAACAAAATACAGATTTTCTCTTGGGCTGATACCTCATTAAAAAATAAAAATAATAATAAAATAAATAAAAAAAAAACTAAAACAAAATACAGGATGCCTGTACATACATAAAATAAAATAAAGGCGTACCTTATTTTATGCTTTTTTTGCATGTTCACTTACATCAGTTACATGTCTAAAGGGGAAGACCCCCTGAAACCTCCGCCCAATCTGCCTATTCTGTCAATGATAGAGAACCATAAAGTTATCCATGTCATCATTAATTCTGGCCAATAGAAACAATTTTTTTTTTAACATATTTTCTTTCCATTTGTTTAATACTGGGGGAGAAGGGTCCTTCCACACAATCAAAATGACCCTTGCGGCTGTAATTACCCCAATCTTTAGCACTACAAACTTTGATTTTGTTATCCCTAGCATCACATACACAAACATAACCTTGGAGATTTTGGTATGTCCATGCCAATCCATGTCCCTATTTGTTCCAAGACTCTTTCCCAAAATGGGTATGTCTTATTGCATTCCCAAATAGCATGCAAAAATCTGCATCTGACATCGTCATAATTCCCATTCTTTTAAGTTTAGAGGGAGTCAAATACCATCTATGTATCAGTTTATACTGTATAAATTTTCCCCATGCTTCTTTTACAAATTTACCAGAATAAAATAAGATTTCATCCCATTTTTGTTGTTTTTTAAAGTCAGAAGGTTGGAACATTTAAAAGGTTCATTTACATTTTTTCTACAAAATTTGAACAAATGAATGGACATCTTCCAAGATTCCTTCATTTCTGTCAGGTTTTACACACAAAAAACTTTTGGTTCATTTAATTTATATAACAATTAAATTATTTATCCTACAACCAAGAAGAGGTGAATGCCTTCTCAGGTCCGATAAACCCAACTGGCTCCAGGTTCAAGGTTCAGCTCCAACTTTCAAGACAAGAAGGTGACAACAACAACAACGTGATGCTACAGAAAGCTGACGGTGCTGAAGTTAAGCGACAGCAACACAAGGTAAGCTAGCAACTACACAGGAGTCCCTGTCCCAACAGCCTAAGAACGATTCCCGTCATTACTGGGTTACCAAACACACTTCACCAGTTCCTGGGGCTGCAGCGTCTGTGATAAATGAAACGCAAATTGATGTTGATGAGGTTCTCAGCGTGAGACTTGGAGGTCCTGTACAAATCAAACATCCATTTAGCATTTAGTTTAAGGTGGCTAATTCCTGGCTAACGATTGCTAATCTTTTCGGTGATGTTATATCACTTATGTTACCATCACCGTTGACTGTGTTCACTGCACAGAGAGACTCTGCATCTGTGGAAAGTTACATGAACGTTCTGTAGACGTGGATTTAGCCTATTTAGCTTTTTCTCACCTGTGGTCAATAAAGCTCACCCTTGCAGCATGTTTGTGCTGTCACCTGCAACTGTGCCTTTAGTAGCTACAGTTATGAAAGAAGCAGTTACAGTTTCAAACACTTTATCCAAAAGTTTAGTACTTTACCAGCCATGAAAAAACTACAGTAAAATTTCAGCTTTTTTCAAGCCTTCAAACACTCATATGGACCCTGCTGTTTATCTCAAGTTGGGAAATCCTGGATTATATCAATATTTTAAACAATTAACCAAATAAATAGAACTGTAATGATTGTATACAGGTGACAAGAGTAGCAAAAAAAAAAGGCTTTAATGACAAATAAAAAACAAGAAAAGCCTCTGTGGGCAGTTATTCAACAGTCCAAAAGACACTTCAAGCCAGCAGGGAAGGTAGATGAGGAAAACTGTCTGGGGGGACAGACGGACTGGCAAAGGGAGAGGAAGACACAGGACTATACATGTTTACACACAAGCCAACAAGGTACAGGAGAAAAGCAGGGGATTGACTTTTCATGTCTGTGTAACTTAAAGAGGCCTTCAAACTGTCAGTTGATGTCTATTATTACGATTCAGTCAAAAGACTTCAGATCTTTTTTGAACATAGTGAATAATGATTTTCAGTTTTTTCATTTTATAGACACATGAAAATAGGTTTATCACAGGTGAAAATGGTTGATAGAGGGAGTAAAATGAGGAGTTTCAGTGGAACACGGGTCTGAAACCAGATGTGTTTAATACTGCCAAACTCCACGTAAAGCCCTGCTGGACGGTTCACAACGCTCATGTTTGGACTTCTAAAGGAGACATATTCTGCTCTTCGGGTTCAAGGTGACCCGGTTTCCTGAGGTCTCGATGAAACGTCTGTGATATATTTCAGCCACCAAGACACGGCACAACAGCTCCCCTTTCCGCCACATCTGTACAGCTCTGTTCACAGCAGCCCGTTTGAGGGGGCGGAGTCAGACACTCAGCTTGACTCCACCCCCTGAGTGTGACGAGCTGAAGAAGATCTGCTTTGAGGCAGCCTGAAACAAAGAGAAACTCTTGGTTTATCTCTCTGCTGTTTAGAGCTGGTAGATGGCTCAGACATTCTAAAAAAAAAAACCTGCACCATGTCCATCCACCTTCAGCACGTTAACGCAGGTGCTGCAGCGCCGGCGCGCCCAGACGTCTGACCGGGACTGGACATGATAGCTGTAAACATGAGCCCATCTCAGCCCTCTTTAAGCTGCACATCTTCCAACCATCAGCAACAGATGCTGCCTCACTGTCAAATGGCCTAGAAAGCAAACTGCACTACTTTAATCCAGTGTGTAGCCAGCATTAAAAATTGGATTGAGACGGATAAGATTAGATTATGCCTGCAGGATTTAAAAAATGTAAAAGCCTCGTTTAGGCTTTAACATAATCTCCTTTCAGTCTCTACATGCATGAAGCCTCCCAGCAGATGCCAGATACACTTATGGAGATGTCGCTTTATTCCATCTCCTCTTCTGTCTGGATTTTCTGCCTTTTTACTATAAGTTTTGCAACTCTTCTTTTATGGAAATTGTGAAAGTTCATACAGGGAGTAGCTTTGGAGCGCTCAAGCGGATAAGCATCAGCATGTAATGTTTTTTTTTCTTTTCTTTTTTTAGTTTGATCTCATCAGGGCTTTTTTCTTTTCTTTTTTTTTCTCGACACTGCACATTTATTTCTTTGTCTCCAGAGCTCAGAGCCAGATTTATATCAAGTCTATGCATCAAAAAAAAAGTTTAATAAAATGCTTTAAGAGCGTTTTTGTTTAATTTTCTTTAATCCTATTAATGAATAAATGCAATATAATTTAATATAACACACACACACACACATATATATACATATATATATATATATATATGTATATGATGCAGAGCTTTTAAAGGGCAGATTACAGCGTCGCTTTGATTCCTCAGAGGCTGGAAGAGGCCTCTTCATAAGACACTGTTAAAGTGGCCTGCTGGTGATGTAGTCAGGTCACTGGAGAGGAAAAAAAAAAATCCCTCCATCTCGGAGCTCCTCCAACGCTCACACACATGCACGTATCACCCAGCAGCCAGGCATTTGTTGTTTAGGCTTTTGTCGATGCTCTTGGGTAACATCTTTATCCATCCAATCTGGCCCGCATCTGCCGGCAGGAATTACACTGATCCACGGTGGCACCGCCCCCCCGTCCGCTAAATTTGCATAAAATGCTAAAAACGGAATTCTCAAAAATTGAAAACCGAAAAACACCTAAAATGGAAAAAATTAAAACGGAATTTGAGAAAAAATAAAACGGATTTCATAGGGCCCTACATTCTCACTTTTTTTCTCACTAGTACTTCCACTCTTGCCAAAAATGTGATATATCGTGTTTTCGTTTCATCCTCTAACCTCTGTAGATTGAAAGCAATTCAGCAAAGTGGTTAGTTAGCTATGCTAACTTTTCCGCTTAGCGTGCTAACTTCATAGAGCAAGCAAAAGTCTCACTCATTCAGTATGTACATGTATAAAGTATATCCACGTATTTCCAGTCAAATAAATATACTACACAAACACTGCAAACTCTGTATAACATACATACCCACAAAAGTCCTTTTTCAGAATTTGTTGTAGCATTAGTTTGCTGCTTGAATGCACTGCATGCTTTCTTCAGTTTCCAAACTGACTTCAGCAGCACCTCCGAACATCGTCAAAGAGAGGGGAGGGGGGGATCTGAACGGAGCAATGGATCTACTGCATGTAACATTGGGCTTAGGGATCCCGTTGTGGTCTGATTCTTATTCTTACTAATATATATTATTGTTGTTGCTATTTCTGTTAAAAATAAAGAAGCCTATGTTTAAAATATATTTTCTAGATCTACATAAATCCAATGCGCCTCCTTGGGGTGGCTAAAGGGTGGCTCAGAGTAATCCAGTGGTGGCTGTAGCCACCCCTAGCCACCACATGGTGGCGCCATTGCCTCCCATTCATGCATCTTATCAGCTGTTCACCGTTAAACCAGAATTACATCCTCTCCCGTCTGAGCTGGGCTAAATCCAGCTGGCTCGGTTGTGAACCTGCTGATGTTTCCTCTCTGACGTGGACCGCGTGGTCTCAGCCTGCATTACCTGACGCACGCTGACGTAACAGCCGATGATCAGAGGTAAAGCAGCGACTGTCTGAAGTGGCATTTGTGGACGTAGCTGCGTTCTGTCTTGCTTCTCAAAGTTTCCCCAGTCATCTGTTGTCCACGTGCTTAGATGAGCAGCTGATGAATGACGGACGCCATCCAGCTGGGACCTCACACACAGAGATTCCTCCAGATACCATCTAATATAAAAACCAAAGCAGAGAAATGATTTCACTGCCGTTTCTCAAATGCTCTGCGCATAAATTAAGAATAACCCCGTAAAACTGATATAATGTTTGTTTGTTTATTTTTTCATTCATGCGTAAAGGTGTTGTCTTGTTCAGGGGACAGAAATGAAAGTGTGTTTTTAATCCTGACAGAATTTATCGGCCCAGGCCGATCCTGTCGGAGCCATCTGAGACGTGAAAGATTGGAGATAGTTTTAAGAAGATTTGACTGCAGCTCGCTATGAGCCGGGGATCAACACGCACTCACTTTTCTTTGGCCGCTGCAGCCTGCTAATCCACCGGCAGCTCCATCATCCGGCCGCCATCGGACCTCTAAACCTGAAGAGCAGCATGTGGGTGCGTGGGGGGAGGGCTAATAGTTGAACAGCTGCTTATGGAACTGGACTCCACGCACACACACACCCGCGCACACGTGCACGCTCACGCCCATATGGCAGGGGGCCAGATAACAAAACCTCAGCCGGGGTCACAGTAGGCACTCACTGATCTCCTTTCAGAGGTCCACTCACCACAGGATTAAAACCATGCTGTTTATGTTTTTGTCTAAAAGTGTTTGTTCAGTTTTGGTCTTTTTGTCATGAGGGATAAATTTAAAACATGCTTGATTTTTTTTTTCTTTTTTTTTTTTGCCTTCTTTAAGGTCACATGAACCAAAATGAAACCTGAATGAACAGGAGCAAAAATAACTGCTGTTTTGTATCAGTTGGAAGGAAAGGAATCCTTAATCATTAATCATAAATGTATATAATTTTAATAGTACAAGTCTCAATGGTGCAGTCTTGTCCATCTTCTCGTGTGGACTGGAGCAGATTGATCCAACTACCTTCATCTAGAGCAGTTCTTCTCAAATAGTGGGGCGCAACCCTTTGGGGGGGTGCATACTGGAATAAAGTGTGATTGCACATATACTCCAGTAGGGGGCAGTGGCACTTTCATTATCACAGTGTGTTCAGGGAGTATTAGCTATACAGTGATCCCTTGCCACTTTAAGCTTTAAGTTCCACGGTTTTAGTTATTCGCAGATTTTTTCAGAAATATATAATATAATTTTAAAAAATCCCCGTGACCCTTCGGAGGATGAACTGGGTATAGATAATGGATGGATGGATGGAATTTTAAAAAATTTTAAAAATTGCGGAAACATCACAGGATGTTGTGCGCGTTCTCTCACAGCGACGAATTGCTGTGAGCCAGCCTGGCCCCTTTAAGAAGGTGGCCTTATGGGTAATGGTGTGGCCTTCCTGCAGTGCCAGAATAAAGTGCTTGTTCCATGCAGAGAAAACCAGACTTTTTGTTTTGTTGTTGTTAGCGTGTTAGCCGCTAATTACGAGCCAAAAATAGCGGAATACCAGCGGTTTCTTTACTACGGTTCAGAGACCAGAGGCTGTGAAGGAAACAGAAAGACCACAGTTGAGCCTTTGTCTTGTTTCGCTGCAGTGTCTCGCTACTTTTTGGGGGTTTTAAACATATTTTAAACACATTATTTAGGCTCGGGGGCTCCGGCTTCAATTCATGGATTTTGATTTACGCGGGGGGGGGCGCCGGTCCCCATTAACCGCGAAAAATAAGGGATCACTGTACATTGAACGTCACGTAAAGTTTCTGATATTAACAAATAGGTGACTGCGGTTCATACTTCGACACAGCAGTAGGTGGCGGTATTATACCTGGTGTGCTCGCTCAAAGAAGAGTGCTCGGCTCCAGCATGTAGCGCTCACGTGACCACAACAGTAACAGCGCGTGTATCCTAGCAAGATATAATGTCGGCTGTGTGGCAGTACCTTTCCCTAAAGACGCACAAAGAGGCTGTCGCTGAGTGCACAGTTTGTCATGCACAGGTTTCCCGTTGTGGCGCGGAACCAGGGGAGTTTAATACGACCAACCTCATCACGCATTTAAAAAAGAACCATAAACAAATGCATGGCGATTTTCAAAAGACCACAGAGACAAAGAAAAATCTAATCTCTACCTCCCTCAAACAACCAACGCTGGCCGAAACATTGTCTAAGCGTGAAAACCTCCCTCACAACGACAAAAAGGCATCGGCAGTAACAGAAAAGAGTGCTCCATGCCCAGCCCCTGTCGGTGGGGAGTAATGTCGGGTTTAAATTAAGCACCTCGAGCCACACTGTTATCCCCGGCCGCCGCTACAAAACTATACCTCAGGTACACAAAGAAGTTAACTAGCATATCGCCGCACATGTGGAGAAAGCAAACGCTCTCAGCTTCACTACCGACATGTGGAGCTCTGACCATCGTCCGCTGTCTTGATTGAGTCTGACTGCACACTGGATCGACGCTGAATTTACGTTTTCAGAATATACGGGCAGTAAGCTTGTTAATTTGTTTTTGAATTGTTTGCACTATAAGTTATGTGGCTCATTGTTCAGGGCCTCCCGATTAGTTTTTTCTATTCTGCAGTTTTTTTAACTGTTAATAATAAATGGTATGTTCTCCAGTACTACTGTTGTTGACTGTTATTCTCTGTTGGAGTAATATCACTTGATGCTGCCTTTAACACTCCACACTACTGAATAAATAATGCAAGTATGTTTCATCTGGAGCATGCTGATATCGGATTGATATCGGTATCGGCTGATATTCAAGGCTGAAATATCGGTATTGTATCGGAAGTGAACATATAGTATCGGAACAGCCCTACTCCTGGACCAGGTACCAGACGGTTAGATGGGTACAGGTGTTTCAGATCAGCGATACCCTTCAGCCCATGTCTAAAAATCGATCGGTTTCTTGTTGCTTAAAAAGTCTGGTGTTGCTCCAAATGAGAGTGAAATTGAGTTTTTAGTTTTTATACTTTGAAACATGAATGGCGTTTGATATATTGACTGAGAAAAAGGATGTCTGAGATTGTGAAGCTCTTCAGTCACCAGCCAGACGTCTAACTGAGTGAGGCGAGTCTGTTGGCTCATATATATTAAAACTGGTTTGTGAGATAGTAACGTTAGACGTTTGGAGCATCTAAGCCTCACCTGAGATTGATGTTTTAGTGAAGGGGCTAGTTTGATCTTTGGTCTTTTATTCTTCCAGTAGAATTTAGTGATCATTGAATGTAAACCAGGTGCGGTTAGGCTGGGTTGAAATCATTGAGAATATCTGATTAGTTATTATATTCATCACTGATACTCTGCCCATAATGGACAGTGGTAAGTTTATCCATTGTTGAAGGTCACCAATAATGGGGTAAAGTTGAGTCCAGTCAGCTCTGACAGCCTGGAGGAAACTGAGCTGTGCGTAGAGGGATGGCTGAAGTATTGAAGTATGGGCTGCCACATCCAGTTTACCTTTGTGCTGTGGGAGGATGGACGATTTGTTCCAGTTTAGAGACGTCTGAGGGTTTTGCTGCTTCTTGGAGGGATGATTGAGGGTTTCTTAAAGACTTCAGTGTCATCGTCATACAGGCTGATCTCCTGCTGTGTGGATTCCTGTGATGTGGAGGTTCTGCCAGGGTTCAGTGAATGAATAAAGAAGCAGAGAGCTTTGAGATCTGCATCCATGGGTGGTAACACTGGCTGAAGGTTCATTGAACATGATCTTGATCCAATTAACGCATTTTTGTAACATTCAGAGGCCGGTCTTCCTTTAATTCAGACTAGTCTGGATGGATTATGTTTGGACTGACTTCTTCAATCATGTGAGCTGCGGTTTTACGGATCATTTTTACGTCTCCATTGATTAAAGAGATAGGACAGAACAGTGGTACTTCAACTTATAAAAATTAATTCGTTCTGAAAGACATTTCGTAAACGGAAAATTTCGTAATTAGAAACGCATTTTACCCTGTAAATGGCCTAATCCGTTCCAAGGTGCCCAAAAGTCAGACATAATTTTCTATAAATTATGAATAATACATGAAATTACATAAAAACCTGTAAGAAATGTGTTTTAGAATTAGATTATTGCACAATTATACTAATGTAAAGAATAAAGAACAATAAAGAATAAAAATTATTTGTTTACCTGGGTTGCTGGGTTACGGTCACACAGAGAAGGGGCCCTCCTAGCCAATGGGATCCCAGTGAAGATGCTAAGTGGTAGCCAATGGCAGAGCAGCTTGGACGCACCGCTTTCAAACTGAGATACAGAGCCAACAAGTATGTTTACGTTCGGTAAACTCTGGGAGCTGCAAGTAGCAGCGTGTATTTGAAAATTTTCATCTTCGTAACCTGTAATTTCTTTCCTATATGGATGCAATATTTTCCAAAGAGGCTTTTCATTAGCTGGAAATTTCATTAATAGATATGTTCGTAAGTAGAGGTACCGCTGTAATTTGATGGAGCAGTTGACTCTTTGTCCGGGTCTTAGTGCTGTGTTCATATCTGCTGGAAATATTGAGTTATATTCTACTTCAGCTATTGCTCTGATGAGTAGTGGTGCTAAAATATTCCAACAAGTGTTGGTAGATTTCAGCAGGAAGGTTTGTTACAGAGGTAGAAACTTCATTGACTGCTTATTTACAGTCCTGGGTCATTATCAGAGTAGTTTAGCATAGAAGTCTGAATATTTCCTGTGGTGAATTGATGAGCTTCCCAGCTCAATCCTTAATAGTTGGAATCATAGATTTTCCTTTGTTTCATTTTATTTCATCAAATATTTACCAGATTTATTGATGATTTATTGATGATGAAATATTGAAATAAGATTGAGTTCTGTTGTTTATTATCTTTATTAACTCCACCGGACATTTTCTTAATTCCTCCTTAATTACTCTTTTAGGTTATTTGGATTTAATTTTTCAAGTTGTTTCATTTTTTTTTGTTCTCATTTGAGTTTTTTTTTTCTTCTTTTCCTGGAAAGAGTACAACATGATTTTTGGCTCGTAGCGCTGCCTGACCTGTTTCTTCAGAGTCCTGTAGGAATCGTTTATGTCTCCGACGGATGTCCAGTCTCCAGAAATGCTTTGGTCGTGTGTTTATTCAAACTGGTTTGATTCCCAGTGAGAGTTACTGGAGCTGGTCTGTGATAAAACTGAGCTACTGGTCAGAAGGAGGTCAAGCTCTTAATGGGCATGATGGACTTTTGAATAAAATGTTTTTTTTTTTTCTGGCTGTTGGATGCTCTTTTAATCTTTGTGTGGATTAACACTTCTGTTTGTTTTTTGTGGTATTAGGCCTTTCAGTTGGTGGGTTAAGTACCGCATTAAATTCACCACCTATTATCACCGGACAGTTGGAAATCTCTGAGATGGCCGAGGAAAAAAATACACAAAATATCACCCGTATTTAGAGCGTTAACATTTCCAGTTGTAACTGGACTGTTGTTAACTGATATGTTCATGAAAATAAAGCATCCTCCAGGGTCGGTGACAGGACGAATGGGATTGTTTTGTTTATCAGGATACTAAATCCTCTTTCGTAATGAGTTGAACTGTGAGGACACTCATTTGCTCTGAATTCAGTCTGAAAGCTACGTTTCCTGTAGCAAACAAATATCTGCTTGTAAAATGTCCAGATGGGCCAGAGCTTTATTCTTTTATAATTGTTTTTTATTTTTTGGTCACAGATGTTCCAGGTTACAAATTCAAGGGACGATATGTTGAGCTGAAAAAGTCAATTCAGGTTTCAAGTGTAAAAAAGACGACGTTGAAATGCTGAAAAGACCTGTTCATGCAGCAGGATGCCTTCACTTGACAGGAAAACGTATTTCCAGTTTAGAGCTGGTCGACGTTCAAGGGTTTGAAACAAGTGGAGAGAAAAAACAGATTAAATTACTTGAAACAGACACAGTTGCAAGTGAAAGATTCAAAAATTAGCAGTTTTAACTGTAGGTCTCTGAAAAAAAAAAGACCCATAAATCTCATTTTAACAAAACTCAACTCATAAATTAAAGTGTAGAGTATGTTTATGTGGTTACTGGAAACCAGATTTTATCTTTAAAGATAAAGATGGAAGCTGGAACTCTGGGTATTAATGCTTGTTTTAACTGAAAATTACTAAATTTAAGATTTCCTGATTAATTAAGGTATGAAAGGCATCTTCATCAGAGATTTGACATCCACTCAATAGGTAAATGATATTTAAAACAAGATAAATAATCTCATCTTTCCACAGCCCAGAAATATCCATTTGAAGGTTTGATTTTAAGACTTTCAACCTCCACCAAGGAGGTTATGTTTTTGTGTCTGTCTGTGTTCAAAATAACTCAAAAAGTTATGGATGGATTTTGATGACATTTTCAGGAGTTGTCAGAAATGTGAAAAGGAAGAACTGATTTCATTTAGGCTGTGATCCAGAAGAAATCCTGGATTCTGGTTCACTTCAAATTTTTGATAACATTGCGGTCAATGGAGCCAAAAATGTTGTTTCTCAATATCTCTGTTAATTATTGTCCAAAACTCATGAAATTTGACTCAGGGATTGAGAATGGGAACCTCCATCAAATTTCAAAGGCTGATCCGGATCTGATCCAGAACGTGGATTTTATTCGCAATCTGTAAATTGCTATATGGGGGAATTGTTGCACTTGGCGGAGGTCTGGGCTCTCTGAGTGCTTTTCTAGTTATATTTGTTTTGTTTTGAATGCTTTTTTACATACGACCCTCTCTAACATCTAAAAGGCTTACAGCTCTGTTTAGTATTCTTAATATTCTTAGTATCATGTAAATTACCATCCAGGTGCTGCCAGCAAATTTCCTGTGATTAATTGTTCATAAGCAGGTGTGGGCTTTGTGTCGTACCAAAGACAAACAGCAAAGAGGAATTGTTGTTGAAGGGTTGAAAACATTCCCGGGGGTTGCCTTTCTTCTCAGGAGGCCAAGTTCAGCCCGAGGTTGGACCATGCAAGGCTCAAAGAAACTGGACCGTTTTAAACTCCTGTAAATTTCTTTTTAAAGTTAAAAAAAAAATTTGTTATGATTTTTGAGAACATAATCTAATTTTGAGAAGCTCGGTACAAATAAAATGTTGCAGAACCGCCCTGACTTTTGGTGCCCCGGGGGCAACCGGGTCAGGAGCCACTTATCTGAAGTGCAGTCTGCCATGTCTTTGAACCAGGTGGAAGCCCGGTTCAAAGGAAAAAATAATGACTTTATCATCTCCCAGTGTAACATTTCAAACACTTCACAACAAAGACCCTCCTGTGGTTCAGGAATTAACCTGAGTGGAAAACCAAAGGTGTTTTATCCTCGGTAAATTTCAGACTTCAGGCATCTGGTATGCAAATTTAATTCTGAGCATGTCATCGTTCCATAACGTAACTTGGAAATGCAGAACATTCATATTGAGATGGATTAATATGGAGTGATGAAAGAGGGAAGGTTTACTTGACAGTGGCTTTATAAAAATGTTGTGTTTTATGACTGGAACTATGAGTAGCAGTAGTCGTTGCTAATTTCATGGCTGGTAGCTCAGTCAGAGAGACTGCTGACCAGCTGTGAGGATTCGACCCTTTCCTTCTTCTTACAACCCCAGTTCCAAAAAGGTTGGGACGCTGTGAAACATTCATAAAAACAGAACGAAATGATCCTGTTTTATGGCCAATAGAACATAAAGAACATGTCAGAGGTTGAAACTGAGATGTTTGATAATTTCAGCTCATTTTGACTTTGATGGCAGCATCACATCTCTTAAAAGTTGGAACAGGGTCTTGTTTACCATTGTGTGGCATCTCCTCTTCTTTGAACATCTGTCTGGGAACATCAGGGAAGTGAGGAGCCCAGCTGCTGGAGTTTTAGGAGAAATATTGTTCTCATTGTGGTCTGATGCAGGATTCTAGCTGCTTCCACAGTTTTTCGGATGCCAGGATGACCGGATTTCTGATGCTCCAGATGTTTTCTGCTGGTCAAAGGTCTGGACTGCTGTCAGACCAGTTTCAGCAGCTGGACTCTTCTCCTGTGAAGTCATGCAGCTGTGATGGATGCAGTATGTGCTTGCATTGTCTTGCTGAAATATTCAAGGTCTTCCCTGGAAGAGACGTTGTCTGGATGGAGCAGATGTTGCTCTAGAACCTCTGAGTTCTCTTCAGCATTGATGGAGCCTTTCCAGATGTTCCAGCTGTCTCCATCATAGACACTGATGTAACTCCAGACCATCAGAGATGCAGCTGTTGAACTGTCTGATAACAGCTGGATGGTTCGTCTCCTGCTGCAGGACACAGCGTCCATGGTTTCTAAAGAGAAATTCAAATTTGGATTCAACTAAACGTCTGTTTAATCTTTCGCAACGATGGGCCTTTCCAGATGTGTAAGCTGTGCCTCCCTGAAAGGACTCCCTTTTACTCCTATTACTGACCTGTAGCCAATTAATCTAATTAGTTGCCAGTTAATTGGTCCTCCATTTGTTTTTGATTTGCACCAGTTACTTTTCCAGCCTTGTGTTGGCCCGTTCCAACTTTTAAGAGATGTGTCGCTGCCATCAATGTTAAAACGAGCTAAAATTTTCCATTATCTGGTAAAATGTCTCATAAACGTTCTTTATGTTCTATTGAGAGTAAAATAAAGGGTCGACGAGATTTGTAAATCATTGCCTCCCGTTTTTATTTACATTTTCCACAGAGTCACAACTTGTTCGAAATTGGGGTTGAGCTTAAAAAAATAAAACAGCAAAGTGCAAAGATTAAAACTAACCACACTGATGTGAATGTGGTCAGACAGGATCAGAGATGTGAATGTGATATTTAACATGCATATCAGTGCAGTGCTGGAGGTGTCTCCTGAGTGCTGCTGCATGGACAGAGCATGAAGAAAAACCCGGATGTCTGAGAAAGAGGGGTTTAACACATCCCTGCTGAGTTCATCCTGGATTAGTCCGCTGCATGAATGCAGGAGGAGAAGGCCTGGCTACGTCAAGACAGCTGTAGCTAATCCTGGTGTGTGCGAGTTCACGGTTTTCATAAGCAAACCGTAGGTTGCTCACAGAGTTGCATTTCAGAAATGGAGAGGACACGCGTGCTACTAATTAGTGGAAACGTATGAGGGGGTCAAACACCTAATCCTTTAATAAAGGCAATGTAGCCACCATTGATGAACGTGGAGAGTCTTCACAGATGGACTGCACAAGAGCTCCAGTATGAAGGTTGAAGAGCTCGTCTGTCGTCTACGTCATTACACTGGGTGACATCAGTCACACAACACTGGGCGGCTTGGATTATATTAAAGAAATAAACTAGGGCTGGGCAACAATTAAAATTTTTAATCGCAATTAATCGCGTGATTTCCCTGATTAATCACGATTAATCGCATTGTATACGGAAAATCAAATAATGAATTCAAAAGTAGTGTAAAAGGTCACTTTTATTTAAATGTTCTGCTGCCATATGAACTAAAGTGTCATAACATTAATTGTTCAAACACTTTTAACATCAGCACTTGTCAGTAACACATATTTAGTGTCAATCTCATCTTAAAAAAATGTAAAATAAAATAAAGCTTATTGCCACTGCCAGGGCATTAATGTCATCCTGTTTTTATGAAAAATAAAAAAAGTCTACCAACAAAATCCAACAAAATGATTGTGTCTCAGCACAATCAGAACTTTAAAACAGGTCATTTCTGCGGTAACAGCAGAAACTTTTAAGCGGGGAGTTCAACTTGACAGTTTTCCCCTGGTAGAACTTTAAAATGAAAATGTCCATGTCTAAGTTCTGTAACTTTATCAATCCGTTATTATCTGTGTATCATTTGTTTTTTTCCATTTTCAATTGTCAATCAAAAATTTAAAAAGTTAAAAAGTGACTTTTTATTTTTGTTTTTTCTGTTTTTTAATCTAACACAAAAAACAAAAAAAATGTCTGTTTTTTTTTTTATATATTTCAATTTTAGCAAACAGGCCACAGGACTGAATTTGTTTTTAATATTTTATTGTCTGGTTTACATGACCCAGAAATGACTTTGTTTTATAATCGAGGACTGGACTTTCTGTTGTCATTACACTTCTGAGCCACTAGATGGAGCCGCACTGCAGTAACCAGCTAGAGAACAGCAGGACAGTGAACACATGGAGCAGATCTGATGGAACATGGAGGAATGACACCATCGTCTTGAACAAAAGGGGGGTTTGAAAGTTTACAGCAGCCAGTAACAGACTTTTCAAAACAAAAGCACGTGAGCAACATGCGTTAACGCGCAATAAGATAAATGTTGACGTTAATAAATTAATGCGTTAATCCAATAATAACGTGTTAACTTGCCCAGCTCTAAAATAAATAAATAAAAGGAAGAAGAGAAAAAAATTTAATCTAAATAAAAAGCTTTGAATGTGCTATTTAAAAAGTTTTTTTCAAAAATACGCCTGTCGAGGTAATTTTACGGTAGTTTCATGCGTAGATTTAAATGATGTAGGTGACAGCAGCTGTAAATCAGTCTTACCTGAGTCTCCTTCATGTACCCCTGACGGACGTTTTATGTGGATCTGTGAGCAGTCCGCGGTACCAATTACATTAGAGAAAGCTGTAACGCAGCGTGAGACGTCCTGCGGGGACAGTTTTCTCACGTGGACTGGTCCTCCAAACTCAAGCCAGCCCGAGCATCTGCAGCTTTGTGGGGTCGAGACTCGGCTGTCTCTGCGGCCGGGACTGGCGTGTCTGATTGGTTTCAGACGGTCATCGATAGCAGCAGAGATGCTCACAGGAGCACACAGAGAAATACAGGACTTGGGCTGCACCGTCTGACCCACTCAGAGTTCATGACTCACCATCAAAGTACACTGACTCTGTTGCAACTAGTGGTGTCACATTATCACGTTAATTGCGATTAATTAATTACAGATATATTTAGTTGTTAAGTTTTTTCAATCGCGTGAATCTAATTTTGAATCTCTAATTTTACTGGTCCTGTTTGCGAGTTGCCTTTTTATAAAATCGGTTTATAGGTCAGTCACCATAGACATATACGTCAGTCACACCCTGAAGTGGACATTGACTGGCTGTCATTGTGTTTGGGCTTGTTTAGCATAAGCTGATAGGCTCCTATTGTAGTTGGGAGGGTAAGGTGAGGAGCGGTGAGTAGCGGGTAGGAGACGTGAAAATGGAGGAGCATCTGAAAGTTGTCGGTCCAATGAACGGGAAATTTAAATTTCAAAAACGCCCCGACGGCAACATTGATAGAGGTAGAGTGATATGTCTTCTTTGCGAGAAGGAGTTTGCTTACCACCGAAGCAGTTCAAGTTTAGCCCACCACATCAACGCAAAGCACCCTGTCGCGAGTGCAGCCACAGCTAACATTAGCAGCGAAGACGTTAGCAATTTAGCGAACAATAGCAAAGCTCTTCGCCAAACTACACTCAAGGAGAACACCCCGTGTATGAGCAAGTCTGCGACCGACAGGCTGACGAACATTCTTACCACACGGATAGCGATGAATGAATTAATTAATTCAAATAACTGATTAATTATTTCGAGATTGACAAAAGAACACAGAAATATTTTGCCTCCTGGTGGTGGAAACTGAAGGTTGCAGGCAGCACTTGGGACTAGTCTCAAATACAGTGGAATGTAAATGGCATCTGTTCAAGTCTGTCAATAAATGACTTTATAAAGCCACTTTCTTGTTATTGTTATATATAAATCTTTTGATCCTGCCACAATAATGAAAAAATGAATTAAAATAAAAAATACCTCAAGTTGAGGGCTTTCTCATTTTTAGGTGAGATAAAAAAAAAAGGGATTCATTAGATTAATTAATTACAGATCATAATTAATTAATCTCTCAATTTTTTTAATCGCATGACAGCACTAGTTGCAACTACGTTCCAACTACACAAAATTCAAGAACTCTGCCCCACAAAAAAAAAAAAAAAAAAACTGGATGGTCCTGGTATCCTGATACTTCCACATGTTTCTGTCCACCAACACTTGTCTCAATGAGTGAGGGCTGTGAAACTTTGACGTGCTGCCGGAGTTACTTCTATTAATTGATTATTTCCTTTATGTTTACCTGTGTTTTAGAGGCCTTTAGTAAAGTGGTGTGCTAGAAGCAGTCGATGATAGATGCTATAACTGAAACTGTCACTGCTGACTTTTAAAGAGCTGCTCTGACACGATGATGAATGCTCCCGGGAGCTGTCAAAGCTGCTAGTTTATTGATGTGAGAAAAACACAGAAGGAGAAAGGAGACGGGAGCTTTATTAGTATTCAGCCTCGGAGCCTCATATTTGTACTTCTCAACGTGAAGAAGCTTAATCCTCAATGGGCTGCGGCCCTTTCATTGTCCAGGCAGCCACTGGTTTCTGACTAGATTAGATCCTGGAGATTTACGGTCTCTGGACGTACAGGCAGTTCAGGCAGTGCACGTGTGCGCGCATGTGCACGTGTGCACGACGTCAGAGCTGCAGGGAGGACTGGTCTCATCATTTCCTGGCATCGAAGGGAGACGAGCGTTCAAAGCAGAGGGAGATATTTTTTATTTTCTGTGAAATCCTGTAAAAATGTTCAAGAGCCACCTTCGACAATAAAGATGCAGAAACCAGCTCTGCTCCACAACCCCCACCCCCCTCCCCGGCATGGGCTGTTCCTGCCCCCTTTTGGTCAGGGGCGGAAGTGCAGGGCCTCCTGCCAAGGATGAGCTCCGTGGTGATGAACAAATAGCTTCATCGCAAATTGCAGCTTCCCCAAATACACGAGACATGCGGTTTCTCTGATTGCTGTTTATTAGTTTGTTCGCTTCATCTCACCTGAACGCTCGATCAACAGCGGGACACGCTAAGGACGCCACAGTCCAGTTGCTAAACACAATCTCCATTAAATGAATAAGCAGCAGAGCATCAGTAATGAGGGGCACAGGTGAATTCAGGGGAGCTGTGCGTGTGTGTGTGTGTGTGCGTGTGTGTGTGTGCACGTGTGTGTGAGGGCTGCTGCCTCAGCTCTGATAGAGACAGAGGTGAGTTGACTCTGCTGAAACATCTGTCAAGATGTTAACACTCCTGTCAGTTTAACTCGTCTTTAACACATTAAATGCATCTATTGTGACTGTGTATTTAACTTTTGCATCTATTTATTGATTTTTAATTTTGAAATGAATTCTTTGACTATTTTGGGGCAAAGATTTGCCATGCAGACACTCAATGTCCTGCAGCCTTGCACGAGGAAGCATAGCCGCGGGAACATGTTCTCAGCAGGGGGTGCTGGGAGTCTGAGACAGCTGTGCGTTTGTATATATATATATATATATATATATATATATATATATATATATATATATATATATTAGGGGTGCACGATAACTATCGGGCCGATAATAGGAAATTATGATATAATTCCATTAAGTCCGATATCATGACGAATAGCCCCGATAACATATATATTTTTGTCAACACAGCAGTGCCTCGCTCCCTCTGAGCCTTGAATAACCAGCAGTGAATGTTATGTTCAAGTGACGTCGGCATAATCAGGAAAACGATTACTCAGTAAGGAAAATCAAGAATACCCCCTCATGCCAGAAAACAACTCGTTAACTCGGTCATAATTTTAGTAGTTGCTGATTTTAATTGATATTCGCAGTATTTTCCCACATGTTACACATAAAAAAAGAAAAAAATACAAAAGGGTGAAAGAATGACTAGCAAACGAGGGAACGTGGGAATTTACGTTACACCTTGAATGCAGCCTGCAGCACAGCGTACTGATCACAACAAACATGGCGGCGTGGAACTTCGTTAAAGTTTGAGAAGAAATTAGTTTGGTGGTTATTTGTGACGAATCCTCTGAGTGAATTCTACGAGGAGGGAAGCACAAGCTTTAATACGTAAAACCTGATCAGCCACCTACAACATAACAATCACTTCCATGGAGTTTTGAAATCGCTCTATGTGAGCTTACGGAAGCTAATGCTAACGTGTGCTAGCCAGCAGCAGTCTCTCCTCTCCCTCATTCCTCTCATCTAAAGCTTCCATGAGATTAAAAAATAAAAAACAAAAACTACTGAACCTCATTTACTGTAATTAAAGGTATTAATTTAAATGAAACCACAAGCCAAAAATCATTTATATTTTAATCTTCTTCAGTTTGTAATTCTGATGCATGTAATTACATCAGTTCAAGGAGCCTTTATTTTTTTATCAGTCAGTAATGAACCTTATTTAAGTTAATGTGAGATATCAAATAGGTTTGTTTGATAGCTTTACGAAAATGTTTGAGAGGCTTGACAATAGTTTTTCACTGGAAAAAAATAAATATCCGTTCATCTAAAAAGTCTATTTTTGATTTTGTTCATAGTATTGGTGTAATGATCTTAGTGTATGTGTGCGCCGTATCAACTATAAAGTATATAACACCATTTGTCCCGGGTAGACGAGACGACAGATGTCAGTAACACGGCGGCGCAGCTGATGTTTCTAAAATACTGCAGAAGGAATCATTGGATGAGCAGTTCTGTCTGTCAGGGGTGAAAGAGTTTTTTGACACAATTGCGCAGAGGAATATATATGATGACGTCTACCTTTCACTGAGCGCATCTCGGGTGCTCAAGGAATTACACAGCGCCCTCTTCTTGTTATATTGTGTCTTTTGTATTAGTGGCTTGTATAATTATAGCGTCGTGGTGGATTAAGTAGTTAAACCCGCACTGGCCCAGGTACCAAATACACGACCACCACTGAATAATACTGTAATAAACATTAAACCAGACCACTAGAATTTAGAGTAAATTTTAAACATTTTTTTTTTCTTACCACATTTTTTCTCCCTTGTTTTCAATGTTTTGTTTTTTTTTTTTTTTACATTTTTGAGGTGCTGCAGCCCCCCCAGCACCCCTACTTACCGCGAGGAAGTGAAAACAAAACTAAAATAACGAGCAAAAACAGGCGACATGCATGCAAGCAGGAAATCACGCCTGCAACACCGCCACAAGTCCAGGAAACAATCCTAGCATGCTCATGTCTTCTTCATGTTTCAGCCACTGCAGTTATATAGTATTTGAAGAGAAGACGGTTGCTGAACCACTCACTCTAACCCAAAAATAATCCCCCAGCAGACGTGGAAGTGTGTTAAATACACAGACGCTTTCATGTGGTCATTCATGTGTGGAGCAAATTAAAAGAAAAACCTGTCTCGTGTAACGTGACCTGTATAACAGCTTATTTTGTAATATATGGGAGTTCAAGGCTAATGGAGACTTGACACTCAGAAGGTCATGTGACCACCGGTTGCTTAGCAGTGTTGCTAGATGTATGATAATTTTCGTATTTGTACTATAATTATCGTACTTGTACGATAATTTAGCCCTTTGTTCGATGTACGATCAATAATTGTAAAAAAAAAACCCCAAATGTACGATAATTTCAACCTTCCCATGAAACACCTGTTTAGCTATTTCAAATTAAAAGCTTTTAAGCAACAAAATGACGGGGTACTTTTACTGTGAAGCTGCCACAGGAAGCGAAATGTGTTCATGTCAGGGACGGACTGGAAGTAAAAAACGGCCCTGGACTCTCACCCCCCCCGCCCCACCCCAAGTAGGCCCACCAATAACCGAGGGGGGTGGGGTGCTATAGTGATATATTGTCATTGTCATAACAACACCCACGCAACAACTCAAGAACACTAATATTAAAGAACAACTAAACATCACCTGCACCTCCAAAACAATAATGAATCATTTTTACTGCTATTTTACAGTTACTTATATGCTCGCATTTTAAACTGAAAAAAAATGATCTATATCTATATCACATATGCTTGATTAACATTTGTTTATTTGCATTACTTGGAATGACAGTCATTAAACCTGTACTTATATCTTTAATTTTCTAACGCTTTAGATAAAAATATTATTTGATACCTAGACTACAGACGAGAAGAACAAAACAGATTTGGTTTTCCTAAATCTCATTACATTTTTAGCCTTTTAGGTCAATTCTGTGTCAGAATTAGCCTGCTTGACACATTTGATAGTATGTAGCCTATTCCACAAACATTACACCACCACGCACCACGAAAGAGAAGACAAAGATAAAAAGCGACCTCAAACTTACTTGGTTTTCTTTACTTTTAATTTTTCCCATCCACCTTTCTCCTTGCGTTTTCTGCTTCCATCTTTCTGTTGACGGTCGTCATCGTTAGTCTGTTTCGTTGGTTTTTAGGCCTGTATCTGATAAATGATCGTCTTAGCGCCCCCTGCTGTTAGTTGATAGACTGAACATTTTGGTTATTGAACAGGGCCGACAGCCGGAGACCGGACGGCCGTTCTGGACTTTTCCAGAATCCACAGATTACCAGTCCGCCCCTGGTTCATGTAGTGTCACTTGTGAGCATGACCAGAAGGTGGCGACAGTGCGCCAAAACTGGGAGGCCTACCGCTGTAATGCTAATTAGGCTTGGGCGGTATCCAAATTTTGATACCGTCAAACTTCCCTCACATTTTACCGGGGTATACGGTATTCCCGCAACTATTAAGGCGAACACACACCGCCGGCGGACGCCGCGCGTGAAAACAACCCCCCCCCCCCCCCCCCCCCCATTATGTACCCCAGGCGCGCTGCCGCGGGGCTTTACGGCGCTGTACTATTCCCAGCGTTGACGCGCCTGGGAAAAAAAAGGCGAGTTTACCTCGAAACAGCAGTTCAGTGCTTCAATATAAAGTTGGCTCAACTACAGTTGTTATATATTTGTGTATTTCTTGCTTTTCACTGTAGTTTTAACTGTTCCTTCTCTGCTGCCGAGGTGTGTTTGCTGAAACGCGCTTTATAGTAAAGTGTCTGATGCCAGACGTTTCACTTCCTATAAATTCTTCAACATAAAAGTCCAACATTATTAGTTTCATTAGAAGCTTTTATTTTGAAACAGCAAACTCAGGAAGTGTTGTTTTCATCGTCAGTACCTTAACAGGACGAGTCAAACCGAGATGAGCTCCAAGCGAACACGAATAAACAGTAAAATAAAGCAGAACACACAGCGATACAGGAGAGAAACTAAACTAAACTTTAAACCACAGAAATCATTCATTGCATTTTTTAATGACGGTATTGAAACTGATACCGCCGCTATTTTTAAATACCGGAAGTAAACGGTATTACCGTAATATCGCCCAAGCCTAATGCTAATGCAAAGAAAAAGAAGGAGAGGAAGAAGAAAAAGACCATGAGCATTTGTGTGTAAACCAAGTTAGCTATTGCAGGAAAGTGGAGAGTGGGCGGAGCCAGCTTAGGTGTCAGGGGCCGTGGCCTAAGACAAAACACAGCGCATGTGATCCTGGCTGGTTGGATTTAGTGTACGATAGTTTACTAAAATATGATCATTTTGGGGGTCTGTGTGCGATAATTTTATTTTCAGCATCTGGCAACACTGTTGCTTGGGGCTCCCCGGCGCTGATGTGGCTGCAGCGCTCCACGCTGCTGGACGGCAGTCCTCTGCAAGAGATCAGAGCCAATCTGACTGATTCTTCCTGATGGAGACGAGCATCACCACCCACCACAGAGCCGGGGAATCGTTCACCAGATACTCATCTGAATCGCCATGAGCAGCCTTTAAACTGTGTGCTTTTGCGCTGCCTGCAACAAAGGTCAGCTCAGGAGATCCGCTCTGAGCAAACAAACAAACAAAAACACAATGTGTTTTGTGTTGGTTTAGCTCCTGTGATCCAAAACAAACCCCTGCATCATATCATGAATTGACAGAAATAAATGAATGAATGAATGAATGAAGTGCTTTATCTCTCTGTGGTGGTAGCGTCTGATGTTTGGAAGTTTAATGACGTCTATGAGATCCGTCACAGCCTGACTGGCCTCCACCGCTGGAGCAACGCTGACATCTGTTTGCAGCTTCTCCTGCCTCTCTAACAGCTCTGTGAAGGAAAGTCAGGACCGTCTCTGGGATTATTTAATTCACTGGACCTCTGTGCGCCTCTCATTGATTTATTAATCATTCCACCAATTAGCTAACAGTTACTGACCTTTTCATAGTCCCTGAGGAACCCCCAGGCTGCCAGCCAGCTGAATCAATCATTTAATGGAACATCAAGGCCACACAGATTATACAGCGTTTTGTCATGCTCGCTCCCATAAACAGATAGGTCAATACATTGACCTTCCCTTAAAAGTAAACAGACAGGACTAGATACCATTATTAACCTCCGCCGTCACATGGAAGAGCTTTTAGACGGTATGCTGATGACGAGTGGCGTCGTGACTAAACTGCTCCTGTTGACTGAAGACAAAAAACCCTGACAAAGGTCTGATCTCTGCCGAGTACCACTTTCTTTCTCTTTGACTGATCTGAATACGCGGGACCGAGCAGCTCTTTAAGGCTTAATTGCACATCTTGAGCGTCATGAATCAGCAGGCCTCCTCCAAGTTTTCATCATTAATCGACATAAAATGTTCATCGAAGTCACAATGGTTTTCAGATCCAGCGTGGTGAACAGCTCTGTAGCTGCTTTACTGAACATTCACGGCGCTACAGGAAAAAGCCCTCGGAGCTAACAGCTGGTCCAACCTCATTTGGCAGCGATGACCTCAAACCGGTCCTGCAGCTCTGGATCAGACCTGCCAGACCAATGTTTGACCAGAGCTGCTTCAGCTCGGACACATTCGTAGAGCGTCTGGTGGTGGACGGCTCTCTGGAGGTCACAGCGTGGATCTCTGCGATGAATGTATTTGCTGACATCACCCAGCTTTCACCAAACTTCAGCTGATGGACAGCAACCTCAACGTTACCCTGGAGGAAACTCTCCGGTAATACTGAGGTTGCTGATGGACGGCAACCTCAACGTTACCCTGGAGGAAACTCTCCGGTAATATTGAGGTTGCTGATGGATAGCAACCTCAACGTTACCCTGGAGGAAACTCTCCGGTAACGTTTAGGTTGCTGATGGATAGCAACCTCAACGTTACCCTGGAGGAAACTCTCCGGTAATACTGAGGTTGCTGATGGACGGCAACCTCAACGTTACCCTGGAGGAAACTCTCCGGTAACGTTGAGGTTGCTGATGGATAGCAACCTCAACGTTACCCTGGAGGAAACTCTCCGGTAATATTGAGGTTGCTGATGGATAGCAACCTCAACGTTACCCTGGAGGAAACTCTCCGGTAACGTTGAGGTTGCTGATGGATAGCAACCTCAACGTTACCCTGGAGGAAACTCTCCGGTAATATTGAGGTTGCTGATGGATAGCAACCTCAACGTTACCCTGGAGGAAACTCTCCGGTAATATTGAGGTTGCTGATGGATAGCAACCTCAACGTTACCCTGGAGGAAACTCTTCGGTAATCTTGGGCATTTGTTTCATCCACCATGGTAGCAAGTGTTTAGGTCCTAATCATGACACTCCCTCCACCGTACTTGATGATGTTTTGATATTCGCTAGACGTCCACATGTCAAAGTGGTTTTTGGCCAGCTTCAGTCATAGAGCAACTGGCACCTTCAGACTCGTGGACAGAGATGTAGCTGCAGCAGCTTGTCTGGCTGTGGACACCTAAACACTTTGAGATGACTTCAGCGCCTCTTCTCCTTTCTGCAATGCATGGTTCACATCAGCAAATGCTTCTGTGCTCACATGGAGATCAGATCACATTTCATAGCAAATTAATGGTGAAACCCAGTTAACTCCAAGGTGGCCGCAGACCATCTGCTGCCACTGTGCATATATACAGTGATCCCTCGCCAATTTGCACTTTAAGTCCGCGTTTTTAGTTATTTGTGGATTTTTCAGAAATATATAATATGATAAAAAAAATCAAGAAAAAATCGTGGAAACATCACAGGATGTTGTGGCGTTCTCTCACAGTGAAGAAATGTTGTGAGCCAGCCTGGCCCCTTTAAGAAGGTGGCCTTATGGGTAATGATGTGGCCTTATGGGTAATGATGTGGCCTTATGGGTAATGTAGTGTGTGTCGTGGGACATTCTCTGTTAACCGACAGGAGCCCAACAATACAACCTGTGTGATGTTACAAGTTCCTGCAGTTCCAGAATAAAGTGCTCGTTCCATGCAGAGAAAACCGGACTGTTTCTTTTGTTGTTGTTAGCGTGTTAGCCGCTAATTACGAGCCAAAAATAGCACAATACCAGCGGTTTCTTTACTACGGTTCAGAGACCAGAGGCTGTGAAGGAAACAGAAAGACCACAGTTGAGCCTTTGTCTTGTTTCGCTGCAGCGTCTCGCTAATTTTTTTGCGGTTTTTTAACATATTTTAAACACATCATTTAGGGGCGCCGGTCCCCATTAAGCACGAAAAATAAGGGATCACTGTATTCATTTAAATGAAAAAAATAATACGCTACAAACATTTTAGTTTCTGAAACAGTCAAGATGATTTTCTGTGTTGTCCTGCTCTGCTACAGAGCATTAAAGGCCAACTCACTGCTCGTTGACTCTGTACAGATGCTAACTCAGCTGTGTCCGTACGTATACGTGCTATCATCATACCTGACCTTTGAGTCTGAACTTCCTTGCCTTTATTTGATATCACACGTCTTCAAAAAGTAAATACATCTGAATTCCTGGGTATGTCACTCTCTAACCATGACACATGCGGTCTAAATCAGCATTTCCCAGCATCCATTGTGTCCTAAAAAAAAAAAAAAGGAAGCGGGCCAGCTGGAGGTTTCCGTGGGGCACAATGGCTGCAGCGAGGGTTTGGAGGTTGCACTATTTTCCCCTCATATCTGCAGGCATCAACCCAACTGGATGCAAGAAGAAAAAAAAAAAAAAAAAAAAAGATGTGGCTTCACCCTAGCCCGTGCACGACATGCTGCTCCGATCAGCTCGCCAGTGTCAGAGAGCACTGGCTTTCTCTGTGGATATCAGTCATTGTGCAGCTAATGGCAGATGACATGGAACATAATGCACCAACTAGGTCCTGGCTGGCAGGAGTAATGGCTCATAAATCCAGCCGCCCTGGAGCAGGAAGCTGTCACAACTCTGCAGTGCATTGTGGGTTAATGTTTTTCATACACCTCCCTTTACCCTGCAGTCTCTGCAGCGTGCCAATCAGTGTGTATGAGTGTGAAAGGATCTATGCGTATGACGCCCCCTCCCCCTCTTTCTTACCGCCGCCGCCGCTCTCTGTGCAGCCAGCCGCACTAAAAACCATTTTCTTTTTAATTAATCACGCCAATACTGCGCAGCAGCTTTGGTCAGGGTGAAAGCGTGATGCTTAAGATCAAATCAATGGTGCAGGGTTGAGAGCTCGGGGAGTGTCAATATTTCCCAAAGTACAAAAATAATGAAAATCCTGGAGGTTCAGGATGCCCCAAATAAAATGCCCTGGGGATGCAGGTGGCCCAGAAAGGCCCAGACTCCACCCTGCATCTCTGCCAGGCGTCTCGGGTCTTTTGTTCCTGCCGGTCAGATCCAGAGGAGCGGGGATGTGAGTCCCAGAGCCGGGTCGGCCTCAGATCCTGTCCGGACCACTGAAACTCTGCTCACGCCTTAGCAAACATCATCTCCTTAAGCTTTCAGGTTTATTCCAAATTATGACGAGAACTGATGCTCATGACGCTCATGGACTGTAATAAAAATAACCTTAGAACACGGTTAGCTCCTTTATTCTTTATATTCTATAGATTTAAGGTCATGGGTTAATCAGTGAATGTTTCTTCTCACATCCATGGAGTCGGTCCAGCCAGAGATCCTCCAGTAGACACCAGTCTTACTCAGCTGCACACGGACAAACACATTTCTTCCTATTAGTCAATTTCCCTTCAAGGATCGATAAGTATTTCTGAATTAAACTGAACTGAACTGAATTGAGCTGAATTGAATTGAACTGAACTGTAACCCCAAACCCCCCACAGTTTGGACACGATGTGAAATGTAATTAAAATAGAATGCAAGGACTCCCATTATTTAATTTATGAGTGAACATAAAATAATTCAAATGTTTCAAACTGAGGAAAATGTACTATCTTAATAAGAAACTAATGTCATTTTATATTTGATGGCAGCAACAAATCTGAAAAACCAGCTGGTACGGTGTGATGTTGGCCACCAGCCGTCGGTTTACATCTGGGAACATTGAGTCGATGGGGTTTTGGGAGAGGAATGTGTGAAAAAGGGTCTTTGTCGTATTTGTCCTTTACTGTTCCACCAGATGTTTTCGTTGGTGACTGCAGGCAGGCCAGTTCAGCACCTGGACTGGTCCAGGACCAAACCAGGGTGCCTTCCCTTCATAAGATGCTGTGTGGACGGGAGCAGATGGATGGATGGATGGATGGATGGATGCGTGGATGGATGGATGGATGGATGGATGCATGGATGCGATGGATGGATGGATGGATGGATGGATGGATGGATGGATGGATGGATGGATGGATGGATGGATGGATGCGATGGATGGATGGATGGATGGATGATGGATGGATGGATGGATGGATGGATGGATGGATGGATGGATGGATGATGGATGGATGCGATGGATGGATGGATGGATGGATGGATGGATGGATGGATGGATGGATGGATGTGATGGATGGATGGGATGGATGGATGGATGGATGGATGGATGGATGGATGGATGGATGGCGTGGATGGATGGATGCGTGGATGGATGGATGGATGGATGGATGGATGGATGGATGGATGGATGGATGGATGGATGGATGGATGGATGGATGATGGATGGATGGATGGATGGATGGATGATGGATGGATGGATGGATGGATGGATGGATGGATGGATGGATGGATGCATGGATGGATGGATGGATGGATGGATGGATGGATGGATGGATGGATGGATGGATGGATGATGGATGGATGGATGGATGGATGGATGGATGGATGGATGATGATGGATGGATGGATGGATGGATGGATGGATGGATGGATGGATGGATGGATGGATGGATGGATGGATGGATGATGATGGATGCGTGGATGGATGGATGATGGATGATGATGGATGCTGGATGGGATGGATGCATGGATGGATGGATGGATGGATGGATGGATGCGTGGATGGATGGATGGATGGATGGATGGATGGATGGATGGATGGATGGATGGATGGATGCGGATGGATGGATGGATGGATGGATGGATGGATGGATGGATGGATGGATGCGATGATGATGGATGGATGGATGGATGGATGGATGGATGGATGGATGGATGGATGGATGGATGGATGGATGGATGGATGGATGGATGGATGGATGGATGGATGGATGGATGGATGGATGGATGCGTGGATGGATGGATGGATGGATGGATGGATGGATGGATGGATGGATGGATGGATGGATGGATGCTGGATGGATGGATGGATGGATGGGATGGATGGATGGATGGATGGATGGATGCGATGGATGGATGGATGGATGGATGGATGGATGGATGGATGGATGGATGGATGGATGCGTGGATGGATGGATGGATGGATGGATGCGTGGATGGATGGATGGATGCGTGGATGGATGGATGGATGGATGGATGGATGGATGGATGGATGGATGGATGCGTGGATGGATGGATGCACCCAGGCAAGGCTCTGGGTGCTGAAGCGTCCTGCCTGCAGTCCAGACATCGTACCAACTGAAATAGTCGGGGTGCCATGAAATGAAAATATTAGAAAATGTCCAGCTCCCAAACTCCATCAGCTGGCCTCCTCAGTTCTGCTCTGTTGTTAAGGAGACGCCACGCAGAAAGATCTGATCAACTTCTGAACACATGTTGCTGCCATTCAACTGGCATCAGCTGACCAACAGTTGATGCTTTATTGTCAATAAAATAAAATTAAAAACTGTATTCTGTTTGTATTCACATTTTTCACAGGATTTAACTTTTTTTTCAAAACTGGAGTTCGATTATTTTGGAAATTGAAATCAGTTTAAAAAAAAAAAAAACTTTTACAGTAACAGAAATATCCGCACGTGCACTGTTTATGAGCTCAGCTTTCAAGTAGGAACTTTAAATAACTTATTTAAAAATACTGTCATAAACATTCTCATTGAGGGAAAGGCCCCATCCAACTCCACTGATTATTATGTAATTTAAATAAAGTATTGCTGAATTACATCAAACTGAATTGACTGATTCCATCAGATGCGCTTCTGCTCGGTTCTTGGAGATTTTAAATGAGTTGTGGGGAAGTGTCATAATGTTTAAATACTGCTGTCATTTTTAAACTCCTGTTGGTGCTCAGTAATAATATCTGCTCTCAGATTTTCTTTACACACATAAAGTCATGTTAGAATAAACTTACTGCACAAGTTAAACTAATTAAAATCCACTATGTTCTCTTTATTATAATTATTTATATTTATAATATTATTATTTTTATTTATTATTTCTGTAATATTATGTAAAAAAAAATACATAGATGATGAAGTCCACCTGGCTGCAGTTCTCTAAATGGTCCTCTGCTGCCACCTTGTGGACGACTACAGTAACAGTAACAGTGAACTAAAGTGTCATAACATTTGTTGTTCAAACACTTTTAACATCAGCACTTGTCAGTAACACATATTTAGTGTAAATCTCATCTTAAAAAATGTCAAATAAAATAAAGCTTATTGTCACTGCATTAATGTCATCCTGTTTTTATTAAAGATAAAAAAAAAAAGTCTACAGTTGAGACAACTATCAAAAGTCAGATCATTCCTTTCTCCCACACTAATCAAAAAAGTCCCTCATGCCTTGATCTCATCCAGAATTGATTATTGTATGCACTTTATTCCGGCATCAGTAAGGGAAATATTCAAAGTCTTCAGCTAATCCAAAACACTGCCGTCAGGCTTTTAACTCATACCAGAAGAAGTGAGCCCGTTACACCGGTCCTAGCTGCCCTTCACCGGCTACCCGTGAGTTTAAGAGCTGATTTTAAGATCTTATTGCTAGTTTTAAAAGCCTTGAATAGCCAGGCTCCTGTATATATATTAGAAATGCTAACTCCTTATGAGGCTGGGCGCAGCCTGAGATCCTCTGACAGGACCCTCCTGATAGTTCCTAAGTCCCGCCTGCTCACCAAAGGTGCTCTGGAAGCTCTGGAACGCCCTGCCAGAGGCTCTCAAGCAGGCAAACTTTTAAATCTCTTCTTAAAACTCATTTTTACCGCATGGACTTTTCTTAACTGTTGGTTTCATTTTACAATTTTACTGTGTTTTGTGGGATCTTACTGTTCTTGTTTTAAGTTTTAGTGATTGTAATCATATTTGCTTTTACTGTAAAGCACTTTGTAACTGTGTGTTTTGAAAGGTGCTATAAAGTTACTGTTATATAGATTAGTTGCACGTGAGCGCTGATGCTGCAGTGATTGATGCGCGTGAGCGTTGGAGAAGACAGAGCAACCTTACAGTTCTACAGAAACAACAACAGCTGTTTATTCTTTCTCTTAACCAACAGAACTGCAGCCAAAGCAGAGGGACATCCTGTTAAAGCTCTAAACGCTGTGTGGCCAGATGGTTTTGACAGAGTTCCACGGTGGCAGACATATTCACCTCTGTGTGCTGCTATAATAAAGAGATTCGTGTTTTTGTCTTATATTTCTGGAATCATACGAGCTAAAACATTTTTTTTTCTTTTTGGTCTAAACACCAATTTTTGCCAGTTTCCGTCATTACAATTTTCCTGCTATTTTCAATTAATTAAAATTGAAAGTTCAAGAAATTTGACGCTTTATGCAGATGAATTGTTGAGTGCCCCAAAGATATTCTTTGTAATAATCCAAAATTCATCAGACTTGGTATGACAGAAGTTTTCTTTGTGAGCTTAAAACAGTTGGTGAAAACGTACCCACAGGGGGAACAGTAGCTCACTCATGTCAGTATGTCGTGAACCAACTAAACTGATAACTTATTTTTCCATGGGGACCAGTGTGTCCCCATTTTTGGCTCGTAATTAGCGGCTAACACGCTAACAACAACAAAAGAAAAAGTCTGGTTTTCTCTGCATGGAACGGGAACTTCCACGGGAAGAAGAAAAGGAGGGAAAATACACCATATCATTTTTTTTCTCTTCTCTCTTATCTTTTCAACATCATTTATCCACACATCTGCACTTATTGCCAGTTTTATCATCACTTTTATGTCCGTGTCACTTGTGGGGTTCGAACTCGCGCTCTGGCAATCATCACAGTTTACCACTGCTCTTTGGACGTTCCTAAAACGTCCTGTAGGTGGCAGCATAATCCTAAACAATGTGTTATTGATGTATGACTGTAAATGAAAATAACTCTCCCATCATGTTTTCCTTCCTTTTATTGGTGAACTCAGTTATTTGAGAAACAAGCTCAGTAGCTCAGCAGTCAAGAGAAAATTAAATATAAAATGCAAGATTATTTTATCCATGTGAGCTTATTACATGTTATATACAAGCATGCAGGGGGAGTTTTTGTTGAGGTTAAATCTTAATATACTGTCTTGACTATGAGAAAGGTAAACAAAATAACACCCACCATGAAGAGACGGTGGTGTTGTTCACCGACACCAGAACCAAGTTGGTCTGGTTCAGGACAACCCTGCTGTCCTCCAGCAGCTGTTTCAGGTGGCTGTAGATGCTGACGATGGACTGAGGGATGGGCATGGTTTTTCCCTCTTTATCAAACACACTCACGGACCCTGTGGACCTCAGGGTTCTGGGCTGCTGGGCCAAGAGTCATGAATAGTCTGTAGGACGGAAAAGTGATCTGATCTGGACTGTGACTGTGTCAACGGGGATTGCAATAAAATAATTTGCACTTAATTACTTTTACTTTCCACATTGATGAGTGCTGTCTCTTATTCAATGATTTATACTGAACCAAAATGATAGTAAACTGTGTTTCAGCACCTCTCTGCCGCCTGCTGTCCAGGAGCAGAGCCACTCAGCTTCCTGGGTGCTCTCCATGGTCCTGACGCATGCCCCTTTTTTTGGCTTTCTGAGTGGACCTAAATGGTGATAGAGACCTCCATATGCTTTATTCATTCCATGGAATGTTCTTTTTAATCATGATGTACAAAATAATTACTATTTTTTACCTTGAAGGCACCTTGTCCATGTCATGGAGAGCTGTGTACAGCCTGACAATCTCTCCCTCCTCCTTGACTGACAAGGCAGTGATGGTGCGATTCAAGCCGACGAGGTCGGCTGCCAGGACATCAACTGCCTCCCATCCCACAACGCCTCTTGAATCGCATTGGCTGGTCTGAAAGGTGATAAATTGAAAAAAGAAAAAAACAACCAAGTAAATGTAAACTCTTGTTTTGAATTATGCAAGCAATGCTGATTTAATTCATTTAAATGTAACCAGATCTACTACAGTTGAATATTATGTTTATGAGTAAGGTGTTACAGAAAGTGTTACTGACCTCTGTGACGAGGGGTCCGGCTGCAGTGTCTCCCTCAGACAACACCTGTAGCCCCAAGATCAGCTGACTGGCAGAAAGCAGCATCAGCCTCAGCCCAGGGATCACCTGCCATGTATATTTGAGCCTCTGGCTCATCCTCATCATCCTCCTCAAGCATCTCTGAGGGGATTTCAGGTGTCTGGAGCAGGTCACCTCTATTGGTCTGGGCCAACAGATACTCGACAGCAATGCGCTCGTCTGTTACCAGTGTAAACCCAGAGATGAAGAAAGGACATGCAGACACACATATACGTCTCCTACATGTATAGCACAATCTTTGCACCCAAGAAATGCATGTTCTCTGACTGGGGGGGGCAAAAGAAAAGAGGAGATGGGGATGTAATACTGTGGTCTACCAGTGTTGCTCTCTTACCTCTCTTACCTGTAGGTTTCCCAGGTGGGGTGAACTCTGGAACCAAGGCACAACCATGGACCCGCTGGCTCATGCTGTTGAGGTGAGACATCAACCTGACATGGAACGTTCTAAGAGTGGAGGCCCCCTCCACAGCTACTGCCTCCTTGGCCCGGCCCATGTTCCACCTTGATGCTCCCTCCAGCAGGTACATCTGCATGTGCATCGCATTGCACCGCCAGCCTGAGAAGAAAAATATGCTTTATTAAACCATTATTGTAAAGTGAAATACACCTGAATACCCGAGAGTGGTGATTGTATTATTATTATTATTATTATTATTATTATTATTATTATTATTATTGATAATAATAATAATAATAATAATGATAACAATAATAATAATGCATTTATTAACATATAAAAGATCATTTCTAAAAGATGATGCTAATGTACCTGGAATGAAAGCACACTGGTGTCGGTGAAAACTCTCCAGGGAGGAGGACCCCCTCCCACATCTTAGGATGTCCAGCTCTTTGCCGCCCTTCTGGAGAGTCCCCACCTTTGTGTACAGTGCAACTCCTGCAGGGTCTTGAAGGCACTCCAGGTGCTTCTGCTGCACCTCCCAAACATGGCGCATGCTGTCCTGGTTGAGCAGACGCAGCTCCCACACTGATTCCAGCAGCCCTGAAATCCTGCTCCGTATCTCCTCCACTCCACCATCCTCCTCCTGCAGTGCCTCTTCAGTTCCCCTGGGCTGATGGTGGCCATGAGCTGTTCCTCAGTGGGAGCATGTCCACTGTGGCTGCTCTTCCACTCTGCTCTCTTGGCCTCCTTCAGGCGTTGCACATCCTCCTGGTCCCATTCAAACAAACAGGAGGACAGTTTGGCGTAAAGGTGCCATATAGAGGGTGGTGTTCTGTAGAGAGGCCGCAGTTAAAGCGCCGCATGAAATGAAAGCTGTCCAGGTGAACTGCAGACCTCCATGGGTGGAAGATCTTAGCCACAGAAGACACACCTGTGGAAAACAACCATTGATAATTACATAGACCACAACAACTGTGTGTGGTTACATCTTGATTAAGTAAACGCTGCCCAGTTATCAGTACCACTATTCCCCTAAAATACAAATAAACACATTTAATACAAATAGCTCTGACAATGTGTGTGTGGTACACAGTTATTCAAACAAATATTTGATAAAGAATTTTATTATTTTTATTAACCTGACTGGCTGCAGCAGTCCCGGATCGACATAGATGACCTCCGGTTCAGCTTGGCCCGCATTTTTGTAACGGGTGACGATTCCTTGGCACAACTCTTCCAAGCCTGAACCTTCACCCGTCGTCAGAACCGAGTTCAGAACCTGGCCAAACTCGTTGCCGATGTTGGTCATCCATGCAGCACTGTCCCCGATCCTCCCAGCCAGCTTCTTGGTGATCTGTAAAACAAACACTACTATCAAACTGAAGACATTGCCCCACTAAGAAGTAAACCCATTTCCTGTCGTGCTGTAATAATGTATGTTCTGTCTTCTAAGGTTTTTAATGCTGAAATGCTCACCTTCTTTGTTGAATCCATTTTGAGTATCCCTCCGTAGGTTGAGCTGATCACTCCCTTCATCTCATCCAGGTGGCTGAGGATCTCGTTGGAGTGGACCGTCTCAAACCACTGGGCAAGTGAAAGGGGCCTGAAGGGTGGTGGAGGACTATGGCCGGCTGCAGAGGGGACGAAGGTAGCCATCTTCATATGGCGCTCACAGTCTGAGAGGTAGCGGATGGTTTGACGTGCCCACTCCTCACTGTGCGCTTCCTCTATAGCAGACTGGAGGTAGGAGGAACTGTTACCACTGGTCCTCGGCTTCAGCAAAGTCATACATTTTCTGTCCAGAGCCAGCTGTGTAGTGAGGACCGCAGGGAACAGGCTCCTGAGCGCCGCATCCAGCTGGGAGAGCATATCCTGGCTCCATGGGCAGACCAGCTGAGAGCAATTGCTGCAACGTGGATAGTCTCCTCCCACCAGGTAATAGCGGCTAACCACATCAATCACCTCCCTGACCTTTCTGTAGATCCTGGAGCTGTTCATTTTCTGGGAACATTGTGTTCCCGGAGTGACAGCCAATCAAATTGCAGCCTTTCAAGTGCTGTCGACTTTCTGGGTAGCAGCTCCTGCCAAGTAAGGAAAGCCGGATCGAGCCCAGCTTGATGCACTCATAGTTTAATATCTGTGATTTTAATACAGTGTGTTTACATGAATGTACACTTCATATTTTGTATTTTAAGATGTGCTAATCTGCTTTTTTGGTAGTTTTATTTCATTTTTACTGTTTCATGTTTCCAAAGCATCTCAGAATTTCAATTCACTGTATGTTGTCCAAACTGCATGTCTGCTTATAAGTGAAAATAAAACTTGATTTTAATAGTAATTGATTTATCAATCTGTATCAAAATTTGTGTGTGACATACAACACAAATATGTTTTACTGGAAAGCAAAAAATTACATCGCCATCCCTGAAATAACTGCAAAGACACAAATGTCAAAAATATCAAACAGAAATATAGATATTTATTGTCCAGATTGTATAAATATACACAGCATGTTCTATCAGCATTAACACTGGTGTTGGTTCAACAAACAATAAAAACAATCATATACAAACAATAATTCTCATTCCAGTTTGCATCCTGGCTTTAGTAAAGTCATTGACATGTTATTTTAGTTAAATAGTGCCTTGATATTTATGATTTCATGGTACAAAGTTTTTCAGCATTCATCATAAATGTGTTGTATTACTGTCTGTGCTTGTACAAAATAACAGTCATGGGATTTTGTGCAAATTTCCACTCAATCATGGTTTATTAAATTTCAACTTTCAAAAGAAAAGTAACAGTGAAATGTGCAAACATGAAAACAAATACAGTTGGATTAAAATTTGCACTTAAGTATTTACATGTAAACTGCACGATGTTGAATGATGGCAACTCAACTAAATTAAGATAGTTAAATAAACGTCCAGAGTGTTTTACATTGTAACCTTTAAATGGATACTGCATTTCTGAAAAATATTTGAACTTTATACTAAAATGAAACAATGTACTAAGAACTGTTATTAAGAAAAAACTTTTTTAAAAATTAAATTAGAAATACTTTCAGATTAAAAAAATGTAACAGGGGTCAAATTATCAGTCAGAGTGATGATAAAGATAAAGACAAATATCTAAAGAACAAATGCAAATGGTAAATTTAGAAATATGATGAATCAAGCAGACAAGGCCAGAACAAACCAGAGAGATTTCAGCCTGAACACTAACATACATCCATAACAAAACAGAACAGTTATAATTTTATGATACAATATCTACATAAAATCCAGTATCAGGTCAGCTATCGCTTTCCCTTTTCTACTGTCCATCTCTTCTTTTCAGCCTCATAAAATGGAGACTCAGAGAACTCTCCCCAAGTCATTTCATGAGGCGTCCCCTCTGCCTGGCACAGAGAAAAGACTCTGGAAGGACAGGAAATATATTTCCCTGCCACACCAGGGAACCCAGTGTGCACATGTGGACTCTCTGGACCTTGTCTCAGTGGTCTGTGGCAGAACCTGCCTTTCTTTTACCCCGTTCCTCCAAAACCTGTTTGGCTTTTGCAGACCGCTGCTTTGCAGCCTCCAACTCTCTGTTTAAAAAATGACAATAAAAAATAGGGTTAGGAACAGGCCAGAGACAAAGCTTAACACATCTAAGAGCTCAAATACACCTGTGGACTGTAGGAAAATATTTAAATCTAATGTAGATTAAATAAGAGACTATAAGTTTCTCTTTGGTTTCAGTGCATGAACATTAAAGTCCTGTTAGAGATGGTCTGAAATCAGTCTTCCTCCATTCTGGACAGAAGCTGACTCTCTTTACCTTCATTTCTTTTACTCACAAAACATCATGTATCAATATCATAATTACACAGATGAATTAATAATAACTGTTGGCACATTTATATCAACAGCGTTCAATGCTAATTCAAGTCAATGTTTTCAATGCATACTAGGCTGTAATGATGGATGGATGGAGGGATGGAGGGATGGAGGGATAGATCATTTATGACTGGAAACTGCACTGCTTATGCTCATGTACTGTACATTACTGTACATGAATTTATTGAAGTGAATAAAAGTTACTTTGACAAGATTTTAATGTAGATACATTACTTGCGTTTTTTTTTTTTTTATACAATCACTTCTGATGACAAAATCAAAGCTCCTATACACAACAACAAATAAGATTCAAGTTCATAGAAAGCAATTTTAACTTACCTCTAGAAACCATTGGACAGAACCACATTGAAAAAAATAGTATTCGAAGAGTGAGGAAATGGTTTGGGATTTTTTCCTCCCGGAACTTCTTACAACTACCAAGGGGGTGGAAACAGCGCCCCCCAAAACTCGTTAGTGGCCAAAAATATATTACGTCGGAAGTGGTTTAGCACTACCATACAAAATGAATGGAATTCGTTTTAGGGCCGTTTAGCTAAACAATCCACGGCTCCCGCGCGGGAGACGGGGGTTCGATTTCCTGCAAGGGAGGGTGGAAGAGCTTTTAGTCCTTTGCTAGCTGTTACATGGTACCCACAGTTTGTGAACAGCAGGCAGGAAGAAAAAGCAAACCTTCCTGACACCCTCGCATCCTGGCTGCAGCTTGCATGCTGGGAAGAAGCCCACTCCGTTCTGCACTTGTCCCACCCCAGACAACCGGCAATGAAGCGGCACGTGATACAGACGGACCCACCCTACTTGCCGCTGAGAGGGCCACCATTTTGCCAATTCATGTCACGTCAAACTCTAGTCAGCTGTTGATCATGCACTGGATTAGCTGTTCTCTTGAGCCATTGACTTGCTCTCTTCTTTCCCACACATTTGCCTTGCTAGGTGGTTCGTACAAGAAGTTGCGTTAACACTTGTAGAGCCTTTGAAACGTGTCCAGGCCGTTTCACAGATAAGGTTCACGCATGATGAGGTGATAGTAACAGCAGTGACCTTGTCAAGATCATTCTCAGATGTTCCTGTCACCATGCTGAAAAAACAGCAAAATCCAGCAGAAGGTCAATGTTTCCACCTGGTTTCGGACCAGGGACCTTTTGCGTGTGAGACGAACGTGATAACCACTACACCACGGAAATTGCGTGGTGTTGCTTTCAACCCAAGTACGAGCGGTCAAAACAAGGAAAATGGATGCAAAAAAATTTCCAGAAAGGAAAAAAATATATAAATTTTCAAAAGTCCAAGTCTAAAACAGCATTCAATAGAAAACATAACTTGTCAGAAATGAAATTCAAACCAACCATGGAGAGACAAACTGAAATTGTAAGGCATTTCCCTTAATCTGCAATTAATGAATAATGATTTTATGGGATGATCTGATCATTTGTGTCAGCAATAGAAGAGTAAAAAGCTTTGTCAGTGTTCTGCTGGCATCTCCGAAAAAAGCTTTTGGGGCATTGGTGGTATAGTAGGCAGCATGGCTGCTTGCCAAGCAGTTGACCCGGGTTCAAATCCCAGCCAATGCAAGCTGTCTGCAGGGGGGCAGCAATGGCATGGGTGCAAAGCACACTGTCAGATGCATTTAAGATCAAGAACAGGCTCCATGTCATTTCAAAAAATCATCACATTTGGCGTACGTCAGAATGGTAATCTGCAATTAATGAATAATGATTTTATGGGATGATCTGATCATTTGTGTCAGCAATAGAAGAGTAAACAGCTTTGTCAGTGTTAACCTACCCTATCCTGCAGGAACAAATCTGAAAGCACCACTGTGAAGCCAACATGGAGATGTTTCTGCCTGGTTTCGGACAAGGGAACTTTCGCGTGTTAGGCGAACGTGATAACCACAACACTACAGAAACGCCCGGAGTGCACCGTCTCTGGAGAGCACCGTCTCCGGAGAGAGCACCGTCTCCGGAGAGCACCACCATGTCACGATTGGCAGAAAAGTCAAAACAGAAAATTAGATGAAATTAAAGAAGACAAAAAAAAAAAACGATTTTTAAATAAAAAGGCCAGGACTTAACAAGTGCTCTTAGCTTTTGGAACGTGGAAGCTGAGGTATGTAACGGCCACATAACCACAGCACCACGCAAAGCACAGCCTGTGATTTGTGTGATATGTCTCATTCTGCTGGCATCTCCAATAAAAAGCTTTTGGGGCATTGGTGGTATAGTAGGCAGCATGGCTGCTTGCTAAGCAGTTGACCCGGGTTCGAATCCCAGCCAATGCAAGCTGTCTGCAGGGGGGCAGCAATGGCATGGGTGCGAAGCACACTGTCAGATGCATTTAAGATCAAGAACAGGTTCCATGTCATTTCAAAAAATTATCACATTTGGCACACGTCAACTCTTCCCTTTGCCATTTAGCCAAACAATTATCTTCTGTTGCTTTCAGATGAGAGAAGGCTCAATGTTTTTTTTGGCAAAACTCTTGAAGGAAAAACACTGCAGAATTTGGAAGAAGACTTTAGTGCAGGCTAGCCGAATTGCACTTTACCTGTGGCAAAGAGGAGATAGCTCATTTTTTAGGCAAAAGCTTGGCTAGCAGAGGATGGTTTCAGTCCATCGACCTCTGGGTTATGGGCCCAGCACACTTCCACTGCGCCACTCTGCTGTCTCAACTGGCATCTGAGATAATACTATACAAAATCCAGAGGTGACCTTCAAGTGGGCAAAGGTGCCAAATTATCCAAAAACCAGTGCCTGCCTGCCTGAATACTTGGAAAGTGGTCGAATTTGACCTCCTGGCCATGGAAAGCGCCCCATCCTTTAGAGTCTGACAGTGTTCAGGGTAACAGAGGCACTGAGAGGCCTCTGCTCACGACCATAAACTTTTGTCCATTACCAAGACATTGTCCTGGCCATCCAAAGGCTACGGCCACAACTCTTCTCAACAAGGCCGATTTCTACAACCCATCTGGAAAACCTTTGGGACATCAGAAGTGGTCCTCGTTAGTATAGTGGACAGTATCTCCGCCTGTCACGTGGACGACCGGGCTTCGATTCCCCGACGGGGAGGGTGGAAGAGCTTTTAGTCCTTTGTTAGCTGTTACATGGTACCCACAGTGTGTGAACAGCAGGCAGGAAGAAAAAGCAAACCTTCCTGACACCCTCACGGCCTGGCTGCAGCTTGCATGCTGGGAAGAAGCCCACTCCGTGCTGCACTAGTCCCACCCCAGACAACCGGCAATGAAGCGGCACGTGATACAGACGGACCCACCCTACTTGCCGCTGAGAGGGCCACCATTTTGCCAATTCATGTCGCGTCAAACTCTAGTCAGCTGTTGATCATGCACTGGATTAGCTGTTCTCTTGACCCATTGACTTGCTCTCTTCTTTCCCACACATTTGCCTTGCTAGATGGTTCATACAAGAAGTTGAGTTCACACTTGTAGAGCCTTTGAAACGTGTCCAGGCCGTTTCACAGATGAGGTTCACGCATGATGAGGTGATAGTAACAGCAGTGACCTTGTCAAGATCATTCTCAGATGTTCCTGCCACCATGCTGAAAAAACAGCAAAATCCAGCAGAAGGTCAATGTTTCCGCCTGGTTTCGGACCAGGGACCTTTCGCGTGTGAGACGAACGTAATAACCACTACACCACGGAAACTGCGCCACGTCCCTTTCAACCTAAGTACAAGCAGACAAAACAAGGGAAATGGACGCAAAGCAAATTCCAGAAAGGAAAAAAATATATAAATTTTCAAAAGTCCAAGTCTAAAACAGCATTCAAAAAGAAAACATAATTTGTCAGACATGAAATTCAAACCAACCATGGAGAGACAAACTGAAATTGTAAGGCATTTCCCTTAATCTGCAATTAATGAATAATGATTTTATGGGATGATCTGATCATTTGTGTCAGCAATAGAAGAGTAAACAGCTTTGTCAGTGTTAACCTACCCTATCCTGCAG